>SJYQ01003155.1:304504-340649 GCA_006410935.1 Redunca redunca
TGTAAAAATAGTAAAGATATATCTGGCCCTTTCTCTGGAGTTGTGGGTCGTGTGGGGTCACTTTCAAGGCGGTTCCCTCTGGTTAACTTCTGTTTGCTGGTCTCTTCCGTGTCTGATTTCCGTCCTGGCATGGGGGTGGTGGGGTGGTGGCGGACCCTTTTTTTTTTGGCTCACTTGTTCAGTCGCGCTCTGGGGAGGGAGGGTTGCTGCAGACAAATAACACTGGCGTGTGTATGCAGTGTCTCAGCCCCTCTGGGTCTGCCCCTGCTCGTGGTGAACAAACTGCTCGGGCTCTACGTTGCTCTGCCGGGAGCCGTCTCAGGCCGGCCCTAGGCTGCGTGCCTTTTCTCCAGTCTAAGCCGCTCGGGTTTGGTGCTCAGGTATGCCCCAGAGGCGCAGATTGGTTTGGGACTGTGTTTCATGCCCTTCCCGGGTCAGAGTGTCTCAGGTGTTTGGCGAACGCAGTCTCTGCGACTTGTCACGTTTCTTACCTCTGCTGCTCAGTTTTCTGGGTGTACCGCTGGCGCCCCTTGTGAGGCAGATGATGACTGACCAGCACCCCCAGAAGTTTTAGCAAAGAAGTCTGCTTGCCGTTTGGTAGGAAAAATCTCTCTGGGGCTGCGATTGGCCCTTTCCAGCCCTTACGGCTCTGGCTGCCTGTCCCTGGCAGGGGATGGTCTGCAGCCAGCTATTTCCGTTCTGTCCTTTGTTCTGTGTGCGGTCCTGGTGGTGTCTTATGTTTGAGCTTTTCACGTGGTTGGCTATCCCCCAGTCTGGTTTACTAGCCCAAGTTAGTTCGTTCTGGTTATGTGTTGGGTGTTCCTGCCCGATTCTTACAAAGCCCTGCAGCCCGCGCCTCCCACACATCCCTGCCCTGACCCCACTTGCTAGTGGCGGATGCAGGTGTCTGTGCTGATTTTCTGCTGGGGAAGTTACTGTTGGGTTTGTAATCTGTTGGTTTTACTTATTCATTTATTTATCCTTCCTGTTATATTGCCCTCTATGCTTCCAAGGCTTGCCACAGACTCGGCAGGGAGAGTGTTTCCTGGTGTTTGGAAACCTCTCTTCTTAAAGTTCCTTTCCTGGGACAGGCTTCCCTACCCGGGACGGATCTCCCTCCCCACCTCCTTTGTCTCTTTTTTCGTCTTTTATATTTTTTCCCTACCTGTTTTTGAAGGCAATGATCTGCTTTTCTGGGTGTCTGATGTCCTCTGCCAACATTCAGAAGTTGTTTTGTGGAGTTTGCTCAGCGTTGAAATGTTCTTTTGAGGAATTTGTGAGGGAGAAAGTGATCTCCCTGTCTTATTCCTCCGCCATCTTCTCCCATCCTCCGTGCCACCATTTCAAAAGACCCCCGGTGTCCCAGTGCATGCCAGACACAACTGACTCCCCTGCGCTAACTCGACGGTCACCTCGAAGACAACTCAAAACATGATGGCAGGTGGCACAGCCCTGAGGCACCATGGGAGAAAGCCACCAATCCCTATGATCAACCCGACAGGAAGCCTGACACTGCTTTTCTGGCCTGAGAGGAGAGTGGACTTTCATGTCTCCACATGAAACGAGGCCCTGACTCCACTTCGGACACCCCAGAAGAACCCCGAGATCCACGTCGGCTCTGGAGAGGAAATTTGAGGTTACGGCCTCAACTCCAGATGAGAACCTCGGCCCCGACAGGGACTGCAGAAGAATCCAGAAGGGCCCCTCATGACTCACGTCGAGACTGGAACTCCTGAGGCCCCACAAGCGAGTCCCTGAGGACCTGTCATAAGGCGAGAGGAAACCCAGCACAACTTGAGAAATACTGGGAGATTCTCCCCTCCACACTAGCTGAGGCCCTTTTCCCCTGTGGCATCTCGAGAGAAATCCCACCTTCCCTCCTGAGCCCCGATAGGTTCCTTGAGACCCTTGAGGCAACTCAAGAAGTTCCCCGACATACCCGTCTGCACTGTAGAGCAACACCGAAGGTCCCGCCACAACTGAAGAAGAGCCCCGGTTTTCACTTCTCATCCCGAGAGGAGGGCCCATTTCCCTGCTTCATCGGGGAGGGAATCCCGGTGTTCCCATCGCACCTCAAGAGGAGGCGTCTCCACTTGACATTCCACAGGAACTCCAGTGGACGTGCCATGATTTCAAAAGACCCCCGATATCCCAGTGCACTCCAGACACACCTGACTCCCCTGCACTTACACAACGGTCACTCCGAGGACCGACTCAAAACACGATGGCAGGTGGGACAGCCCTGTCGTGCCTTGAGAGAAAGCCACCGATCCCTATGGTCAACCATACAGGAAGCCTGACATTGCTTTTACGGCTTGAGAGGAGAGTGGACATGTATGGTTCCACATAAGACAAGGCTCTGACATCCCTCTGTATACCCCAGAGGAACCCCTCGATCCATGTCGGCCCATGAGAGGAACTCTGAGGTTCCGGCCTCAACTCCAGAGGAGGACCTGGGCTCTGGCAGTGACTGCTGAGGAATCCAGAGGGGCCCTTTGTGACTCACGTGGAGACTGGACTTCCCTGAGGCCACAGGAGCGGGTCCCTGAGGTCCCCATCGGAACTGAAGAGAAACCCCGCCACAACTCGAGAAAAATTAGGAGATTCTCCCCTCCACGCGAGCTGAGGCCCTTTTCTGCTGTGGCATCTCGAGAGAAATGCCACCTTCCCTATGAGCCCTGAAAGGGTCCTTGACACCCTGAGGCAACTCAAGAACTTCCCCGACATCCCCGTCTGTCCTCGAATGGAACACTGATGGTCCGGCCACAACTCAAGAAGTGCTGCGGTTCTCCCTCCACATCCCAAGAGGAGGGTCCATTTCCCTGCTAGGTCAAGGAGGGAAGCCTGGCATTCCCGTCGCACATCAAGAGGAGACGGACTCCACTTGATGCTCGAGAGGAACTCCTGGTGTCGTGAAACCATTTCAAAAGACACCCGATGTCCCAGTGCACTCCAGACACACCTGACTCCCCTTAACTGACTCGACGGTCACCCCGAGGACAGACTCAAGAAATGATGGCAGGTGTGATAACCCTGTGGCACCTCGAGAGAAAACCACCGAGCCCTATGGCCAACCAGACAGGAAGGCTGCCACTGCTTTTCCGGCTCGAGAGGAGATCGGACTTGCATGGCTCCACACGACACAAAGCCTGACTCCCCTGTGGCTGCTCCAGAGGAACCCCGAGATCCATGTCGGCCCTGGAGAGGAAACTTGAGGTTCCGGCCTCAACTCCAGATGAGAACCTCGGCCCCGATAGCCACTGCAGAGGAATCTAGAAGGGGCCCTCGCGACTCACGTCGAAACTGGACCTCCTGTGGCCCCACAAGCGGGTCCCTGAGGACCTGTCATAAGGCGAGAGGAAACCCGGCGCAACTTGAGAAATACTGGGAGATTCTCCCCTCCACACTAGCTGAGGCCCTTTTCCCCTGTGGCATCTCGAGAGAAATCCCACCTTCCCTCCTGAGCCCCGATAGGTTCCTTGAGACCCTTGAGGCAACTCAAGAAGTTCCCCGACATACCCGTCTGCACTGTAGAGCAACACCGAAGGTCCCGCCACAACTGAAGAAGAGCCCCGGTTTTCACTTCTCATCCCGTGAGGAGGGTCCGTTTCCCTGCTTCGTGGGGGAGGGAATCCCGGCATTCCTGTCACACCTCAAGTGGAGGCGTCTCCACTTGACATCCCACAGGAACTCCAGTGGACGTGCCATGATTTCAAAAGACCCCCGATATCCCAGTGCACTCCAGACACACCTGACTGCCCTGCACTTACACAAAGGTCACCCCGAGGACCGACTCAAAACACGGTGGCAGATATGACAGCTCCGTGGTGCCTTGAGAGAAAGCCACCGATCCCTGTGGTCCACCATACAGGAAGCCTGACACTGCTTTTCTGGCTCGAGAGGTGAGCGGACTTGCAAGGCTCTACATGAGACGAGGCCCTCACATCCCTCTGTATGCCCCAGAGGAACCCTGTGATCCATGTCAGCCCATGAGAGGAACTCTGAGGTTCTGGTCTCAACTCCAGATGAGGACCTGGGCTCCGGCCAAGACTGCTGAGGAATCCCGAGGGGCCCCTCGTGACTCGCGTGCAGACTGGACCTCCTTGAGGCCACAGGAGCGGGTCCCTGAGGTCTCCGTCGTAACTCGAGAGAAACCCAACCACAACTGGAGAAAAACCACGAGATTCTCCTCCCACGCGAGCTAAGGCCCTTTTCTGACGCGGTGTCTTGAGAGAAATTCCACCTTCCCTCCTGAGCCCAGAAAGGGTCCTTGATACCATTGAGGCAACTCAAGAAGTTCCGCAACATCCCTGTCTGCACTCGAGAGGAATATTGAAGGTCAGCCAAAACTCAAGAGCCCCGGTTGTCCCTCCTCATCCCGAGCAGAGGGTCGGTTTCCCTGCTTCATCAGGGTGGGAATCCCGACATTCCCGTCGCACCAACAAGAGGAGGCGGTCTCCACTTGGCCCTCGAGTGGAACTCCAGCGGTTGTGCCACCATTTCAAAAGACCCCCAATGTGCCAGTGCACTGCAGACACACTTGACTCCCATGCAAGGACGCTAAGGTCACCCCGAGGACTGACTCAAAACACGATGGCAGGTGTGATAGCCCTGTGACACCCCAAGAGAAAGCCACCGAGCCCTATGGTCAACCAGATAGGAACCTGACACTGCTTTTCCGGCTCGAGAGGAGAGCCGAATTGCATGGCTCCACACGACACAAAGCCTGACTCCCCTGTGGCTGCTCCAGAGGAACCCTGAGATCCATGGAGGCCGTGGAGGGGAAACCTGAGGTTTCGGTCTCTACACCAGATGAGGACATCGGCTTCGTCAGCGCCTACAGAGGAAACCCAAGGGGCCCCTCGCGACTCACCTGGAGACTGGACCTCACTGAGGCACCACGAGCAGGTCCCTGATGTCCCCATCGTAATTAGAGCGGAACCCAGCTGCAACTCGAGAAAAACCAGAAGATTCTCCCCTCAACGCGAGCTGAGGCCCTTTTCCGCTGTGACATCTCGAATGAAGTCCCACCTTCCCTGTTGAGCCCCGAAAGAGTCCTTGACCTTCTTGAGGCAACTCACAAAGTTCCCCGACATCTCCGTCAGCATTCGAGAGGAACACTGAGGGTCCCACCACAATGAAAATTACCCCCATTGTCCCTGTGCATCCCGAGAGGAGGGTTCATTTTCCTGCTTCATCGGGGAGGGAATCCCAGCGTTCCCATCGCACCTCAAGAGGAGGCAGTCTCCCCTTGACGCCCGAGAGGAACTTCAAGGGTTGTGCCACCATTTCAAAAGACCGCTGATGTCCCAGTGCACTCCAGACACACCTGACTGCCCTGCACTGACTCGACAGTTACCCCGAGGACCGACTCCAAACACGATGGCAGGAGTGACAGCCCTGTGGCACCAGGAGTCAAAGACACTGATCTCTATGGTGAAGCTGAAAGGAAGCCTGACACTGCTTTTCCGTCTGGAGAGGAGAGGAGACTTGTATGGCTCGACAAGAGATGAGGTCCTGAATCCATGTCGACACCCCAGAGGAACCCCGAGATCTATGTCGGCCCTTGAGAGGAACACTGAAGTTCTGGACTCAACTCCAGATGAGGACCTCGGCAGCGGTAGTGACTGCAGAGGAATCCAAAGGGGCCCCTCACAACTCGCATGGAGACTGGACAACCCTGAAGCCCCACGAGCGAATCCCTGAGATCCCCGTAGTACCTCGAGTGGAATCCCACCGCAACTCGAGACAACCCAGGAGATTCTCCCCTCCATGGGAGCTGAGGCCCTTTTCCGATGCGGGGTCTCAAGATAATTCCCACCTTCCCTCCTGAACCTCGAAAGGGTCCTTGACACCCTTGAGGCAACTCAAGAATTTCCCCGACATCCCCGTCTGCACTCGAGAGGAACACCGGAGGTCCCGCCACAACTCAAGAAGAGCCCCGGTTCTCCCTCCTCATCGCGAGAGGAGGGTCCATTGCCCTGGTTCGTTGGGGAAGGAATCCCAGCGTTCCCGTCACACCTCAAGTGGAGGCAGTCTCCACTTGACGTTCCACAGGAACTCCAGTGGATGTGCCACGATTTCAAAAGACCCCCGTTGTCCAAGTGCACTCCAGACACACCTGACTCTCCTGCACTTACACAACGGTCACCCCAATGACCGACTCAAAACACGATGGCAGGTGAGACAGCCCTGTGGTGCCTTAAGAGAAAGCCACTGATCCCTATGTTCAACCATACAGGAAGCCTGACACTGCTTTTCCTGCTCGAGAGGAGAGTGGACTTGCATGGCTGCACATGAGATGAGGCCCTGACATCCCTCTGGACACCCCAGAGGAACCCCGAGATCCATGTCGGCCCATGAGAGGAATTCTGAGGTTCTGGTCTTAACTCCAGATGAGGAACTGGGCTCTGGCAGCGAATGCAGAAGAATCCCGAGAGGCCCCTCATGACTCGTGTGGAGACTGGACTTCCCTGAGGCCCAAGGAGCGGTTCCCTGAGGTCCCCGTCGGAACTGAAGAGGAACCCCGCCACAACTGAAGAAAAATTAGGAGATTTTCCCCTACACGTGAGCTGAGGCCCTTTTCTGCTGTGGCATCTCTAGAGAAATGCCACCTTCCCTCATGAGTCCCAAAAGGGTCCTTGACACCCTGAGGCAACTCAAGACGTTCCCCGACATCCCTGTCTGCCCTTGAGTGGAACACCAATGGTCCGGCCACAACTCAAGAAGCACCGCAGTTCTCCCTCCACATCCTGAGAGGGGGTTCCATTACCCTGCTACATCGAGGAGGGAAGCCCAGCATTCCCGTCACACATCAAGAGGAGACAGACTCCACTTGATGCTTGAGAGGAACTTCTGGGTCGTGCCACCATTTTCAAAGGCCCCCGATGTCCCAGTGCACTCCAGACACACCTGTCTCCCCCTACACTGACTCGATGGTCACCCTAAGGACCATCTCAAAACACGATGGCAGTTGTGACAGCCCTGTGGCACATTGAGAGAAAACCCCTGATCCCTATGGTTAACCCGTCAGGAAGCCTGACACTACTTTTCTGGCTCGAGAGGAGACCGGACTTTCATGGCTCCACACAAGACGAGGCCTAACTCCCCTGTGGATACCCCAGAGGAATCCCGAGATCCATGTCTGCCCTGGAGAGATACCCTGAGGTTCCGGCCTCAAATCTAGATGAGGACCTCGGCCCCGTCACCGACTGCAGAGGAGTCCTGAGGGGAACCTCACGTCTCGCGTGGAGACTGGACTTCCCTGAGGCCCCACGAGCAGGTCCATGGGTCATCTCGATGGGAAGCCTGACCCTGCTGCTACAGCTCAGGAGTAAAGCGGATGTGCATGTCTCCACTTGAGACGAGTACTGACTCGACTGTGGAGACTCCAGAGGAACCCCAATATCCATGTCAATACTGGAGAGGAAGCCTCAGGGTCTGGCCTCAGCTCCAGATGAGTTTTAGAACCTGGAACCGACTGGAGAGGAATCCCGAGAGGCCCCTCGCAACTCACTCTGAGACTGGTCTTTCCTGAGGTCCCCATCGTAACTCGAGAGGAACCTGCTGTAACTTGGGGAAAACAAGGAGATTCTACTCTCCAGGCCAGATGAGGACCTTTTTCGCTGCATTGTTTCGAGGGAAATCACACCTTCCCTTTTGAACCTCGAAAGGGTTCTTCACACCCTTGCTGCAACTCAAGAAGTTCCCCAACATACCCATACCCACTCAACAGGAACACCGACGGTCCTGCCACAACTCAAGAGGAGCCCCGTTTCCCCCTCCTTTGCTCGAGATGATTGTTCCTTTCCTTGCTTCTTTGGGTATGGATTTCTGGCATTCCCGTCCCATCTCAAGAGGAAGCGCTCTCAAAAGGAAAGTCGAGAGGAATGCCAGAGTTTGTGCCACCATTCCAAAAAAAAAAAAAAAAAAAAACCACCAAATGCCTCAGTCTACTTCAGATGAACCTGTATTCCATGAACTGCCTTGACTGTCACACTGATTATTGACTCACACCACAGTGGCACATGTGACAGCCCTGTGGCACCTCGAGGGAAAATCACAGATCCCTGTGTCTACTTGACGGAAAGACTGACACTGCTGCACATCAGACGAGGCCTGTCTCTTCTGTGGAGACTCCAGAGGAACCCCAAGATCCGTGTCAGCACTTGACAGGAAACATCAGGGTCCGGCCCCAGCACCAGACGAAAACTTAGGATCAGGCACCGACTGGAGAGGAATGCCGAGAGGCCCCTCGCAATTCGCATGGAGACTGGCCTTTCCGGAGGGCACACGAGCGGGTCCCTTAATTCCCCATCATAACTCGAGAGGCCCTGCTGCAACTCGAGAAAAGCCAGGAGAGTCCCGTCCATGCGAAATGAGGCCTTTTTCTGCTGTGGCGTCTAGAGTGAAATCACACCTTCCCTCTTGAAATTCAAGAAGGCCCTTCACACCCCCGCTGCAACTCGTGAAATTCCCCGACATACTCGTCTCCACTCGAGAGGAAAACCGAGGGTCCCGCTAAAACTCAAGAGGAGCTCCGTTTTCCCCTCCTCAGCTCGTGATGAGGGTTCCTTTCCCTGCTTCTTTGGAAAAGGATTCCCGGCCATCCTGTTGCATCTCAAGAGGTAGCACTCTCAACAGAAAAGTTGAGAGGAACACCCGGAGTGGTGCCACCATTCCAAAAGACCCCCAAATGTCTCAGTCCACTCCAGATGAACCTGATTTCCCTGCGCTGCCTCAACTGTCACCCCGAGTATGGACTCACACCTCGGTGGCACGTCTGACAGCCGTCTGACAACTCGAGGGAAAGCCACAGATCCCTGTGAAATCTTGCTAGGAAGCATGACTCTGCTGCTACAGCTAGGGAGGAAAGCAGACATGCATGTCTCCACTCAAGACGAGGCCTGAATCCCCTGTGGAGAATCCGGAGGAACCCCAAGATCCATGTCAGCACTGGAGAGGAAACCTCAGGGACCCGCCTCAGCTACAGATGAGAAATTAGGACCCCACTGTTGGGACCTGACCTGAGCCATGACAGGCTCAACAGGCCACACTAGGCCCAAACCTCAGGTTCTTGTAAGCATGAGTCATAATTCTAGGAAGCCCCCAATGACATCAAGGTCCCTGATGACACCAAGACACCCGATAACCCAAGGTTGAGTCAATCAAGGTTAAGTCAAACACCCGATAACCCAAGGTTGAGTCAATCAAGGTTATGTCAGTCACCATGATGACCCAAGGTTGAGTCAGTTACCACACACCAACTAAACTATTGCTCAGACAAAAGACCACCTGTATATAAGCAGCTGTAATTCAGAGCTCAGGGCTCTCGTCAAGACTCCACTGCGCTGGATGAGACGGGAGCCCTAGCCTGGGCTAGTAATAAAACCCCTCTATGTTTTTGCATTGCTGTGGACGTCTTATTCTCTCAGTTTTGGGGACTCGGACTCTGGGCATAACACCCACAATGACTGGGGAGGTATCCCGAGAGGCACCTTCAATCTCGCATTGAGACTGGCCTTTCCTGAGGCCACCAGAGCCGGACCCTGAGGTCTCCGTCGAAACTCGAGAAGAACCTGCCGCAATTCAAGAAAAACCAGGAGATTCTCCCCTCCAGGCGAGATGAGGCCCTTTGCTGCTGCAGTGTCTCAAGCGAAATCTCACCTTCTCTATTGAACCTAGAAAGGGTCCTTCACTCCCTTGCTGCAACTCAAGAAGTTCCCTGACATAAACTTCTCCACTCGAGAGGAAAACCGAGGGTCCCGCCACAACTCAAGAGGAGCCCCATTTTCCCCTCCTCAGCTTGAGATGAGGGTTCTTTTTCTGCTTCTTAGGGAAAGGATTCCTGGTGTTCCCGTTGCATCTCAAGAGGAGGCGCTCTCCATAGGAAAGTCTAGAGGAAATACAGGGGTCTTGCCACCATTCCAAAATACCCCCAAATGTCTCAGTCCACTCCAGATGAACCTGATTTCACTGAGCTGCATCGACTATCACCCCGAATATCGAATTAACACCATGGTGGCACGTGTGACAGCCCTGTGGCACCTCGAGCGAAAGCCACAGATCCCTGTGAAATCTCTCCAAAAAGCATTACACTGTTGCTACAGCTCGGGAGGAAAGGGGACATGTATGTCTCCACACAAGACGAGGCCTGACTCCCCTGTGGAGACTCCAGAGGAACCCCAAGATCCATGTCAGCACTGGAGAGGAAACCTCAGAATCCAGCCTCAGATCCTGATGAGGACTTACGACCCGGCACCGACTGGAGAGGAATCCTGAGAGGCCCTTCAGAACTCGCATGGAGACTGGCCTTTCCTGAGGCCACAAGAGTGGTTCCCTGAGGTCCCCATTGTAACTCGAGAGGACCCTGGTGCAACTCGAGAAAAACCAAGAGATTCTCCCCTTCAGGCGAGATGAGGCCCATTTCCGCTGTGGCATTTCCAGGGAAATCACACCTTCTCTCTTGAACCTCGAAAGGGTCCTTTACACCCTTGCTACAACTCAAGAAGTTGTCCGACATACCCTTCTCCACTGGAGGAACACCAGGGGTCCCGCCATAACTCAAAGGAGCCCCATTTTCCCCTCTTCAGCTTGAGATGAGGGTTCCCTTGCCTGCCTCGTTGGGAAAGGAATCCCGGCGATCCCGTCGGATCTCAGAAGAGGCACTCTCAACCGGAAAGTTGGAGAGGAACTCCAGGGGTCGTGCCACAATTTCAAAAGATCCCCGATGTCCCATTGCACTCCACACACACCTGAATCCCCTGCATTGACTTCACAGTCACCCGAGGACTGACTCAAAACATGATTGCAGGTGTGACAGCCCTGTGGCACAGAGAGAGAAAGCCACCGATCCTTATGGTCAACCCTACAGGAAGCTTGACACTGCTTTTCCGGCTCGAGAAGAGAGCAGCCTTGCATGGCTCCAGACAAGACGAGGCCCGAATCTCCTGTGGACGCCCCAGAGGAACCCCGAGATCCATGTCGGCCCTGGAGTGGAAACCTGAGGTTCCAGCCTCAACTCCAGATGAGGACCTCGGTGCAGGCAGCGACTGCAGAGTAATCCTGAGGGGCCTCTTGTGACTCGCCCAGAGACTGGACCTCCCTGAGGCCCCACAAGCGGGTTCCTGAGATCCACGTCATAACTCGAGAGGAACACCACCACAATTTGAGAAAAACCAGGAAATTCTCCCCTTAAAGTGAGCTGAGGCACTTTTCCACTGAGGCATCTCAAAATAAATCCCATCTTCCCTGCAGAGCCCTGAAAGGGTCCTTGACACCCTTGAGGCAACTCAAGAAGTTCTCCGTTTCTACAGCCTTGCTTTGTCTTCCTAAGTCTGTGAATCTGGGCTCCCAGAATCAAAGCGCATGCTTGCTTTAATGCTTGCAAGATGAGTCCTTAAACAAATAAAATAAACCACCTAGCGTAAAAAAAAAAAAAAAAAAAAAAAGTTCTCCAACATCCCCATCTGCACTCGAGAAGAACACCGAGGGTCCCGCCACAACTCAAGAAGAGCCCCGGTTCTCCCTCCTCATTACAAGAGGAGGGTCCATTTCTCTGCTTCGTTGGGAGGGAATGCCGGTGTTCCAATCGCACCTCAAGAGGATGCGGTCTAACCTTGACGCTTGAGAGGAACTCCATGGGTCGTGCCACCATTTCAAAAGACCCCCGATGTCCCAGTGCACTCCAGACACACCTGACTCCCCTGCAGTGACTCGACGGTCACCCCGAGGACCAACTCAAAACCCAATGGCAGGTGTACAGCCCTGTGACACCTTGAGAGAAAGTCTCTGATCCCTATGGTCAACTAGATAGGAAGCCTGACACTGCTTTTCCGGCTCGAGAGCAGAGCAGACTTGCATGGCTCCACACAAGACGAGGCATGACTTCCCTGTGGATGCCCCCAGAGGAACCCTGATATCCATGTTGGCCCTGTAGAGGAAACCTGAGGTTCCAGTCTCAACTCGAGATGAGGACCTCGGCCCAGGCATCGACTGCAGAGGAATCCCAAGGGGCCCCTCGCGACTCGCGTGGAGACTGGACCTCCCTGAGGCCCCACGAGCGGGTCCCTGAGGTCCCCGTCATAACTCGAGAAGAACCCCGCCCCAACTAGGGAAAACCCAGGAGATTCTCCCCCCAACGCGAGAGGAAGCCCTTTCCCCCTGTGGCGTCTCCAGGGAAATGCCCCCTTCTCTTCTGAGCCCCAAAGTGTCCTTGACGCCCTTGAGGCAACTCAAGAAGTTTCCAGACATCACCGTCTGCACTGGAGTGGAACACCGAGGGTCCTGCCACAACTCATGAAGAGCCCAAGTTCTCCCTCCTCATCCCAAGAGGAGGGTAAGATTCCCTGCTTCGTCGAGGAGGGAATCCCAGCGTTCCTGTCCCACCTCAAGAGGAGGCGGTCTCCACTTGACGCTTGAGAGAAACTGCAGGGGTCGTGCCACAATTTCAAAAGACTCCTGATGTCCCAGTGCACTCCAGACACACCTGACTCCCTGCACGACTCGACAGTTACCCCGAGGACCGATTCAAAACACGATGGCAGGTGTGACAGCCCTGTGGCACCACGAGAGAAAGCCACTGATCCCATGGTCTTCCCGACTGGAAGCGTGACACTGCTTTTCAGGATGGAGAGGAGAGCGGACATGCATGGCTCAACAGAAGACGAGGCCTGACACCACTGTGGATGACATAGAGGAACCCTGAGATCCATATTGGCCCTGGAGAGGAATCCTGAGGTTCCGGCCTCAACTCCAGATGAGGACCTCGGGCCGGCAGTGACTCCCGAGCATTCCTGAGGGGCCCCTCGTGACTCGCGTGGACACTGGACATCCCTTATGCCCTACGAGCGGATCCCACATGTCCCCGTCTTCTCTCAGAGAGAAATCACGCCAAAACTCAAAAGAACCCAGGAGATTCTCCCGTTATCACGAGCTGAGGCCCTTTCCTGCTGCGGCGTCTCGAGAGAAATCCCACCTTCCCTCCTGAGCCCCGAAAGGGTCCTTCACACCTTTGAGGACACTCAAGAAGTTCCCCGACATCCCCGTCTGCACTCGAGAGGAACACCAAGGTTCCTGCCACAACTTAAGAAGAGCCCCGGTTCTCCCTCCTCATCCTGAGAGGAGGTTCCATTTCACTGCTTCATCGGGAAGGGAATCCAGGTGTTCCCGTCCCACCTCAAGAGGAGGTGGTCTTCACTTGACCTCGAGAGCAACTCCAGGGTTCATGCCACCATTTCAAAAGACCCTGATGTCCCAGTGCACTCCAGACACACTTGACTCCCCTACACTGACTGGACGGTCACCCAGAGGTCTGACTCAAAACAGGATAGCAGGTGTGACGGCCTTCTAGCAGCTCGAGAGAAAGCCACCAATCCCTATGCTTAACCCGACAGGAAGCCTGACACTGCTTTTCTGGCTCAAGAGGAGGGAGAACTTGCATGGGTCCACACAAGACGAACCTGACTCCCCTGTGGACGCCCCAGAGGAACCCCTAGTTCGATATCGGCCCTGGAGAGGAAACCTGAGATTCCGGCCTCCATTCCAGATGAGGACCTCAGCCCCAGCAGCGACTGCAGAGGAATCCTGATCGGCCCCTCGCGACTCACTTGGAGACTGGACCTCCCTGAGGCCCCACGAGCAGGTCCCTGAGGTCCTCGTTGTAACTGGAGAAAACCTTGGCCACACCTAGAGAAAAACCAGAGATTCTTCCCTCAACGTGAGATGAGGCCCTTTTCCACTGAGGCATCATGAGAGAAATCCCACCTTCCTTCCTGAGCCCCGAAAGGTTCCTTGACACGCTTGAGGCAACTCAAGAAGTTCCCCGACATCCCCGTTGGCACTCGAGGGAACACCGAGGATCCTGCCACAACTCAAAAAGAGCCCTGGTTCTCCCTCCTCATCCCGAGTGGAGGATCCGTATCCCTGCTTCATCAGGGAAGGAATATCGGCATTCCTGTCACACCTCAAGAGGAGACGGTCTCCACTTGACACTCGAGAGGAACTCCAGAGTTCGTGCCACGATTTCAAAAGACCCCCGATGTCCCAGTGCACTCAGACACACCTGACTCCCCTGCACTGACTCGACGGTCACCCCGAGGACCAAATCAAAACATGATGGCAGGTGTGACAGCCCTGTGGCACCTCCAGAGAAAGCCACTGATCCCTATGGTCAACCCGACAGGAAGCCTGACACTGCTTTTCTGGCTCGAGAGGAGAGCGGACTAGCATGGCTCCACATGAACTGAGGCATGACTCACGTGTGGAAGCCCCAGAGGAACTCCAAGATCCATGTCGGCTCTGGAGAGGAAATCTGAGGTTGTGGCCTCAACTCCAGTTGAGGACCTTGGCCCCAGCAGCGACTTCAGAAGAATCCCGAGGGGCCCCTCATGTCTCTCATGGAGACTGGACCTCCCTGAGGCCCCACGAGTGGGTCGCTGAGGTCCCCGTTCTTACTCGAGAGGAACCCCACCGCAACTCAAGAAAACCCAGGAGATTCTCCCCTCAACGAGAGCTGAGACCCTTTTCTGCTGCGGCGTCTCGAGGGAAATCACACTTGCCCTCTTGAACCTCGAAAGGGTCCTTTAAACTATTGCTTCAACTCAAGAAATTCCCCAACATACCAGTCTCCATTCAAGAGGAACACCGAGGGTCCCGCCACAACTCAAGAGGAGCCCCGTTTTCTCCTCTTCAACTCGAGATGAAGGTTCTTTTCCCTGCTTCGTCGGGAAAGGATTCCTGGCATTCCCGTCGCATATCATGAGGAGGTGCTCTCAACAGGAAAGTCGAGAGAAACTCAGGGTTCGTGCCACCATTCCAAAGGACCTTCAGATGTCTCAGTCCACTCCAGATGAATCTGATTTTCCTGCAATGCCTCGAATGTCACCCTGAGTATCGACTCCCACCACGGTGGCACTTGTGTCTGTCGTGTGGCACCTCGAGGGAAAGTCAGAGATCCCTGTGTCAACTTGAAGGGAAGCCTGGCACTGCTGCTACAGCTCGGGAGGAAAGCGGACGTGCATGTCTCCACTCGAGATGCGGCCTGACTCCCCTGTGGGGACTCCAGAGGTCCCCAAAGATCCATGTCAGCACTGGAGAAGAAACCTCAGGGTGCGGCCTCAGCTCCAGACGAGGAATTAGGACACGGCACTGACTGGAGAGGAATCCCGAGAGGCTCCTCTCAACTCGCATGGAGACTGGCCTTTCCTGAGGCCACACGAGCGGGTCCCTGAAGTCCCCCTTGTAACTTGAGAGGAAACTGCCGCAATTCTAGAAAACCAGGAGATTCTCCCTTCCAGGCGAGATGAGGCCCTTTTCTGCTGCAGCATCTCGAGGGAAATCACACCTTCCATCTTGAACCATGAAAGGGTCCTTCACTCCCTTGTTGCAACTCAAGACATTGTCCGACATACCCGTCTCCACCGAAGTTCCACCAGAACTCAAGAGGATAACTCTTTTCCGTTCCTCAGCTCGAGATGAAGGTTCGTTTCTCTGCTGCGTTGGGAAAGATTCGCAGCGTTTATGTCGCATCTCAGGAGGAGATGCTCTCAATAGGAAAGTAGAGAGGAACTCCAAGGGTTGTGCCATCATTCCAAAAGACCCCCAAATGTCTCAGTCCACTCCAGAGGAACCTGATTTCCCTGCACTGCCTGGACTGTCACCCCGAGTATCGACTCACACCATGGTGGCACGTGTGACAGCCCTGTGGCACCTCGATTGAATGCCACAGATCCCTGTGTCAACACGCCGGGAAGCCTGAAACTGCTGCTACAGCTCGGGAGGTAAGCGGAAGTGCATGTTTCCACTCGTGACGAGGCCTGACTCCCCTGTGGAGACTCTAGAGGAACCCCAAGATCCATGTCAGCACTGGAGAGGAAACCTCAGGTCCCGGCCTGAGATCCAGATGAGGACTTGGGACCTGGCTTAGACTGGAGAGGAATCCCAAGAAGCCCTGGGCAACTTAAATGGAGACTAGCCTTTCTTGAGGTCACACGAGGGGCTCCCTGAGGTTCCCATTTTAACTTGAGAGGGACCTGCTGCAACTCAAGAAAAACCAGGAGATTCTCCCCTCCAGGCGAGATGAGGCCCTTTTCTGTTGTGGTGCTCGAGGGAAATCACACCTTCTCTCTTGAAACTCGAAAGGGTGCATCACACCCTTGCTGCAACTCAAGAAGTTCCCCAACATACCCGTCTCCACTCGAGAGGAACACCGAGGGTCCGCCACAACTCAAGAGGAGCCCCGTTGTCCCCTCCTCAGCTCGAGATGAGGGTTTCCTTCCCTGCTTCGTCGAGAAAGGATTAGAGACATCTCAAGAGGTGGCAGTCTCCACTTGACGATCCAGAGGAACTCCAGGGGTCATGCCACCATTTCAAAAGACCCCCAATGTCCCTGTGCACTCCAGACACACCTGACTCCCCTGCACTGACTCGATGGTCACCCCGAGGCCCGACACAAAATACGACAGAAGATGTGACAGCCCAGTGGCACTTGGAGAGAAAGACACCGAACCCTATGGTCAACTCGACAGGAAGCCTGACACTGCTTTTCTGGCTCGAGAGGCGAGTGGACTTGCATGGCTCCATATGAGACAAGGCCTGAATCCCCTGTGGACGCCCCAGAGGAACCCCGAGATCCATGTTTGCCCTGGAGGGTAACCCTGAGTTTCCGGCCTCCACTCCAGATGAGGAACTCTGCCTCGGCTGAAACTGCAGAGGAATCCCGAAGGGCCCCTCGCAACTCTCGTGGAGACTGCACCTCCCTGAGGCCCGAGGAGAGGATCCCTGAGGTCCCCCTCGTAACTCGAGAGGACCCCACCGCAACTGGAGATAAACAAAGAGATTCTAACCTCCAAGCGAGCTGAGGCCCTTTTCCGTTTTGGTGTCTAAAGAGAAATCCCACCTTCCCTTCTGAGCCTCGAGAGGGTCCTTGACACCATTGAGGCAACTCAAGAAGTACCCCGAAATCCCCAACTGCACTTGAGAGGAACACCGATGGTAGTGGCACAACTCAAGAAAAGCCACGGATCTCCCTCCTCATCCCAAGAGGAGGGTTCATTTCCCTGCTTCGTCGGGGAGGGAATCCTGGTATTCCCGTCGCACATCAAGAGGAGTCAGTCTGCACTTGATGCTCGAGAGGAACTCCATGGGTTGTGCCACCATTTCAAAAGACCCCCGATGTCCCAGTGCACTCCAGACACACCAGACTCCCTTGCGCTGACTACACGGTCACCCCAAGGACTGACTCAAAACACGAGGGCAGGTGTGACAGCCCTGTGGTACCATGAGAGAAAGCCACCGATGCCTATGGTCAACCCAACAGGAAGCCTGACACTGCTTTTCGGCTCAAGAGGACAGCAGACCTGCATGGCTCCACACGAGATGATGTCAGACTCACCTGTGGACACCCCAGAGGAACACCGAGATCCATGTCGGCCCTGTAGAGGAAACCTGGGTGTCCGGCCTCCTCTCCAGATGAGGACCTTGGCCTCGGCAGCGACTGCAGAGGAATCCCGAGGGAGCCCTCTCAACTCGCGTGGAGACTGGTCCTCCCTGAGGCCCTTCGAGCGGGACCCTGAAGTTCCCTTTGTAACTTGAGTGGAACCCCACAACAACTCAACACAAACCATGTAATTCTCCCCTCTTCGCAAGCTGAGGCCCTTTTCCACTGAGGTGTCACGAAAGAAATCCCACCTACCCTCCTGAGCCTGAAAGTGTCCTTGAAATCTTAAGGTTACTGAAGAAGATCCCCAACATACCCGTCTGCACTTGAGAGCAACACCGAGGGTCCACCACAACTCAAGAAGAGCCCCGGTTCTCCCTCCTCATCCCGAGAGGAGGGTCCGTTTCCCTGCTTCGTTGGGGAGGGAATCCCGCCATTCCCGTCGCACATCAAGAGGAGGCTGTCTCCACTTGACACTCGGGAGGAACTCCAGGGGTCCTGCCACAATTTCAACAAACCCCCGATGTCCAGGTGCACTCCAGACACACCTGACTCCCCTGCCCTGACTAGACGGTCACCCCGAGGACCGACTCAAAACATGATAGCAGGTGTGACAGCCCTGTGGCTCCTTGAGAGAAAGCCACCGATCCCTATGGTTAACCCGACTGGAAGCCTGACACTGCTTTTCCGGCTCGAGCAGAGAGTGGACTTGCATGGTTCCACATGAGACAAGGCCTGCCTCCCCTGTGGACACCACAGATGAAACACGAGATCTATGTCGGCCCTGGAGAGGAACCCTGGGCTTCTGGCCTCAACTCCAGATGAGGACCTCGGCCCCGGCAGTGGCTCCAGAGGAATCACAAGGGGTCCCTCACGACTTGCGTGGAGAGTGGTCCTCCCTGAGGCTCCACGCGCTGGTACCCGAAGTCTCCATCCTAAAGCAAGAGGAACCCCACTGCAACTCCAGAAAAACCATGAGATTCTCCCCTCCACGCCAGCTGAGGCCCTTTACCGCTGTGGCATCTTGAGAGAAATCCCACTTTCCCTCCTGAGCCCCGAAAGGGTCCTTGAAACACTTGAGGCAACTCAGGAAGTTCCCCGACATCCCTGACTGCACTCGAGAGGAACACCACGGGTCCCTCCACAACTCAAGATTAGCCCCGGTTCTCCCTCCTCTTCTGAGTGGAGGGTCCGTTTCCCTGCTTCCTTGGGGAGGGAATCCCGGCGGTCCCGTCGCACCTCAAGAGGCGGCCGTCTCCACTTGACGCTCGAGAGGAACTCCATGGGTCGTGCCACCATTTCAAAAGACACCCGATGTCCCAGTGCACTCCAGACACAGCTGACTCCCCTAAACTGACTCGACGGTCACCCCGAGGACCGACTCAAAACACGATTGCAGGTGTGACAGCCCTGTGGAAACTCGAGAGAAAGCCACCTATCTCTATAGTCAGCACGACAGGAAGCCTGACACTGCTTTTCCGGCTCGAGAGGAGAGCGGACTTGCATGGCTCCACACGAGATGAGGCCTGATTCCCCTGTGGATGCCCCAGAGGAACCCCGAGATCGATGTCAGCCCTGGAGAGGAACTATGAGGTTCCGGCCTCATCTCCAGATGAGGACCTCGGGCCCGGCAGCGACTGCAGAGGAATCCTGAGGGGCCACTCGCGACTCCCGTGGAGACTGGACCTCCCTGAGGCCCTTCAAGCGGATCCCTGAGGTCCCATTTGCAACTCGAGAGGAACCTCGCAGGAACTCCAGAAAACCGGGAGATTCTCCCCTCCACTCGAGCTGAGGCCCTTTTCTGCTGCGGTGTCGAGAGAAATCCCACTTTCCCTCCTGAGCCCTGAAAGAGTCCTTGACACCCTTGAGGCACCTCAAGAAGTTCCCCGACATCCCCGTCTGCACTCGAGAGGAACACCAAGGGTCCTGCCACAAGTCACGAAGAGCCCTGGTTCTCCCTCCTCATTCCGAGAGGAAGGTCCGTTTTCCTGCTTCGTCCGGGAGGGAATCCCGGCTATCCCTTCACACCTCAAGAGGAGGCAGTTTCCACTTTACGTTCGAGAGGAACTCCAGGGGTCATGCAACCATTTCAAAAGACCCCGATGTCCCAGTGCACTCCAGACACACCTGACTCTCCTACACTGACTCGACGGTCACTCTGAGGACCGACTCAAAACACGATGGCAGGTGTGACAGCCCGGTGGCGCCTCTAGAGTAAGCCACTGATCCCTATGGTCAAACCAACAGGAAGGCTGACACTGCTTTTCCAGCTCGAGAGGCAAGCGGACTTGCATGGCTTCACACGAGACAAGGCCTGACTCCCCCAAGGACACCCCAGAGGAACCCCGAGATCCATGTCCGCCCTGGAGAGGAACCCTGAGTTTCTGGCCTCCACTCCAGTTGAGGAACTCTGCACCTGCAGCGACTGCAGAGGAATACCGAGAGGCCCCTCGTCACTCGTGTGGAGACTGGACCTCCCTGAGGACCCATGAGTGGGTCTCTGAGGTCCCCCTTGTAACTCGAGAGGAACCCCGTCGCAATTTGAGACAAACCAGTAGAGTCTCCCCTCCACGGGAGCTCAGGCCCTTTTATGCTGCTGAGTCAGGAGAGAAATCCCACCTTCCCTCCTGAGCCCTGAAAGGGTCCTTGGCACCCTTGAGGCAACTCAAGAAGTTCCCTGACATACCCGTCTGCACTCAAGAGCAACACTGAGGGTCCACCACAACTCAAGAAGAGCCCCGGTTCTCCCTCCTCATCCCGAGAGGAGGGTCCATTTCCCTGCTTCTTCAGGGAGGGAATCCCGCGGTTCCCGTTGCACATCAAGAGGAGGCGGTCTCCACTTGATGCTTGAGAGGAACTCCAGGGGTCCTGCCACAATTTCAAAAGACCGATGTCCCAGTGCACTCCAGACACACCTGACTCCCCTGCCCTGACTAGACAGTCACCCCGAGGACCGACTCAAAACATGATAGCAGGTGTGACAGCCCTGTGGCGCCTCGAGAGAAAGCCACCGCTCCCTATGGTCAACCCGACTGGAAGCCTGACACTGCTTTTCCGGCTCGAGCAGAGAGTGGACTTGCATGGCTCCACATGAGACAAGGCTTCCCTCCCCTGTAGACACCACAGATGAAACACGAGATCTATGTCGGCCCTGGAGAGGAACCCTGGGCTTCTGGCCTCAACTCCAGATGAGGACCTTGGCCCCGGCAGTGACTCCAGAGGAATCACGAGGGGTCCCTCACGACTCGCGTGGAGAATGGTCCTCCCTGAGGCTCCACTTGCTGGTACCCGAAGTTCCCATCCTAAAGCAAGAGGAACCTCGCTGCAACTCCAGAAAAACCATGAGATTCTCCCCTCCACGCCAGCTGAGGCCCTTTACCGCTGTGGCATCTTGAGAGAAATCCCACTTTCCCTCCTGAGCCCCGAAAGGGTCCTTGAAACACTTGAGGCAACTCAAGAAGTTCCCCGACATCCCTGACTGCACTCGAGAGGAACACCACGGGTCCCTCCACAACTCAAGATTAGGCTCGGTTCTCCCTCCTCTTCTGAGAGGAGGGTCCGTTTCCCTGCTTTGTTGGGGTGGGGATCCCGGCATTCCTGTGGCACCTCAAGAGGTGGCCATCTCCACTTGACGCTCAAGAGGAACTCCATGGGTCGTGCCACCATTTCAAAAGACCCCCGATGTCCCAGTGCAATCCAGACACCGCTGACTCCCCTGCACTGATTTGCTGCTCACCCCAAGGACTGACTCAAAACAGGAAGGCAGGTGTGACAGCCCTGTGGAAACTCGAGAGAAAGCCGCCTATCCCTATAGTCAGCACGACAGGAAGCCTGACGCTGCTTTTTCAGCTTGAGAGGAGAGCGGACTTGCCTGGCTCCACACGAGATGAGGCCTGACTCCCCTGTGGATGCCCCAGAGGAACCCCGAGATCGATGTCGGCCCTGGAGAGGAACTATGAGCTTCCAGCCTCATCTCCAGATGAGGACCTCGGCCCTGGCAGCTACTACAGAGAAATCCCGAGGGGCCCCTCTAGGCTTGCATGGAGCCTGGACCTCCCCGAGGCCCCACGAGCGAGTTCCTGAGGTCCCCGTCACAACTCGAGAGAAACCCCGCTGCAATTTGAGAAAAACCAGGAGATTCTCTGCTCCACGCAAGCTAAGGCCCTTTTCCACTGCGGTGTCTCGACAGAAATCCCACCTTCCCTCCTGAGCCCTGAAAGGGTCCTTGAGGCAAATTAAGAAGTTCCCCGACATACCCATCTGCACTCGAAAGGAACACCACTGGTCCCGCCACAGCTTAAGAAGTGCTCCTGTTCTCCCTCCTCATCCGGAGAGGAGGGCCCATTTCCCTGCTTCGTCGGGAGGGAATCCCGCCGTTCCCGTCACACCTCAAGAGGAGGTGGTCTCCACTTGACGATCAAGAGAAACTCCAGGGGTCGTGCTTCCATTTCAAAAGACCCTCAATGTTCCAGTTCACTCCAGACACAACTGACTCCACTGCAATGACTTGCGGTCACCTGGAGGACTGACTCCAAACACGATGGCCGGTGTGAACAGCCCTGTGGAACCTCGAGAGAAAGCCACCGATCCCTACGGTCAACCCAACTGGAAGCCTGCCACTGCTTTTCCGGCTCGAGAGGCAAGCAGACTTGCCTGGCTCCACATGAGACGAGGCCTGACTCCCCTGTGGACACGCCAGAGGAACCCCGAGATCGATGTTGGCCCTGGAGAAGAACCCTGAGTTTCCGGCCTCCACTCCAGATGAGGAACTCTGCACCTGCAGCGACTGCAGAGGAATACTGAGAGACCCCTCGTCACTTGTGTGGAGACTGGACCTCCCTGAGGACCCATGAGCGGGTCTCTGAGGTCCCCCTCGTAACTCGAGAGGAACCCCGCCGCAATTTGAGACAAACCAGTAGAGTCTCTCCTCCACGGGAGCTCAGGCCCTTTTATGCTGCTGAGTCGGGAGAGAAATCCCACCTTCCCTCCTGAGCCCTGAAAGGGTCCTTGATACCCTTGAGGCAACTCAAGAAGTTCCCTGACATCCCCGTCTGCACTCGAGAGGAACACCAAGAGTCCCACCATAACTCAAGAAGAGTCCCGGTTCTCCCTCCTCATCCCAAGGGGAGGTTCTGTTTCCCTGCTTCGTTGGGGAGGGAATCCTAGCATTCCCGTCGCAACTCAAGAGGAGGCAGACTCCATTTGACACTCAAGAGTAACTCCAGTGTTAGTGCCACCATTTATACTTCTGATGTCCCAGTGCTCTCCAGACACACCTGACTCCCCTGCAGTGACTGGACGCTCACCCCAAGGACTGACTCAGAACACGATGGCAGGTGTGACACCCTGGTGGCGCCTCGAGAGAAAGCCACCGGTCCATATGGTCAACAAGACAGGAAGCCTGCCACTGCTTTTCCTGCTCAAGAGGCGAGTGGACTTGAATGGCTCCACGCGAAATGAGGCTTGACTCCCTTGGAGATGCCCCAGATTAACCCAGAGGTCCATGTCTGTGCAGGAGAGGAAACTTGAACTTCCGGCCTCCTCTCCAGATGAGGACCTCGGCCCCAGTAGCTACTGCGGAGGAATCTCGACGGGCCCCTCATGACTCGCATGGAGAATGGTCCTCCCTGAGGCTTCACGAGCGGGTACCTGAAGTCCCCATCCTTAACGCGAGAGGAACCCTGCCACAACTCCAGAAAAACAATGAGGTTCTCCCCTCCACGCCAGCTGAGGCCCTTTTCCTCTGCGGTGTCTTGAGAGAAATCCCACTTTCCCTCCTGAGCCCCCAAAGGGTACTTGAAACACTTGAGGCAACTCAAGAAGTTCCCCTACATCCCTGTCTGCACTCGAGAGGAACACCGATGGTAGTGGCACAACTCAAGAAGAGCCACCGATCTCCCTCTTCATCCTGAGAGGAGGGCCCATTTCCCTGCTTCGTCGGGGAGAGAATACCGGCGTTTCTGTCGCACATCAAGAGGAGGCGGTCTGCACTTGACGCTCGAGAGGAACTCCATGGGTCGTGCCACCATTTCAAAAGACCCCCGATGTCCCAGTGCACTCCAGACACACCTGACTCCCCTGCACTGACTCGATGGTCACCGCGAGGACCGACTCTAAACAGGATGGCAGGTGCGATATCCTTGTGGAACTTCGAGAGAAAGCCACCGATGCCTATGGTCAACACGACAGGAAGCCTGACACTGCTTTTCCGGCTCAAGAGGAGAGAGGACTTGCAAGGCCCAACACGAGACGAGGCCTGACTTCCCTGTGGACTCCCCAGAGGAACCCCGAGATCCATGTTGGCCTTAGAGAGGAACCCTGATGTTCCGGCCTCAACTCCGGATGAGGACCTCGGCCCCAGCAGCGACTGTAGAGGAATCCCGAGGGGCCCCTGGTGACTCGAGTGGAGACAGGACCTCCCTGAGGACCCATGAGCGGGTCCCTGAGGTACCCGTCGAAACTCAAGTGGAACCCTGCCACAACTAGAGAAAAACCAGGATATTCTCCCCTCCACTCGACCTGAGACTCTTCGCTGCAGTGTCTAGAGAGAAATCCCACCTTCTCTCCAGAGACCGGATAGGGACTTTGACACCCTTGAGGCAACTCAAGAAGTTCCAGGACATCCCTGGCTGCACTCGAGAGGAACACCGCGGGTCCCGCCACAACTCAAGATTAGGCCCGGTTCTCCCTCCTCTTCTGAGAAGAGGGTCCGTTTCCCTGCTTCGTTGGGGTGGGAATCCCGAAGTTCCCGTCGCACCTCAAGAGGTGGCCATCTCCACTTGATGCTTGAGAGGAAGTCCAGGGGTCGTGCCACCATTTCAAAAGACCCCCGATGTCCCAGTGCACTCCAGACACCCCTGACTTCCCTGCACTGACTCAACGGTCACTCCGAGACTCGACTCAAAACACGATGGCAGGGGTGACAGCCCGGTGGCACCTCGCGACAAAGCCACCGATCCCTATGGTGAACCCTACAGGAAGCCTGACTGCTTTTCAGGCTTGAGAGCAGAGCAAACTTTCATGGCTCCACATGAGACAAGGCCTGACTCCCCAGTGGACGCCCCAGAGGAATCCCGAGTTCCATGTCAGCTTGGAGAGGAAACCTGTGGTTCCGGCCTCAACTCCAGATGAGGACCTCGGCCTTGGCAGTGACTGCAGAGGAATCCCGAGGGGCCCCTCGCTACTCCCGTGGAGACTGGACCTCCCTGAGGCCCCACGAGTGGGTCCCTGAAGTCCCTGTCATAACTCGAGAGGAGCCCTGCCACAACTCGAGATAAACCAGGAGATTCTAACCTCAACGCTAGCTGAGGTCCTTTTCCACTGCAGCATCTCGAGAGAAATACCACCTTCCCTCTTGAGTCCCGAAAGGGTCCTTGACACCCTTGAGGCAACTCAAGAAGTTCCCCTACATCCTCATCTGCACTTGAGAGGAACACCGAGGGTCCCGCCACAACTCAAGAAGAGCCTTGGTTCTCCCTCCTCATCCTGAGAAGAGGGTCTGTTTCCCTGCTTCGTTGGGGAGAGAATACCAGCATTCCCGTCGCACATCAAGAGGAGTTGGTCTCCACTTGACGCTCGAGAGGAACTTCATGGGTCGTGCCACCATTTCAAAAGACCCCCGATGTCCCAGTGCACTCCAGACACACCTGACTCCCCTGCACTGACTCGACGGTCACCCCAAGGACTGACTCAAAACACGACGGCAGATGTGATATCCTTGTGAAACCTTGAGAGAAAGCCACCCATGCCTATGGTCAACACAACAGGAAGCCTGACACTGCTTTTCCGGATCAAGAGGAGAGCGGACTTGCATGGCTCAACACGAGACGAGGCCTGACTTCCCTGTGGGCGCCCCAGAGGAACCCCGAGATCCATGTTGGCCTTAGAGAGGAACCCTGATATACCGGCTTCAACTCCAGATGAGGACCTCGGCCCCAGCAGCGACTGCAGAGGAATCTCGAGGGGCCCCTCCAGACTCTCGTGGAGACTGGACCTCCCGGAGGCCCCATGAGCGGGTCCCTGAATTCCCTGTCATAACTCGAGAGGATCCCAGCCTCAACTCGAGAATAACCAGGAGTTTCTCCCATCAACGCGAGCTGAGGTCCTTTTTCAGAGGCGTCTCGAGAGAAATCCCACCTTCCCTCATGAGCCCCGAATGGTTCCTAGACACCCTTGAGCCAACTCAAGAAGTTCCCCAACATCCCCGTCTGCACTTAAGAGGAACACCAATGGTCGCGCCACAACTCAAGAAGAGCCACGGATCTCCCTCCTCATCCCGAGAGGTGGGTCCGTTTCCCTGCTTCGTTGGGGAGGGAGTCCTGGCATTCCCGTCGCACGCCAAGAGGAAGTGGTCTCCACTTGACGCTCAAAGGAAACTCCAGGGATAGTGCCAGGATTTCAAAAGACCCCTGAAGTCCCAGTGTACTCCAGACACAGGTGACTCCCCTGCAGGGACTCGATAGTCACCCCGAGGATCCAGTCAAAACACGATATCAGGTGTGACAGCCCTTTGGCACCTCGAGAGAAAGGCACTGATCTTATGGTCAAACCGACAGGAAGACAGACACTGATTTTCCAGCTCGAGAGGAGATCGGACTTGCATGGCTCTACACGAGACAAGGCCTGACTCCCCTGTGGATGCCCCAGAGGAACCTCGAGATCAATGTCGGCCCTACAGAGGAAACCTGAGGTTCCAGCCTCAACTCCAGATGAGGACCTCGGTCCTGGCACTGACTGCAGAGGAATCCCGACGGGACCCTCACGACTCTCATTGAGACTCGACGTCCATAAGGCTCCAAGAGTGGGTCCCTGACGTCCCCGTTGTAACTCCAGAGGAATCCCGCCACTTCTCTAGAAAACCCAGGAGACTCCCCTCAACGTGAGCTGAGGCCCTTCTCTGCTGCAGCGTCTCAAAAGAAATCCCACCTTCCCTCCTGAGCCCCGAAAGATTCCTTGACACCCTTGAGGCAAATCAAGAAGTTCCCTGACATCCCTGTGCACTCAAGAGGAACAGAGAGGTTCCCATCACAACTCAAGAAGAGCCCCGGTTCTCCCTCCTCATCCCGAGAGGAGGGTCTTTTTCCCTGCTACGTCGGGGAGGGAATCCCAGCTTTCCCGTCGCACCTCAAGAGGAGGCGATCTCCACTTGATGCTTGAGAGGAACTTAGAGGGTAGTGCCACCATTTCAAAAGACCCCCGATGTCCCAGTGCATTCCAAACACACCTGACTCCACTGCACGGACTCGACAGTCACCCCGAGGACCGAATCAAAACACGATGGCAGGTGTTACAGCCCTGTGGCACCTCGAGCGAAAGCCACCGATCCCTATGGTCAAAAGGACAGGAAGCCAGACACTACTTTTCCGGCTAGAGAGCAGAGCGGACTTGCATGGCTCCACTTGAGATGAGGCCTGACTCCCCTGTGGACGCCTTAAAGGAACACCGAGAGCCATGTTGGCCCTGGAGAGGAACCCTCAGTTTCCTGCCTAAAATCCACATGAAAACCTCGGCCCCAGAAGTGACTGCAGAGGGATCCTGAGAGTTCCCTCCTGACTCCAGTGGAGACTGGACATCCCTGAAGCCCCACGAGCGGTTCCCTGATGTCTCTGTTTCAACTCGATTGCACCCCCGCTGCAACTCGAGAAAACCCAGGAAATTCTCCCTTCAATGAGAGCTGATTCACTTTTCCTATGCGACATCTCAAGAGAAATCCAACCTTCCCTCCTGAGCCCTGAAAGGGTCCTTGACACCCTTGAGGCAACTCAAGAAGTTCCCTGACTTCCCCGTCTGCACTAGAAAGGAACACCGAGAGTCCCACCATAACTCAAGAAGAGCCCCGGTTCTCCCTCCTCATCCTGAGAGGAGGGTCCTTTTCCCTGCTACATCGGGGAGGGAATCCCAGCTTTCCCGTCACACCTCAAGAGGAGGCGATCTCCACTTGATGCTTGAGAGGAACTTAGAGGGTTGTGCCACCATTTCAAAAGACCCCCTATGTCCCAGTGCATTCCAAACACACCTGACTCCCCTGCACGGACTCGATCGTCACCCCGAGGACTCACTGAAAACATGATGGCAGGTGTGACAGCCCTCTGGCACCTCGAGAGAAAGGCGCCGATCTTATGGTCAAACCAACAGGAAGCCGGACACTGCTTTTCTGGCTCGAGAGGAGAGCGGACTTGCATGGCTCCACACGAGACGAGTCCTGACTCTCCTGTGACGCCCCAGAGGAACCCCGAGATCAATGTCGGCCCTGGTTAGGAATCCTGAGGTTCCGGCCTCAACTCCAGATGACGACCTCGGGCCCGGCAGCGACTGCAGAGGAATTCCGAAGGGCCCCTCGTGACTCGTGTGGAGACTGGACCTCTCTGAGGCCCCACGAGCGAGTCCTTGAGGTCCCCATCGTATCTCGAAAGGAACCCCAACCTTCTCTCCTGAGCCCTGAAAGGGTCCTTGACACCCTTGAGACAACTCAAGAACCTCCCCGACATCCCCATCTGCACTCGAGAGGAACAACGAGGGTCCTGCCACAACTCAAGTAGAGCCAGGTTCTCCCTCCTCATCCTGAGAGGAGGGTCGTTTCACTGCTTCGTCGGGGAGGGAATCCCTGGTTTCCTGTCACACCTCAAGAGATGCGGTCTCCACTTGATGCTCGAGAGGAACTCCAGAGGTCGTGCCACCATTTTAAAAGACCCCCAGTGCACTCCAGACATACCAAACTCCCTCGCACTGACTCAACGGTCACCCCGAGGACCCACTCAAAACACGAAGGCAGGTGTCACAGCCATGGGGCACATGGAGAGAAAGCCACAGATCCCTATGGTCAACATGACAGGAAGCCTGACAATGCTTTTCGGGCTCAAGAGGAGAGGGAATTTGCATGGCTTCCAGGAGACGAGGGCTAACTCTCCTGTGGATGCCCCCAGAGGAACCCCGAAATCCATGTCGGCTCTGGAGGGGAACCCTGAATTTCCAGCCTCAACTCCAAATGAGGACCTCGGCCAAGGCAGTGACTGCAGAGGAATCCTAAGGAGCCCCTCTCAAATCGCTTGGAGACTGGACCTCACTGAGGCCCCACGAGCGGGTCCCTGAGGTACCCATCATAACTCGAGAGGAACCCTGCTGCGAATTGAAGAAAACCAGGAGATTCTCCCCTCAACGCGAACTGAGGCCCTTTTCTGCTGTGGAGTCTCGAGAGAAATCCCACCTTCCCTCCTGAGCCCCAAAAGGGTCCTTGACACCCTTGCTGCAACTCAAGAAGTTCCCCGACATCCCCATCTGCACTCGAGAGGAACACTGAGAGTTCCGCCACAACTCAAGAAGTGCTCCAGTTCTCCCACCTCATCCCGAGTGGAGGGTCTGTTTCCCTGCTTCGTCGGGGAGGGAATCCCGGCATTCCTGTCTCACCACAAGAGGAGGTGGTCTCCACTTGACGCTCGAGAGGAACTCCAGGGGTTGTGCAACTATTTCAAAAGACACGCAATGTCCCAGTGCACTCCAGACACACCTGACTTCCCTGCTCGGACTCGATGGTCACCCTGAGGACTGACTCAAACACGATGGCAGGTGTGACAGCCCTGTGGCTCCTCGAGAGAAAGCCACCGACCTCTATGGTCAACCCGACAGGAAGCCTGACACTGCTTTTCCGGATCGATAGGAGAGCGGCCTTGCATGGCTCTACAGGAGACGAGGCCTGACAACCCTGTGGATGCCCCAGAGGAACCCCGAGGTCCATGTCAGCACTGGAGAGGAAACCTGATGTTCCGGCCTCAACTCCAGATGGGGGCCTCGGCCCCGGCAGCGACTGCAGAAGAATCCTGAGAGGCCCCTCTTGACTCGCGTGGAGACTGGACCTCCCTGAGGCCCCACGAGAGGGTCCCTGAAGTCCCCATCGTAACTCGAGTTGAATGCCGCCATAACTCGAGAAAACCCAGGAGATTCTCCCCTCAATGCGAGCTGAGGCCCTTTTCCACTGCAGCGTCTCGAGAGAAATGCCACCTTCCCTCCTTAGGACCAAAAGAGTCCTTGCCACCCTTGAGGCATCTCAAGAAGTTCCCTGATTCCCCGTCTGCACTCGAGAGGAACACCGAGGGTCCCACCACAACTCAACAAGAGTCCCGGTTCTCCCTTCTCATCCCAAGTGGAGGGTCCGTTTCCCTGCTTTGTTGGGGAGGGAATCCAGGCATTCCCTTCGCACCTCAGGAGGAGGTGGTTTCTACTTGACACTCGAGAGGAACTCCAGGGGTCGTGCCACTATTTCAGAAGCCCCCGATGTCCCAGTGCACTCCAGACACACCTGACTCCCCTGCAATGACACGATGGTCACCGCAGGGACCGACTCAAAACACAATGGCAGGTGTGACAGCCCTGTGGCACCTCGAGAGAGAGCGACCGATCCCTATGGTCAACTTGACAGGAATTCTGACACTGCTTTTCCAGGTCAAGAGGAGAGCGGACTGGCATGGCTCCAGAAGAGACGAGGCCTGACTCCCCTGTGGACGACTCAGAGGAACCCCGAGATCCATGTCGGCCCTGGAGAGGAAACCTGATGTTCTGGCCTAAACTCCAAATGGGGACCTCAGCCCCAGGAGCAACTGCAGAGGAATCCCAAGAGGCCCCTTGCGACTCGCGTGGAGACTGGACCTCCCTGAGGCCCCACGAGTGGGTCCCTGAAGTTCCCATCATAACTCGAGAGGAACCCCGTGACAACTCGAGAAAACCCAGATTCTCCCCTCAACGAGCTGAGGCCCTTTTCCAATGCGACACCTCCAAAGAAATCCCACCTTCCCTCCTGAGCCCCGAAAGAGTCCTTGAAACCCTTGAGGCAACTCAAGAAGTCCCCCGACATCCCCGTCTGCACTCGAGAAGAACACCGAGGGTCCCGCCACAACTGAAAAGGAGCCCCGTTGTCACCTCCTCAGCTGGAAATGAGGGTTCCTTTTCCTGCTTCGTCGGGAAAGGATTCCTGGCGTTTCCTTTGCATCTCAAGAGGAGGCACTTTCAACAGGAAAGTCGAGAGGAACTCCAGGGATCGTGCCACCATTCCAAAAGAACCCCAAATGTCTCAGTCCACTCCAGATGAACCTGATTTCGCTGCATTGCCTCGACTGTCACCCTGAGTATCGAGTCACACCACAGTGGCATGTGTGACAGATATGTGGCACCTCGAGTGAAAGCCACAGATCCCAGTGTTAACTCCAAGGGAGGACTGACACTGCTGCTACAGCTTGGAAGGAAAGCGGACGTACATGTCTCCACTCGAGACAAGGCCTGACTCCCCCGTGGAGACTCCAGGGGAACCCTAAGTTCCATGTCAGCACTGGAGGGGAAACCTCAGGTTCCGGCCTCAGCTCCAGACGAAAACTTGGGACACGGCACCGACTGAAGAGGAATCCCGAGCAGCCCATCCTTAACTTGCATGGAGAGTGGAACTCCCTGAAGCCACACGAGCGGGTCCCTGATGTGCCCGCCGTAACTCGAGAATAATCGCGCTGAAAGTCGAGAAAACCCAGGAGATTTTCCCGTCAACACGAGCTGAGGCCCTTTTCTGTTGTGGCGTCACGAGAGAAATCCCACCTTCCCTCCTTAGCCCCAAAAGGGTCCTTGACACACTTGAGACAACTCAAGAAGTTCCCCGACATCCCCGTCTGCCCTCGAGAGGAACACTGAGGGTCCTGCCACAACTCAAGAAAAACCCTGTTTCTCCCTCCTCATACCGAGAGGAAGGTCCGTTTGCCTGCTTCTTTGGGGAGGGAATCCAGGCGTTCCTGTTGCACCTCAAGAGGAGGCGGTCTCCACTTGATGCTCCAGAGGAACTCCAGGGGTTGTGCCACCATTTCAAAAGACACCAGATGTACCAGTGCCCTCCAGACACACCTGACTCCCCTGCACTGGCTCAACGGTCATCCTGAGGACAGACTCAAACACAATGGCAGTTGTGACAGCCCTGTAGCCCCTCGAGAGAAAGTCACCGATCCATATGGTCAACACGACAGGAAGCCTGAAACTGTTTTTCTGGCAAGAGAGGAGAGCATATATGCATGGGTCCACACGAGACGAAGACTGACTCCGCTGTGGACACTCCAGAGGAACCCTGAGAACCAGGTCGGCCCTGGTGTGGAATCCTGAGTTTCCAGCCTTAATGCCAGATGTGGACCTCGTCCCCTGCAGCGAATTCTGAGGAATCCTGAGGGGCCTCTCGTGACTCGCGTTGAGACAGGACCTCCCTGAGGCCCCACGAGCAGGCACGTGGTATCCCTGTTAGAACTCTTGAGGAACCCCGTCGCAACTTGAGAAAAACCAGGAGATTCTCCCTTGACGTGAGCTGAGGCCCTTTTCCACTGCGGCATCTCCAAAGAAATCCCACCTTCCCTCCTGAGCCCCGAAAGTGTCCTTGACACCATTGAAGCAACTCAAGAAGTTCCTTGATATCCCCGTCTGCCTTCGATAGGAACACCGAGGGTCTTGCCACAACTCAAGAAGAGCCCTGGGCCTCCCTCCTCATCCCGAGAGGAGGCTCCATTTCCCTGCTTCTTCGGGGAGGGAATCCCGGCATTCCCATTGCACCTCAAGAGGAGGCAGTCTCCACTTGATGCTCGAGAGGAATTCCAGGTGTCCTGCCACCATTTCAAAAGACCCCCGATGTCCCAGTGCACTGAGGACACATCTGACCCCCTGCATTGACTCGACCATCACCTCGAGGACCGACTCAAAACACATTGGCAGTTGTGATAGCCCTGTGGCGCCTCGAGAGAAAGCTACCGATCCCTATGGTCAACCCGACAGGAAGCCTGACACTGTTTTTCCGGCTTGAGAGGAGAGCTGACATGCATGGCTCAACTAGAGATGAGGCCTGACGCCCCTGTGGGTGCCTCAGAGGAATCCCGAGATTCATGTCGGCCCTGGAGAGGAACATTGAGGTTCCAGCCTCAACTCCAAATGAGGAACTCAGCCCCGACAGTGACTGCAGAGAAATCCCGAGGGCCCTCTCCGGACTCTCGTGGGAACTGGACTTTCCTGAGGACCCATGAACGGGTCACTCAGGTCCCCATCTTAACTCGAGAGGAACCCTGCTGCAACTCGACAAAAACCAGCAGTTTCTCCCGTAAAAAAGAGCTGAGGCCCTTTTCCGCTGTGGTGTCTGGAGGGAAATCACACCTTCCCTCTTGAACCTCGAAAGGGTCCTTCACACCCTTGCTGCAACTCAAGAAGTTCCCAACATACCCGTCTCCACTCGCGAGGAACACTGAGGGTCCCGTCACAACACAAGAGGAGCCTCGTTTCCCCATCCTCAGCTCGAGATGATGGTTCCTTTCCGTGCTTCGTCGGGAAAGGATTCCCGGCGTTCCCGTCGAATCCCGAGAGGATGCGCTCTTAACAGGAAAGTGGAGAGGAACAACAGGGGTCGTGCCACCATTCCAAAAGACCCCCAAATTTCTCAGCCCACTCCAGATGAACCTGATTTCCCTGCACTGCCTCGACTGTCACACCGAGTATTGAATAACACCATGGAGGCACGTGTGAGAACCCTGTGGCACCTCGAGGTAAAGCCACAGATCCCTGTGTCAACTCTATGGGAAGCCTGACACTGCTGCTACAGCTCCGGAGGAAAGCGGACATGCATGTCTCCACTCGCGATGAGGCCTGACTCCCCTGTCGAGACTCCAGAGGAACCCCAAGTTTCATGTAAGCTCGGGAGAGGAAACCTCAGGTTCCAGCCTCGGCTCCAGATGAGGACTTTGGACCCGGCACCAACTGGAGAGGAATCCCGAGAGGCCCCTGGCAAATCGCTTGGAGACTGGCCTTTACTGAGGCCACACGAGTGGGTCCCTGAGGTCCCCATCGTAACTGGAGAGATACTTGCCCCAACTCAACAAAAACCAGGAGATTCTCCCCTGCAGGCGAGATGAGGCCCTTTTCCGCTCCAGCGAAACCAGAGAAACAACACCTTCGCTCTTGAACCTAGACAAGGTCCTTCCAACCCTCCCAGCAACTCAAGAAGTTCCCCGTCCTCCCCGGCTCCACTCGACAGGAACACCAAGGGTCCCACCACCACTCAAGAGGTGACCCTTGTACGAGTCCTCCGCTCGAGATGATTGTTCCTTTCCCTGCTTCGTCGGGAATGGATTCCCGGTGTTCCTGGCCCATCTCCAGAGGAGGCGCACTCCACAGGAAAGTCGACAGGAACTCCAGGGCTCGTTCCACCATTCCGAGAGACCCCCAAAGATCACAGCCGTCTCGAGAGGAACCTGAATTCCCTGCACTGCCTCAACTGTCAAACCGAGGATTGACTCACAACACGGTGACACGTGGGACAGCCCTGTGGAGAAGCCTCGAGGGAAAGACCCAGATCCCTGGGTAACCACGCCTGGAAGACTGACACTGCTGCCACAGCTCAGGAGGCAAGCTGACGTGCATGTCTCCACAAAAGACGAGGCCTGACAGCCCTGTGCAGACTCCACAGGTACCCCAAATCCATGTCAGCCCTGGAGAGGAAACCCCCTTCCTGGTCTCCGATCCCGACGAGGACTTAGGACCCAGCACCGACTGGAGAAGTGTCCCGAGAGGCCCCTGGCACCTCGCATGGTGTCTGGCCTTTCCTGAGGCCCCAGGAGCAGGTCCCTGAGGTCCCCATCGTCCATCGAAAGCAAGCTGCCGTATCTCGAGCAAAACCAGGAGGCCCTCCCCTCCAGGGGAGATGAGCCTATTTTGCGCTCTGGCGTCCCGAGGGAAATCTCACCTTCCCACTGGAACCAGCAAGGGGTCCTTCACACGCTTGGAGCACCTCAAGAAGGTCCCCGACAGACCCCTCTCCCCTCGAGAGGAACACCACCGGTTCCAGCAAACTCCCAAGGAGCCCCTGGTTCTGCCTCTCCCACCAGATATGGGTTTCATTCCCTGCTTCGTCCGTCCAGGTTTCTCGGCATTCCCGTCACACCTCAAGGTGAGGCGCTCTCAATAGGAAAGTCGAGAGGAAATCCAGGTCTAGTGCCACCATTCCCAAAGACCCCCTCAAGTCTCAGTCCAGTCCAGAGGAACCTGAATTCCCTGTCCTGCCTCGAATGTCATCCCGAGTATCGACTCACACTGCCGTGGCACGTGGGACAGCCCTGTGGGAAAGCCTGGAGGGAAAGACCCAGATCTCTGTGTCAACTCGACAGGAAGCCTGACACTGCTGCTCCAGCTTGGAAGCCAAGCGGACAGGCAGGGCTCCATGGCAGACCAGGCTCGATTCCACCGGGGAAGACTCCCGGGGAACCCCAAAGTCCGTGCCAGCACTGGAGACGAAACCTCTACTTCCGCGCTCCGCTCCAGAAGAGGACAGCGGTCCCGGCAGCGACTGGAGTGGATTCCCGAGAGGTCCCTCGCCACTCGCATGGAGAAGGGCCTTTGCTGAGGCCACGCGTGCCGGTCCCTGAGGTCCCCGTCGGAAGTCGAGAGGACCTGCCGCAAGTCGAGAAACAAGCGGAGGTTCTCCACTCCAGGCCAGATGAGGCCCTTTTCCGCTCCGGCGTCACCAGAGAAACCACACCTTCGCTCTTGAACCTAGACAAGGTCCTTCCAACCCTCGCAGCAACACAAGAAGTTCACCGTCCTCCGCGGCTCCACTCGACAGGAACACTAGGGTCCCACCGCCACTCAAAAGGTGACCCTTGTCCCCGTCCTCCGCTCGAGATGATTGTTCCTTAACCTGCTTCGTCAGGAATGGATTCCCGGTGTTCCTGGCCCATCTCCAGAGGAGGCGCACTCCACAGGAAAGTCGACAGGAACTCCAGGGCTCGTGCCACCATTCCGAGAGACCCCCAAAGATCACAGCCCTCTCGACAGGAACCTGATTTCCCTGCACTGCCTCCACTGTCACACCGACGATTGACTCACACCACGGGGATACGTGGGACAGCCCTGTGGAGAAGCCTCGAGGGAAAGACACAGATCCCTGGGTCACCACGCCTGGAAGACTGACACTGCAGCCACAGCTCAGGAGGCAAGCTGACGTGCTTGTCTCCACTCGAGACGAGGCCTGACAGTCCTGTGCAGGCTCCAGAGGTACCCCAAATCGATGTCAGCGCTGGAGAGGAAACCCCCTTCCTGGTCTCCGATCCCTACGAGGACTTAGGACCCGGCCACTCCTGGAGAAGCGTCCCGAGAGGCCCCTGGCTCCTCGCATGGTGTCTGGCCTTTCCTGAGGCCACACGAGCAGGTCTCGGAAGTCCCCGTGGTCCATCGAAAGCAAGCTGCCGCATTTCGACCAAAACCAGGAGGCACTCCCATCCAGGCGACATGAGCCCATTTTCCGCTGTGGCGTCTCTAGGGAAATCACACCTTCCCACTGGAACCGGCAAGGGGTCCTTCACACCCTTGGAGCCCCTCAAGAGGTTCCCCGACAGAGCCCTCTCCCCGAGAGGAACACCACTGCTTCCAGCAAACGCCCGAGGAGCCCCGGGTTCCGCCTGTCCCTCCAGATATGGGTTTCATTCCCTGCTTCCTCCGTCCAGGTTTCTCGGCATNCGTCCAGGTTTCTCGGCATTCCCGTCACACCTCAAGGGGAGGCGCTCTCAACAGGAAGGTCGAGAGGAAATCCAGGTCTAGTGCCACCAGGGCCAGAGACCCCCACAAGTCTCAGTCCAGTGCCGAGGAACCTGAATTCCCTGTCCTGCCTCGAATGTCACCCCGAGGATTGACTCACACCACCACCCCTGTGGCACGTGGCAC
>SJYQ01003156.1:0-69091 GCA_006410935.1 Redunca redunca
CTTAGGACTCAATCAGCCTATTTATGGAGAAGGCAATGGCACCCCACTCCAGTACCCCTGCCTGGAAAATCCCATGGACTGAGGAGCCGGTAGGCTGCAGTCCATGGGGTTGCTAAGAGTGGGACACAACTGAGCGACTTCATTTTTAATTTTTACTTTCATGCATTGGAGAAGGAAATGGCAACCCACTCCAGTGTTCTTGCCTGGAGAATCCCAGGGATGGGGGAGCCTGGTGGGCTGCCATCTGTGGGGTCGCACAGAGTCAGACACGACTGAAGCGACTCAGCAGCAGCAGCAGCCTATTTACTTGCCCAGTGCACTTTACATGTGCAGGTGGCCTGCTAATGGCTTTGAGACTAGAGCAGAATTGGTGATCAGTCTGAAAAGCCTGTCATTAAATTGGTTGGATGCAACATCCTCCTAACTTGTCATGGACTTTTGATCACTAGCCAAAGGTGTGGTTGATTTTTGTTGTTGTTTATGGTTTGGTTGTTTCAATTTAATAGAACCCCTTGTACTGCACGTCCCAGGTGGCTCCAATGGTAAAGAATCTGCCTGCCAATGCAGGAGACACAAGAGACGCAGGATCGATCCCTGGGTTGGGAAGATCCCCTGGAGAAGGGAATGGCAACCTACTCCAGTATTCTTGCCTGGGAAATCCCCTGGACAGAGGAGCCTGGCTGGCTATAGTCCATGGGGTGGCAAAAGTTACGACTACTGCTTACGACTAAGTGCATCTACACACATGCTTGTACTGAACAATTTTACATTAGTGTAGTGAATACTAATAAAGTGTCAGACTTTATTTTTTGGGCTACAAAATCACTGCAGATGGTGATTGCAGCCATGAAATTAAAAGACGCTTACTCCTTGGAAGGAAAGTTATGACCAACCTAGACAGCATATTCAAAAGCAGAGACATTACTTTGTCAGCAAAGGTCCATCTAGTCCAGGCTATGGTTTTTCCAGTGGTCATGTATGGATGTGAGAGTTGGACTGTGAAGAAAGCCGAGCGCTGAAGAATTGATGGGTTTGAACTGTGATGTTAGAGAAGACTCTTGAGAGTCCCTTGGACTGCAAGGAGATCAACCAGTCCATCCTAAAGGAGATCAGTCCTGGGTCCTGGGTGTTCATTGGAAGGACTGATGCTGAAGCTGAAACTCCAATAGTTTGGCCACCTGATGCGAAGAGCTGACTCATTTGAAAAGACCCTAATGCTGGGAGGGATTGGGGGCAGGAGGAGAAGGGGACGACCGAGGATGAGATGGCTGGATGGCATCACCGACTCGATGCACATGGGTTTGGGTGGACTCTGGGAGTTGTTGATGGACAGGGAGGCCTGGCGTGCTGCAGTTCATGGGGTCGCAGAGTCAGACGTGACTGAGGGACTGAACTGAACTGAATTCAGTGAATATCAAGTTTATAGATATAGGAGGAAAGGCAGAAGCTATGGTTTCCTCATGTACCTTCATGATGTCATATGAGTGACTTGCTCTAGAACTTTCTCCATTTGAAGAAGCAATGTTTCTTCACTCACCGGATTCTTATTGAGTGTCTACTGTGTGCAGGACATTGTTCTCAGTCTGGGAATACAGCAGTGAGCCGAATGGCTTTGAAATAAGCATGCCTTATGAATCCTCTTTTTCATTCACTATCTTCTCTACATAGGACCTCAAGAGTTTTCTTCAGCCAATAAACATTTCCCCATTGTGTGTATTCTGCTGAGAACTGTAGGAAATAATAAACACACACAAAGGCAAATACCTACTCAGTGAAGACAAGATCTAGTTAGGATTTATGAGGTGGGAAAATGAATGCTATGTAAAGGAAGGAATGACTTTAGGAGCCATAAAATTTAGGACTAAGGGAGATCCTTGTTGGATAGAGAAGGTGTGATTGAATTGGGGAAGTGTGGAGATAGCTTAGGTCTTTTTGATACTGTTCAGAATATAGATAAAGTGAAAACTGCTTTAGAAAAATGGTCTATTTTATTTTTAATAGTTTATTTTAAAATAATCTTGATTGAAAATATTTTGGTAAAAAAGTGAAAAGTAGCTTTTTAAAATTATTCCTAGTTTTTTGATGGGGAATTTTAGGAAGTATGAGGTAAGTGTTATCTTAAAATATGTAACATTTTGAAGATTTATATCTCCTGCTTCTCAAGCAGAGAAGAAAAAACTTCTAGGAATTGGACTGCTAGTTATAATGTGTGTGTGTATGAATAGTTTAATTAAGAATGTAAGAACAGAAAATAACTTATAGTCTTTAAATGAGAAGGGTCATTTCAGAAGTTTCAGTTTTGTTTCTTAGTCTAAATTTGTTCTCCTAAAATCTAAGTTTGTTTCTATTGATATATGTATATTTTTTCCAATACCTTGGGTTGCTTTGGGAAAAAAAACCTCTGTTCAGTCAAAAATCATACCTGTTTACATCCATTGTAAGATATATATTTATTTGCATTTTAAGTGTCTCTGAAATTGAAATGGTCTTAAAATAGATAAAACATAGCAGATAAAATACATATATTTGGACAGTCTATGGAGAGAAGAACTAGATTCAGGAAGAGAACCCAAGTTTGAATTTCAGCTTTACAGCTTGCTTGGAATTTAACTTCAGGCAAATGTCTCCATGAGTTTTTCATTTATCGACTGGTGGATGATATTTTTCATTTTTCTTTCAAGGAGTTAAATTTCAGAATTACAAATCTATATGTTATAATGAAAAGATTTTCAAGCTTTTGGGGTTTCTAACACTTACAGGCTGATATTAACTCGAGCAGGCCTACAGAGACAAGAGTTCCTACCCTCAGAATAGTAATACCAATCCTTCAGTTGTAAGGAAAAAAATGGCTGAGGCATGGTGAGTATAAAGATGGAATGACTTACCTGTACATTATTTTGAGTCCTATTCTGGTCTTTGGAGGGCTGGAAAAGTATAATTTTTTTTTCAGTCTGTGCTCTAAAATAAATGAAAACACACTACTACTTCATCCAAAGAAAAAAATCTACTTACTGTAATTGCCTTCAAATTACTGTATTTGCTATTTTTCAAAATTCTCATTATTTTTCAAATTATTCTTATTTAATATTTTAACATGTTGTTAGATTTATGTTATTTCTCAGCTCTTGTTCAAACTACTGAGTGAATTTAAAATATGTAAGTGGTTGCTGAATATTTACTTGGATTTTGAATTTAAAATGATTCACTGTTTACAGAACCTGAAATTTTCACGTGATGCTGTTGAGCTGGCTTTTATTATTGGCCTTTGTGCCAAATATGTCTGTGAAATTTCCCAACTTTTGATTTTAAAATAGAGTGACCAGAAGGTGCCATGTGTGTCCTTTCTTACTTGAAATGAGGTTATTTTCTTTCACCAAGTTTAACAAGGTAATTAAGAGGCTTTTACAAAGAAAGAAAATTTATTTAGGGAATAGTTGTACTTCAGCCTACTTTTGAAAAGTGAGTTTTGAATATCTCAGTGGTTTAATTTTCATACCGTTTTAGGTAGTTTAAAAGTGGGCCATCATCACCTCAAACACATTTGGCATTACTGGTGAAGACAGGCTAGGGTTAGTTCGCCTTCCTCCATATCTTGTTTCATCTGAATTGATCCTCCATATTCTCTTGTCACTGAACAATGAATAATCCAAAGCTACTTGTAATAATGGATGGAAACTCTTAAAGAATAACCCAAATTCCTTAGCATGTTGTTCAGCATCTTTCACCATGTGCATCTCTTCATGTATTCTGGCCTCACAGGTTTTCCCAGACATTTCGTACTTTTTGCCTGTCATTGCTGATCCTCTGCTCTTGACCTAGCATACCTTGCTCTGTCTTTGTAAAGTTACCCAAAGCCTCCTGTTTCTTTAGTCTGAGGGAACTGTTTCCTTAAATTTTCACTTGGGAGTTGTAACACTTGAGTGCTACCCCAGACGAATTCAATCAGGATTCAGAGCGAGGGAGGAGGCATGTCATTTTTTTTGGTTAGAAAACCCTGTTTTAAAGCTTCCTAGCTAATTGTAAATTACAGTGAGGGCTGAGAGTTACTGTTGTAAGATTTCATTTTACTTTGTCCTTTCTGTTGAACCACACTAATGCTCCATACTGTAGATCATTTGTGTTTGTTTTTTCCCACCTGTAGTTGGCGGAGATCATAGTGCTCTCAGTATTGCATCCTGCAGTTCCTGACATTGTTTGCTTTTAACAGAGAGCTTAGACTCTAAATAACTTCTTGAATTGAATTTGCAGAATTGGCTGCTCCCTATTCACCAGAGGTAAAACATACCTAATGAAAACTTGCATAAACATGGCAATTTGATCAAAATCAAACCTAGAAGACAAGCAAATATTTTAAGACATGAAAATTAGCATTAAAATATAGTTAAAAATAATAAATATGAATTACTTTTATCAGTCTACTATAGAATCTGTTTCTTGAAATATTATTTTCTTCTCCCATTGTTGATCAAAATCTGTATGTCTGAGGTTTTTCCTGTCATATTTCCCCTGAACAAATCAACTTCCTGTAAAATTATGTTATAGTCATAGTTGTCTAGGGCTCATTATTAGTCTAATACAGTTTATTATTAATCTAGTATAAATATTATTAGATAAGCCCAACTAATTTTTCTTTTATTTATTCCAATAATACTAATTGAGCATTGGCAACAGTGAGCAAAACAAACCAAAATGTCCTACCTTCATGGATCTTACCTTTGAAGGGGAAGATAGATAATAAGCAAAGAAGTAAATGTTATACATCATCAAAGTCAAAGTGTTGGTTGCTCAGTCGTGTCTGACTCTTTGCAGACCCATGGACTGTAGCTCACCAGGCTCCTCTGTCCATGGGATTCTCCAGGCAAGAATGCTGTAGTGGGTTGCCATGCCCTCCTCCAGGGGATCTTCCTGACCCAGGGATCAAACCCTCATCTCTTATGTCTCCTGCGTTGGCAGTGGGTTCTTCACCACTAACGCCACCTGGGAAAAGAAGGTAAACAAACAAAAAAAGTGCTTTGGAGAAAAATAGAGTACGAAGGATGAAGCATGGATTGGGGGGAGTGTGGTGGGTAGGGGAGGATGAAGGCATATTTTTATATATGGTGGTCAGAATTTGCCTTCCCTGGAAGACACCCGTGGAACAGAAACTTGAAGGAGATGGACAGACACCTGGAAAGAGTTGGTTGAAGGGATGACTTTGAAAAGATCCTAAAGGAATATTTCTCATGTATGCGAGGGACAGAGAAGGGTCTACTAGGGACAGAGCGAGCAAGGGGTGGGTACAGTGGTTAAAGTTGAGTCAGAGAGTTTCTAACCCAGATTGAAGGATTTGAGCTTTTACACCATGGGAAATGGGGAGCCATTGGTGGCTTTGGGCCTGGTTTTCATTTAAAAGTTTGTCTGGCTCCTGAATCAAGAACAGATTATAGATGACAAATGTGGAAGCCGTGAAACCATATGTGAGGCTATTGCAGTAATTTAAGCAAAGATGATGGAGGTTTGGACCAATAAGATAGCAGAGGAAGTAAGAGAGAGAGTCAGAATTCGAAGGTGGTGCCAATATAATTTCCTGATGGATGAGCTTGGGGTGAGACAGAGGCCAGTCAAGCAACTGGCTGGCTGAATCTGCTATTAACAGGAATGGGTAGACTGTGGTTGGATGGGCTTTAGAAGGCAAGTAAGGGGTTCAGTATTGGATGTGATGCCAATTAGATACCCAGGTAGAGATGTCAGATAGCAGGTAGACTAATAATGATGGAGTTCAGGGGAGAGGAATAGCTGGCGGTTTATACTCAGCAAGTCATCATTGTAGAGAGTAGTATTTAGCATTGCTTCTGGATGAAATCAACCAGTTAGGGAGGAGAGGTAGAGAAGGGTAGTGATCCATGAATTGAACCAAGGACTCTGTTACAGTAACAGTTTGGGGAGATGAGCAGCCAGCAAAGGAGCCTGAGAAGGAGTGGTTGGTCAGGTAGGAGGAAAACCTGGTTGAGGCAGGTGTCTTAGAAGCCAAGTGCACGCCGTTTTAAAGAGGCAGAGTTGAGCATCTGTGTCAGATGCTGCTCAGACATGATTCTTAAGTTGATCAATGAAGAAGTCATTGAAAAAAGCAATTGCCCTTTTATTTTGTCATGTTAGACTGTATGCCCCTCAACAATAAGGACCATGCCCCAATCATTTCTGCCTTCCTGAATGCACAGCGCCACCTTGGCCTATGGTTGGCCTCTAGTATATTGAGTGGAGGAGTCAGTGCAGGGCTGTTGTGCCCATAACTCTGCTTCTTGTCTCCCAGAACCGTTCTGAAGAAGGAGGATGTAAGTTGTGGTGGAAACTTTGTTGGTGGCTGTGAGAGCTACTTTAAACGAGTTATCCTCGGAAGATGGCAAGTCAGGATCCCTTTTGAATCTCTTTATATAATTTCTCCCCAGCAGATCACATATATGCTATCCGTTTTGTGCCCTGTAAGTATAAAGCAGTGTGCTTGGCACCAAGGAGAAATTAGAGAAGAAAAACGTGACGAAAGGCACATCAGCCTTCGTTGTGTCATTTAAGGAATGAAAATGAAATGAAGAATTGAGGTCTTGGCTTCAGCACTAAGTGTCTGGATATTGCAAAATAACATTTAGCTAAGCATTTTGCAATATGCAGACTTTTTATAGAATCTTCAAATCTGTGTCCAGATGTTTGGCATCAGAGAAATACGTGCTCAGTCATCACAAAATTGTTCTTCAGTTGTCCACATTAGGCAGAAGTTCAGAGGGAGAGTTCAGCGTCAAGTGCAATTCCTCATTCTGACTGTTGGAGCATGGAGAGGGAGGGTTCTGGGGCCTCAGTTTCCATGTATCTGTGGATGCCACGTTGCATTTTGGTGGTATAGTCCCTTTAAATCTTATTACCATTTTAAGTTTCTTACCTTCCAATATCATCACGACCTCTCTCTTGCTCTAGTGCTGACAGAACATTTTTGAATAATTTAACTACAGAGTTGCATCCAGTTTTTTCAAAGGTCCTACATTCCTCTTTCATCCTCAGAGCAATTCACTTACCCTGATAGAATTTGGATGCTCAAAAAAATGTAGGGGGTCTAGAAATGATTCAAGTCTCTCTTGTTTCTACAATGTGGTGGATATTTGATGAAAGAATGAAACTCTTTTATAGATTGTGTAGACATAGAATAATCTGGAAGATCATTAAGCTGGATTTCTTCCTCCCAACTGTTGATTAGATTTGGCAGTAAGCATCTCTAATGCATAATAAGTGAGATCATGAGCTCTTTAGGACAGTAGGATATTTTGAGTTCCTCTTCTGTACCAGGTGCCTAGCCAGGTGCTGGGAGTATCAGGGCACCATGTGCTATGCCTGTATGGCACTCAAAGTGGAGAGGACTCATTGGAAGAATGCAAAGTGTGGCTGGACGTGGGGAGAAGGGGCTAAGGAATTACCTCTAGACATCCAGAGCCTTCACACCCTTGTATTTGTTAGTCTGGGTGTGTGTGATGAGTTGCTTCAGTCATGTCTGACTCTTTGTGACCCCATGGACTGTAGCCCGCCAGGCTTCTCTGTCCATGGGATTCTCCAGGCAAGAATACTGGAGTGGGTTGCCATGCCTGACTCCAGGGGTTCTTCTCAGCCCAGGAACTGAACCCTCATCTCCTGTGTCTCCTGCATTGCAGGCAGATTCTCTATCTCTGAGCTCCTGAGGAAGCCCCCAGTTAGCCTGGGATTTGGAAACAAAAAAATAGTTAGCATGGGAATGACCTGATGTTTTTGGCTTTGAAGACCACCATATTAGGAGTAGAGTCCAGAGGCAGCTAACAGAAACCCAGCTGGTCTGCTTCATATAATAATTAAGCTTTATTGTCTTCATGTAGCAAGATGTCTAGAAGGAGGTAGTCTAGAACCAGTGTACAATGTAAGCATGTTATCAACGTCCCAGTCTTCCTCTGTCATCCTGCCCTACCATCTTTGGTTTGTGACGTTCTTCCTTGTCACCCAATTACATTTGCAACTTTCGGTATAAGGTTTTGTTCCATGCTGGAAAAAGGATGATGCTGTAAAATGCTTTTCCTTATAAAACTGTATGTGTGTGTGAGAGAGAGAACAGTTCTATTGAGGTATTAATGGAATACAATAAGCTGCATGTATTTAAAGTATAAATGAGATAAAGTTGTGACACACACGTGACCTGTCAACCCTTCATCATATTCAAAACTTTGCACATAGACCCCCAGATTTCCTTATCCTCCTTTGTAATCCCTCTTTTCTGGCGCATAACCTTTGGTCCCAATTTACAGGCAACCACTGACCTGCTCAGCAGTAAAGTTGAGGCTGGAGTTCAGGCCTGGGGAGGTTGTGAGCAGGAGGATGATGGTCTAGGACATTTCTCTGGCTCATTTCTCTGATTCCATTTTTGTTTGGTCCCAAGAGGTACCAGTTTCAGAGAGGTCTTTTAGGCTTAAAGGGAGTACTCATATTTTTTTTTAAGCCTATTGACAAAGTGAAGGATTTAGAGTTAGTTTAGGTTGGGAAGGTGGTCATGGTAGGGAAGGTAGACAGTCACTGCAAGTTTGCAAGTATTAAAAAGTTATGATAAACACTTGTAAGATGAAGCTTGTATTAGGTTGAATTCTCTATAAGTTATAAATGAACTTAATGTGTTTGCAAGATAGCACAGACTCCTAAAAGGATATAATTGGGAGATTCAGAGATTATATCATCAAGTATGGCTGGATCAAGGGGCTCAAAAAAAGTCAGAACTCTTGTTCCTTCTGTCCACTTCTCAGCCCAGCTTGCCTCTGCATAGGTTCTTTTTGAGGCCAGAACTTTCCATGTATAAGAAGCCATTGGCAGAATCAATTTTAATTGTCCTTATTTTGCTCTTTCACTATCCCTGTATTATCATATGGGAGATACTAGTTAACCATGTTGGTTTATGGGCCCAATCCAACTACTGTGAGCAGGAGGATGAGTAACCATGACTGCTTCTAGCATTGGCTGGAGAGGGCCAGTGAGACACCAGGATTAAGAGTTTTATAAGAAATATACGTGCTAGTTGTAAAAACCCCATATGTCCCCTACAGAGATCCTTTGTCCTCTGAGCAGGAATTTGCCTGAATCTTAATTCTAGAATGTTCTAGCAACTTCTTCATCATTTGAAAGGCTTACTCTAGAAGGAAATGGCAACCCACTCCAGTGTTCTTATCTGGAGAATCCCATGGACAGAGGAGCCTAGTGGGCCATGGCCCATGGTATTGCAAGGAGTCAGACGCGTCTAAGCGACTCAGTTTCAGTTTCAGTGGTTTAATGCCTCAACACCTACTTACACTAGATTATAAAGAACATTATGCATGACATTTCTGCTGGAGTGGCATTGTATGTTATTGATCCAAAAAAGTGCATAAATGCATGTTTATTAGTTTTAAGCAATTTTTTTTGCTAGAATGATCTCAGAGATAAGGACCCTTTATCCTGGGTAGAAGTTTTTGCTCCCCTACTCCAGGCATTGAGTGCACTGTGAACTTGTATGTGAATGTCAGCACATGTGACAGATTCTCCAGGCTGGGTGAAAGAAAAATAAGCACACAATTAGTAAACCGGGATTTGGTAGTTAATAGCAAAGCTGTTTGAGTAAGGACCTTACTCTTGGTTTATAACTATGCAACCAGGTCTGCTAGGGAGTAAGTTAAGGACNCATGCGTGTGTGTTTAGGGTATGGGTGCCTAAGGGAAATGATAGGTGGTATCAGGTTTCACATGTACGTCTACCCAAGTGTGATAGACAAGTAAAGATTCAACAAAGGGCTGCCTGCTGCCTTCACTTCTGTACCACCTTCACTTGCAAGGCTTCCTTTTTCTTAAATGGTAGCACATTGTAGGGGAGGATGTGGACAGTACCTGGAGATGCACAGATGGGAACTGATGTGAAATATTTGAGACAAATGAGACCATCTTGATATAAGTAGCTGTGTTTGGGGAATAGTGGGAATGAAGGCTGGATGAGGCAAATTGGACCAACTTAACAGAAGAAAGCAAAGCAGAAGAATTTAGTTTTAGTGTTCCAGTAAGAAGGGGGCTGTTACATCTTCAAGCTACTTTTAATTAGGAAATGTTTCATATGCACAGAAAATAATATGATATACTCTCCTGAGCCCAACAGACTGATTTTACAAAGTTAGTATTTTGCTCTCTCTCCTTTTTAAAGTCTTCTTTGAATCTGTGACAATATTGCTTTCACTTTATGTTTTGGGTTTTTGGCTATGAGGCATGTTCGAGCTGAGCTCCCTGACCACCAAGGATCAAACTTGTGCTCGCTGCATTGGAAAATGAAGTCTTAACCACTGGACCACCAAGGACTTCCCTCTCTCTTTTTAAGAGGCTAAAAGCTATAGTACAGTTAAAGGCCCACTCTCCATTCCCTTTCCCAGCCCTCACCAAAAGTACTTACTACCCTAAAATCTACATGTCATTTCTACGCATGTTTATAGAACTTTATGACCATTTGATCTGTTAATCAACCACAAAGACTATATAGTGTTGTTTTTGTGTTTGAAAATTTTTGTAAATGGTCTGTTTTATCTATATTTATGCAATTTGTTTCATTTTTATGTTTAGAATTTCTAGATTTGCTAGAAATAGATTAACACTTGTATTCGACTGTGTGATCACACCAGACTTTGTGAATTCCCTAGTTATGGTGTTTGAGGTTGTTTTAATTTTTTTACTGTTTCAAACAAGGCTGTAGCAAAATCCTGATGCATGTATGTCTGGCTGGGGACAGGAGCATTTTTCTTGGATATTGGCCTAAAAGCAGAATTGCTAGTTTCGTAAGAGACACATATGTGTAACCTTTTTAGGTACCACAAAGTTGTTCTGTAAAGTGACTACAATAATTTACACTTCTACTTGAATGTAAGTTCTGGGGTCTCTGCATTGTGGTGTCATCAGGCTTAATTTTTGCCAACCTAGTGAATGTGAGATCTGCTGTGAAGTTCACTAGTGAGTACCTCATTGTTCTAATTTTTGTTTTCCTGATACATAATGAGATGTAACATCTTTCATTTGTTGATTGGCCTTCTGGATTCTTCTTCAGTGAACTGCCTCTTATTATCTTTGACCACTTTTTAATGTGTGTATTGTTTTTTTTTAAATTGATTTGTAGGTGTTCTTTAATATATATGTGTGTGTGTTGGAAATATCCTCTAGTCCTAGGCATATCCTACATTTGGTGTTTTTTTATCATATGGAATTTACAGTTTTAATGTGATTTCTAGTTTGGTAGGTAAGAACAAGGATTCATATCCCAGTTCTGTGTCTTCCTTGCTGTGTAACCTTGGGCTGCTTTCTTAACATCTCCGTGCACAACTTTCCCCACCTGGAAAAGGGAGGCAGTAGTACCACATACCACTTAGTGTTGTGAAGATTGTATGTGTGTATGTTAGTCACTCACTCATGTCTGACTCATGGCAACACCATGGACTATGGCCCATCAGGCTCCTCTGTCCATGGGATTCTCCAGGCAAGAATACTGGAGTGGGTTGCCATTCCCTTCTCCAGATCTTCCCAACCCAGGGACTGAAATCAGGTCTCCTGCATTCCAGGCAGATTCTTTACCATCTGAGCCACCAGGGAAGCCCATTAGTTAGTAACTGTAAAACACTTTGAATACTTCTTGTATATAGTAAATGCCATATTTGTATTATATGTGGTTTTCGGCAGTCTTGTTTAAGAATTTGTCTTGAACCACAAAGGCAAAACATTATTCTGTACTTTCCCCCACAAAGTTTAAGTTTTGCTTTTTAGATTTAGGCTTTAAAGCTATGGTGTGAGGTAGGGTTTCCTACTTTTAGTTTTCAAAATGGGAAAGTAATTGTGAAAAAGCTGTTAGTTAACGACTACTATTTCCATATTGATTTAGAATTCCATGTCTCTTCAGGTCTGCATTGTTGTTTGTTTCGTTACTTGATTTTAATTACCAAACTATTATAATAAATTCTGATATTTGTTTGGATTATTTTTAACTTCTTTAGTCCTTTTAGTTTTGTTTATATATTTAAATTTACTAATTAAAATAGATCCAAAAACTGTAGAGTCAGGCCCAGGTTTTGCAGAGCATGGTAAAAGCAATAACAAGGGTAAAATTGGGGCCAGTTAAATGTAGCCATTGAAAAAGGTTGGTTTGCCACTAGAAGCATTTCTTATGCACTGCGCTAGTGACACTGTAGCTGGGCTGAGAAAAAATGCAGCAGCCACAGGCTTGGTCCTTAATCTTAAAAATGTTCCTAGCTCTTTGATGACATTTATTCTTCCATGTAACTTGATGGATGATGTTATAAATGATCTAAAACCTAGTGAGACTTTGACTAGAAATATGTGAAATATGTAGGCTAAATAGGAGGTGAATTGATGCTTTATTATAGTGAGTGTTCCCAACCGTGAGCATGCATCTCTTCATTTAATTTAGGTCTTTTTCATGTTCTTCAATTCATTTCACAGTTTTCTCCATGGACATCTTTTAATACTTCTGTTAGATTTGTTTATGTTGTTGTTATTCTTTAGTCATCAAATCACGTCTGACTCTTTGCAAACCCATGAATTGCAACACCCTAGGTTTCCCTGTTTGTATGTACCTTATATTTTGGGAACCTATTAGAAATTGCATTTAAAGAAATACATTAAAAGATTTCGAGGTGCATCAGCACGCTGTTGATTTTTGTGATGGTGATCCTATTTCTAGCATCTTTTCTGGTTCTTACTAATTTTAATAGCATTTATGGTCTTTTGGATTTCCTGTATAGATATTCTCATTAATTTGCATAACCACAGCTGTGTTTATCCTCCGTCTTTGTGCCATGTTCACTCTTAAACATAGTTATCTAAGACCTCTACCCGAGTGCTCAGTAGAAGTGGCAATGGCTAGCACCCTTGTCTTACTCCTGAATTTTGAAAGAAATATTTCTCAAGTTTTTCCATTGAGTAGGATTTTTACTTTGGTTTTTTGATAGCTGTTCTTTTCAGTTAAGGAAATTTGGAGGAACTTACTCTTGTTTTTTTTCTTAAAAAACAATTTGTTGAAGACATGTCCATTTTTTCTTTTTTAATGAAGTTTTACTTATCCTTCCTATGGTATGTTTCTGGAAAAGGCAATGGCACCCCCCTCCAGTACTCTTGCCTGGAAAATCCCATGGATGGAGGAGCCCTGTGGGCTGCAGTCCACGGGTCGCTAAGAGTCGGACACGACTGAGCCACTTCACTTTGACTTTTCACTTTCATGCATTGGAGAAGGAAATGGCAACCCACTCCAGTGTTCTTGCCTGGAGAATCCCAGGGATGGGGGTGCCTGGTGGGCTGCTGTCTATGGGGTTGCACAGAGTCGGACACGACTGAAGTGACTTAGCAGAGAGCAGAGATGGTATGTTTCACTTCTTTCTGCTTTCTTGAGATTGCTCTGTCTGGCACTTTTTTAAGTCTGCATTTTTAAATAGAGCTTTGTTTTTCCCATATTGTTTTTATTCTTTCATTTATTTATTTAGATAGTTTAAATGTATGAATTTTAGTCTCATTCAGTTGGTCCTATTATCCCAAGTTCTTTGGAGCTCTAATTCTTTGCCTTTTGCTGTGTCTGTTGCATCTCTCGTGATAGAATTTTTTTTCTTACATGTTTTCTGAGTTTTGATTGACAACAAAGTTTTTATTTATTTATTTTTTTGGGGAATGGTGTAAGGGCTGAGATTCAAAAGTGTCCCTCCTGAGTCATTTTGAATCTGCTTTCTTGACTTTCTTCCTCTAAATGCCATCACTGCCTGTTATCTGCTTTCATGTGAATGGCTGGGCTTGAAGATTCCTGCATTCCTGGATAATGTACCTTTAGCCTTCAAACGTAGGCATGGTAGGCTTGGAGTTTCTCTTTCTTGCAGATTTTGAAGAGGTTCAAAAATTTTTACTGTCTTCCTGAGGGTGGTGGTGTAATTTTTCTGTGACCTTTTATACTGAAAATACAGCGCTCTGGAGGTCTGGACAAACCTGGGTCTTAGTTCCACTTCTCATGTCTGCCTGGTTTAAAGCCCAAGTCCTTCCCCTTTAGCGATGTTTCTGATCTGGGCCTTCCTGTTCACCTTCTCATGGCCCCGTTGCGCCAGTTGCGTGCTTGCTATTCTGCTTTTCAGTTCTCCTCTCCTTTCTGGCCTGTGGGAATTTCCCATAATTCGTCAGCAGTCAGCTATATATTTAAATAAAACATGAAGGCTCTTTCTGATATTTTAAGTCAGGTGTAGCAGGAAGGATTCAGTTCTGTGGGTAACTCAGTTGCCCATGTTCCCAGAACCCTCTGTGGCAGGCCGATACTCCTCTCCCCTCAAGGTACACACCCTCATCCTTAGAACCTGTGACTGTGTGACCTTATATAACAACAGAGGCTTTGAAGATGTGATTAAATTCAGCATGTTGAGATGGAGTGATTATTCTAGATTACCTGGGGGAGCCCCATGTAATCACAAAGGTCTGTATAAGAGGCTTGTAGGTGGCTTATACTCAAAGAATGTGATGTACTTAGAGAAGCAAGTTGCAGTCTGAGAAATCTGAAGATACAGCACAGCTGGCTTTGAAGATGGAGGAAGAGAATATACAGGCCAGGAAGTTCAGAATCCCTGTCTGAACTTCTAGAATCCCTGGCTTCTAGACTCCCTTTCTCTTCAGCTTCTCTGATGCTTGAACTCTCACCTTTGACCTTGTGTTGACCTTTGATGCTAATGTGTGTTTTTATGTTTTGTTTCTTTCTTTGTTTTTTCTTTTTTCTTTCTTTTTCTTCTTTTGTGCTGCCACATTGGTTTTCCTAGAACGACGGCTGAAGAGGAAATATTTAAACTTGCATTTGAATATAGAATAATCGTTTTTTCTTAGAACTTCATAAGATAGCTACTTGATCTTGTGATTTCCATTCTTTGTCTTCAGAGCAAACCTACTAGCACATACCGTGTGGTGTTTTTATTTCTGTGAACACACAGCTCGTTCATTTCTAGGCTTTGTTTCTCTGTGTGCTTAGTTTTAAAGACAACTTTGCAGCAAAAGTGAAATAAAAGATGTCACTAAAAAAAATCTGAAAAAGGCAAAGAAACGGATTCTTCCCTAGAGATTCCAAAAGGAATGAAGTGTTACTGACACCAGTATTTTAGCTTAGTGAGACCCATGTTGGACTTCGGACCTCTAGAATTGTAAGAGTGTGCTTTTGTGGTGTTTTAAGCCACTGAAGTGAAGTGAAGTCGCTCAGTCGTGTCCGACTCTTCTCGACCCCATGGACTGCAGCCCACCAGGCTCCTCCATCCGTGGGATTTTCTAGGCACGAGTACTGGAGTGGGGTGCCATTGCCTTCTCCAACTAATTCACTAGTTTAGCATGCAATAAAATAACAGAGGCTTTGAATAAGTTAAACTGGCTAGTAACAACGAATCAGTTTTCTTCAGTGATCACTGTTCTTCTACATAGGCAGGATAATTAATTCCCGGATAGTCTTTCTGGTCTATCTTCAACTGTTCTTACACTGCATAATCAATTAGGGACATCTTTTTACAGATATACGAAGAGAACACAGGTGGCTTTACGTAAGTTGAGTTTGCTAAATCTATTTGTTATGACAGGGGATTTCTGACACAAAAATTGCTCGCTGCACACCGAATCCTGGAGAAGTGATGAAACAAGACAGCTGATGTTAGGAGGTGTATGGGAGTGGGGTAGAGGGAGAAGTCGTGGGTAAATTAAAAACTGGCAAGTATCTGGTGAAGCAGAGCCACTTTTTAGGGGGCATAAGAAAAACTGATAAGTCACCATTTTGGTCTCTCTAGAGAAATCCATTTGTTGTTAAGAACTTAAGACCATTTACTACCATTCACGCTGCAAAATGCAGTAGTCACACTATTTCCAAAAGGATCCTAAAAACTGTAGTGCAAAAGAAATCTAAGAAAATAAATAATTACAAAACCATCAACATTTTTCAAAGAAATGTGCTCAAAACAGTGACTTTTACAAAAAATGTGAATTTGTTTTAAATGAACAAAGAATTCTCTCTATGAAAGATCAAAGGCTCATTTCACAGATAACTTATACTGCATTAATGACTTGATTAACAGTGTACAAATAAGGGTCATGGACTTTTTTAATTAGGTCTGAGCGATCAATATAAATACTGATAGGGGAGTGTTTTATATCCCAAACTCCAATATTCCAGCTTTGTGTCCTGTCCTGTTGTTATAATTTGTTAAAATCTTAACGATGCCACTAAGCTTGTGCTAATTTGTTAAAGCAATAATAGGAAACTGATAGACCCTCTCAAATGTTTTTGAAGGAGAGGTGCCTAGTGTCAGTGATGAAGATAGACTGACACTATATTAAAGATACAGCAGCGCAAACTTGGTGAGGAATATTCTTTGCAGAGAGGTCTGTAGAAGGCTGCTGAGGTGGTGCAGTGGTAAGGAACCCACCTGCCAATGCAGGAGACGCAGGAGACACAGGTTCGATCCCTGGGTTGGAAAGATCCCCTGGAGAAGGGAATGGCTACCCGCTCCAGTATTCTTGCCTGGAGGATCCCATAGACAGAGGAGCTTGACGGGCTACAGTCCATGCGGTTGCAAAGAGTCAGACATGACTGAGCACACATCTGGAGAAAACAACCAGAGCAGAGACGCTTGTGAGTGTTCTAGATGATATATTCAGTAACCACGTAATGCCTAGTCTGGGGGTTAGAACTTCTTATGGAAGTGATAAAGTGCTCTGCCCACCCCACTCCCACCCCCTTTCAGTTGCAGATTTTATTTTTCAAAGGCCAAAAGATGCTCATTGTTAATGAGCTTGTAAGTTGGATAGCTGAGAGAGCAGAAAACAGTTTTCTCCTATTGCTAAAATGCTGCTGTTTTAAATAAAGGATTTGGTTTGTTGGGAGGGTCTTGACAGGGATAGCTAAATACTTCAGCTCTACCGCTGGGGATTATGTTAGTGATAAAATATCAGGCAGATTTCTTTAGCGGATGTACCTGACTTGCTTGTTCCCAAATGTGTGAATTGTTTTGTGTGTGCTGCGTGGCCTGCTGTGACAAATGACAACAGACATGGTGGCTTAAAAACAAAAGATTTAGTCTAACAGTTCGAGAGGCCAGATATTTAAAGTCAACAGGACTGCACTCCCTCTGAAGCCCCAGGGGAGAATGTTACTTGCCTTCTTGCCTCTTCTGTTTTCTGGTGGTGGCCAGCATTCCTTGGCTTGTGGGCTCATTACCCTTTGCCTCTGTCTTTATATTGCTGTCTCCTTTCTGGGTCTCTCTGATCTCCTCCTGCCACTTTCTTATTTTGGGGGGGAGGGTTATTCTTTAATACGAATATTGCTTTGCAATGCTGTGCCGGTTTCTGCCATACAACAGTGTGAATCAGCCACAATTATACATATATGCCTCTCTCTTACAAAGACACTTGTTATGACGTTTAGACACCACCTGATAATCCAAGATAAGTTTCTCCTTTTTAGACCCTTAACTTAGTGCCATCTTTTGCCATACGATATAATATTCCTCCTTTGGCTTCATATGGTAGTAGTCAGTTGGGGTCATTTTTTTCGGCCTACTATCTGCTGCCTTACTGTTTCTTTGCAATCTTTGGCTTATTCCATCTATCTGGATTTTTTTTGTTGTTTGTTGATTATTCTATATTCTGGCCCACCTTGTAAAATATCTCTGACATAGCAATGGTCTGTACCATTGTGATTTTTTCATTCTCTCCTATGTTGAATTCTAGAATGAAAGTCAGCAAGCTGCAGCCCGTGAGTCACATCCATTCCATTGCTTGTTATTGCACAACCTGCCAAAGAAGAATGATTGTACATTGTTATTTTATTAAAAATTTTTTTCTTCTTTCTTTTTATTTTTTAAATTATTATGACAGTATGATAACACATTTACAGGAGACTTGGGAAATACAGAACAATGTTACATATAGTTCCATTATATATTACAGTTCAAGTAGATAAATTAAGATTGTTTTAGTTGGAGTTTCAATATCAAACTCTCAAAAACTAATAGCGTGAATAGACAGAAACATAGAAGGATATAGTAGACTTGAAAACCTCTATGACCCAATTCAACATAATTAAGATTTTTCATACAACAGCAGGATATAGATGCTATTTTAAGTTCCCATAGACTATAAGCCAGGAGACACTGGAACATATCCAGGGACAGAAAACAAGGTGCAGAGACTTCATGACCTAAAGGTTTTGAACTCATACAGAGTCTGTTCTTTTATCACTGTGTAATTATGTTAGAAATCAGTATCAAGAGATGTTTGAAAATAACCCACATATTTTCAAGTGCTTTGTGACATTTACCAAGAAAGATCTTTGACTTAGCCCTTGAAAGCCTCAATAAAGTTAAGTTTTTACATTTTTAAATGGTTGAAAAAAATCAAGGGAAGAATATTTTGTTCCACATGAAAATTGTATGAATTTAAGTTTCAGTATCTGTAAATGAAGTGTCATTGGAACACAACCCTGCTCTTTGATTGATGTATTATCAGTTGCTGCTTTTGTGTTTTGATTGAATAACTGGCAGAGCCCATGTGTTCCACAAAGCCAGATGGCAACTCTCTGGCTCTTTACAGAGTAAGCTTGCCAACCTTTGCTTTTGTAGGGGCATCTTGTCTCTAGCTTCCAGTATATAGTGGGCACCAAGAATTTCTTGATGAATATTTAAACTGTGGCAAGAATTTCATTAATATCATTAAGGATTTGGGATGATTCCCAAAAGGATTCTTCAAAACTATGCATTAGAAGAATTTTGTATCATATTATTCATGATTCCGATCTTTTTGGCCCTAAAACTCAAAGAAATACAGAGTAAATGTCCTGCCCCTGAATTTAATTAAATAAATAGGCATCACACCCAGGACTTGAAGCTGGCGAATGCTGGTTAATTTTACAGAAAACTTGGCTGTGCTGTGTGATTGCAAGGTGTTTTTTTCAGACATCCGTCTCGATGTTGCTCTGAAGGTATTTTTTAGAGGTGATTAACATTTACACTCAGTTGACTTTCAGTAATTGTGGGCCTCATGTACGATATGAAATATGAAAGCATTAAGAACAAGAACTGGGTTTCCTAAAGGAGAAGGGATTTTGTCTCAAAATGGCATCATAGAAATCCTGCCAGAATTTCCAACCTGTCATCCTGCCCTGCACATTGTGGACTTTCTAGCACCCTCAGTTACATAAGCCCATTCCTTGTAATAAATCTCCTCTGTCTCTCTCTCTATATGTATCTTCTTGGTTCTGTTTCTCTGGAGAACCCCGACCCGTACAGCAGGTCAGTCTGATGTGTTGAGCATGTGGACCATCTCAGTGTTTCTTCCCACCGTGCGGTGAGGATGCTAAGCGGCGCCCTCTCCCCTCATGGAGGCGAGGCCCTCTCCTTCTTTGACACCTCCTCCAGGCTTCTGCCTTTCACACCTCGTGAAAGGAAATGTGTTATATTTGGATACAACAAAGTCAGAAATAAGCTCACTTGTGATGGGGCCGAGGACTTTTTGTCCATCCAAGAGAGTCTGAAGCTTGAGAAGGCTGCGAATGAGGTGATCAAAGAGTCAGACGCAGATGGATCTGCTGAGAAGCCGCAGTTGAGAAAATGAGTGTTTGTGAGAAGTTTTTCCTCTTTTTCTCCCTCTGAAAACAAAAGCTTCCCGTGTGTACGCAGTGGAGACCACCAGGTCCATGTAACTCCGTAACTCGGGCTTGTCGTACTACAGATGGTTGCTTTTGTTCTCAAGTTTTGCTTACAAACAGCTGCTGTTATTTAGCCGTTTTACTCATATGTCTATACATGTTAAGAATTTTTATGTACCAAGACATTTAAAATTTGTGTCTGATAAATGACTACATGTATAAAATATAATACATTTCAGTAAAGAATCATTTGAATGAGTATTGACTTATTCTGTATTTCAAGACAAAGTTTATTAGGCCTCAAAGTGGTGCTAGAAAGTTTATTTTGCATACGTCTATTTCTCCTAGCACGGTATTAAAAACTGTCAAGTTGCTCCAGGAAATGGTTAACACTTGATTGACTTGAAGATCCTGTCTCTTTCCTGTTCCACCCCCATCCCCACCCTTTCCACATACCTATTGAAGCTGTGTCTTCTATCAATTGATTATAATCTTAATATGACATGCTATTTAAGTGTTAGCTGTTAAGAGTAGCTGTAACTTTGAGTGGTAATGACCGATTGAGGCACGAGTTTACCTCTTACACTTGACTTTGTTTTATAATACAAATTAAGTGGTTAGGATGTAAAATAATTTCTTACTCAGAATGCCATGTTTAAGTAATGTAGCTAAAATCTCTTAACACTCTTTTTGTCCTAAAAATTTTAATAGTTTCTCTCTATATTTGAATGCTAATGGAAAAGATAATGATATCTAAAGCAATTCATTTCAGTGACAGTTCTGCAAGATATTTTTGGCTGTTCCAAGGGTCAAGTTCTGTGATAGGTGTGGACAATACAGAGAGGTGAAAAGATGGGGTCTCTAAGTTGTTCACAGACCCCTATGAGGTACAAGCTTGGAATCAGAGTGTTAATGTGATGAAGAGAGTAGAACCACATTTGAAGAACAGAGATTGCTCAGAGAATTGAGAAATGAATTTGGTTTGTTGGGGACTTAGGAAGACACCCCAGATAAGTTCACTTGTTCTGGGCTTTGAAGGAAAGATATGTGATTTCCACATGAGGAAACTAGTGTATCAGACTGAGATACATTGGTGTCTAGCAGTTTTAAATATGCTATTAGTTCAAAAGCTTAAGTAGAAATCATTTAGGTTTAGAAAACCAGATGACCTCTGAGGCTCCGCACTATATAGATGATTGTTTTTTAAAAGCGTGTCTGAGGATTAATACTTGTTAAAACAACACTATGATGAGACCTCATGTGTATTCTAGTATCGAGTGTTAGCAGTCATTCGTAAGACACTAAGCAGGTGCTGGAAGGATGTCCTTGATATTAATATATAAGGTGGCACTCTTCCTCTTTCTTTTCCCTGCCCCCTCACTGCCCTTTGTGGTGATTTTTGCAGTTGGTTAGCCTGCTTCTGATTGGAATTGCTGCATGGGGCATCGGCTTCGGGCTGATTTCCAGTCTCCGTGTGGTCGGCGTGGTCATCGCCGTTGGCATCTTCTTGTTCCTGATTGCGTTGGTGGGGCTGATTGGAGCTGTGAAACACCATCAGGTTTTGCTTTTTTTTGTATCCTTTTTTACAACTGGGAGTTTTACCCCCATTGGGTTTGCTTTTACCTTGTCGATTACTCTTTTTATAACTCTAACTTAAAATTACCATCAGGAGATGAATTGTCAGACAGCAGCTCCTGGCAAGCATTATGCGTATTTGCTCAACCACTATTAGGAACATTTCTTAGTTAAGTTACTGTATGTTTGCATATGCTCTCTTCTTTTTACATCGTGAAGAATGTATTCTGCAAGTTCAGTATCCTATGTCTATGTTGCAAATTCAGCATTACGTTTAACGGATTCAATGGCCTCTAGGTCCTTTCCAAGTCTTTAATATTAGGTTGAGAATTTCTCAGTGATTTTTTTAAGACTCGATATTCGGAAAGCTTGCATACATTTATCTATACTTACTTCCTGCTTTTTCTATGTAACAATTTTTATTTTAATCTAAATGAAAATACAGTGGATCAGCTATTATTTATTTTTAATGTTATTGAAGTATAGCTGATTTAAATGTTGTGTTTAATTTCTGCTGTACAGCAGAGTGACTCAGTTATACACATATCATAGGTATTTTTTTCACATTCTTTTCCATTATGGCTTATCACAGGATATCGAATATAACTCCCTGTACTATACAGTAGGACCTTGTTGTTTATCCATTCTTATATATGTAACAGCTTGCATCTGCTAATCCCAAACTCCAGAGCCATCCCTTTGTACTCCGCTTCCCCTTGGCAGCACAAGTCTGTTCTCTATGACAGAAAGCATTTAAGTAATTATTGTAGTTAGTATTTTTTTATGTAATTATACATACAGTGTTTTATCAAAATAAAAATTACATGTATTCTTTTTGAAGTTTCTCTAAGTGCCCTTGTTCTGTTTTCCAGGTGGCTTCCTTTTAGTGCATTATGGAGTTGTCAGTACCTCTGTTTTATGTTATTCTAAGTATTTCCAGAAATATACTTAACTTTGATTCTCAGTACATGATTATTCTCTTGCTTGTATTTATTGTCCAGTTTTCTGTATCATGTGCTTGTTTAGCCCTGAACCAGGAGCAACAGGTAAGCAAGTTTTTTTTTTTTCCTTTCTTTCTGCTTTATTATACCACATAGTATGGGAAAAAGGGAGGCGGGAGGAATGATTGGAATATAAAATAATTTCTTCTTGCTCAGAATGCCATTTCCCTCTATATAGCTGAAGTCTCTTGTGCCTGATTGCTTTCATAGGGCTGATTTGAGCCCTACAACATCAGATGTTGCTATTTTTTGCATCTTTGAAGTAGAATTTTGCCCTCACAGGGTCTAAAAGTGCTCTTGCTAATGGACGTTCACCCAGTCTTTCCCTGCCAATATGCAATGAAACATGTGCTCCAGAATATTTGCAGTTTCATTCTGGCAATTATTCTTTTCAAGCATTAATTAGTTTGAAGAATATGGATCTCAGTTTTGGGGTAATGGAAGATTTGTCTTGCTACATTCTGGGAACTAAGCCTTTGAACCAAGTGCTTCTTTGAAACTGCACGAGAACATGAATTTTTGTTCTTGAGATAGATATGGTGCCTTCTTTTTGTTGCAGATTGAGGTATAACCCTTTGAAAAGTTTTGATGGTCTTATAAAGAGTATTTGTTTTAGGTACACACAGTATTAAGAGTTGTAGCCCCCAGCTTTATACATTTTATGCAGGTGTAACACATTTTATTCGTTTATTGATGGCCACACTGTGTGGTGTGTGGGATCTTCCCCAACCAGGGATTAAACCATGTATCCCTTGCAGTGGAAGCACAGAGTCTTAACCAGGGAAATCCCATATTTTAATGTGTATGTTAAATGCGTTCTTCTAGGCTCAGCTCCTGGAAGTTGGTTGGAACAATACAGCAAGTGCTCGGAATGACATCCAGAGAAATTTAAACTGCTGTGGGTTCCGAAGTTTTAACCCAAATGACACCTGTCTGGCAGTAAGTACAAAGTATAAAATATTTTTGGAGACATATTGCATACCGATGGTCTTCCCTGGTTGCTCACCTGGTAAAGAATCCGTCTGCAATGCAGGAGACCCTGGTTCGATTCCTAGGTCAGGAAGATCCCCTAGAGAAGGGATAGACTACCCACTCCAATATTCTTGGGCTTCCCTGATGGCTCAGCTGGTGAAGAATCTGCCTGCAATGTGGGAGACCTGGGTTCGATCCCTAGGATGGGAGGACCCCCTGGAGAAGGGAACTGCTACCCACTCCAATATTCTGGCCTGGAGAATTCCATAGACTATCCATGGGGTCTCAAAGAGTTGGACGTGACTGAGCAACTTTCACACTAGCACATACAGATAAATAATGGTTAACATGGAAGACATGGACTTCTGATGCTGAATTGTACTTAAAAAAACTTTTTTATATACCAGTGTTCCATTCTATAAACACTGTTGTATTGATTGTCTGTTCTCAAGTATCCATTCCTGAGGGTCGTGAATATCCCACAGACACCAGAGATGATTTGGGTTCTTTGCCTCTAATTCCTTCCCATTCAGCTCCTCCTAGAACAAGTTGTGAAAGGTTAGCGAGTAAATACCTTCGTTTGGAAGCCTATTGGGGTGGGAGGAAGAGAGTGGTCTGTATTAAATTGGGCTTGTCAACCAGCTATACATCCCCAGGGTGGAGAACACATGGAACCATCCTCTTTCCTCTCTCCCTTCCTCTGGATCACAACTTCATGCCCTTTCTGTCTGAAAGCTAAGCTAGCAATGGACCAATTAGAGCCATTCTGTTGATCATGCCTAACTTCTGACCTTGCAGGTCCAACCCAGGCCTTTATGGGGATAGACTTGGAGCTTGGCTCTCCTGGTAGTCAGATGTGTTTATGTTTGGGGAAACTTCTATTACCCCTTGCTGAGCCCTGAGCTGGATATCCCCTCATTGAGGCCTCCTTTGTGGGATTCATAGTTTTCTATTGCTGTGTATTACGTTATCACAATTTTAGTGGTTAAAACAGCATCCATTTATTACCTTAGTTTTCCTAAGTCAGGAGTCTGAGCTTGGCTTGACTGGGTCCTGTGCTCAGGATCTCACCGGAATGAAGTGCCAGCCAGGGCTGCAGTCTCATCTGAGGTTTGGAGTCTCCTACGAAGCTATCGTAGGCCAAATTCAGCTTCTGGTGGTTGTAGGACTGAAGTTCCATTTTCTTGCTGGTGTCTCCTAGCTCCTGGAAGCTGCGATCAGGTCTTAACTATACAGCCATCTCACAGTACAGCTTCGTTTTATGAAGACAGTGACTTATGTAATGCCACATAAACACGGGAGAGAGGACCCATCATATTCACAAATTCTATCCAGTCTCCAGGGGTGATTATTCAGGGATGGGGATCTTGGGAGCCAGCTTAGGATTTTCAGTTCAGTTCAGTCACTTAGTCGTGTCTGACTCTTTGCGACCACATTAATCACAGCTCGCCAGGCCTCCGTGTCCATCACCATCTCCCAGAGTTCACTCAAACTCATGTCCATCAAGTTGGTGATGCCATCCAGCCATCTCATCCTCTGTCGTTCCCTTTTCCTCCTGCCCCCAATCCCTCCCAGCATCATAGTTTTTTTCCAATGAGTCAACTCTTCTTATGAGGTGGCCAAAGTACTGGAGTTTCAGCTTTAGCATCATTCCTTCCAAAGAAATCCCAGAGCTGATCTCCTTCAGAATGGACTGGTTGGATCTCCTTGCAGTCCAAGGGACTCTCAAGAGTCTTCTCCAACACCACACTTCAAAAGCATCAATTCTTTGGCGCTCAGCCTTCTTCACAGTCCAACTCTCACACCCATACATGACCACTGGAAAAACCATAGCCTTGACTAGACGGACCTCTGTTGGCAAAGTAATGTCTCTGCTTTTGAATATACTATCTAATTTGGTCATAACTTTTCTTCCAAGGAGTAAGCGTCTTTTAATTTCATGGTTGCAGTCACCATCTGCAGTGATTTGGGAGCCCCTAAAATAAAGTCTGACACTTTTCCACTGTTTCCCCATCTATTTCCCATGAAGTGATGGGACCAGATGCCATGATCTTCGTTTTCTGAATGTTGAGCTTTAAACCAACTTTTTCACTCTCCTCTTTTACTTTCATCAAGAGGCTTTTTAGTTCCTCTTTACTTTCTGCCATAAGGGTGGTGTCATCTGCATATCTGAGGTTATTGATATTTCTCCCGGCAATCTTGATTCCAGCTTGTGCTTCATCCAGCCCAAGGTTTCTCATGATGTACACTGCATATAAGTTAAATAAGCAGGGTGACAATATACAGCCTTGACGTACTCCTTTTCCTATTTGGAACCAGTCTGTTGTTTCATGTCCAGTTCTAACTGTTGCTTCCTGACCTGCCTACAGATTACTCAAGAGGCAGGTCAGGTGGTCTGGTATTCCCGTCTCTTTCAGAATTTCCCACAGTTGATTGTGATCCACACAGTCAAAGGCTTTGGCATAGTCAATAAAGCAGAAATAGATGTTTTTCTGGAACTCTCTTGCTTTTTCATGATCCAGCGGATGTTGGCAGTTTGATCTCTGGTTCCTCTGCCTTTTCTAAAACCATTTTGGACACTGCTAAAGAAGGGTGGTCCTCAATTGGATATGATATTCCAGACACTGATTTTTATGTGGGTGGGTTTTCTTTTTTAAACTTGCTCATTATAAATGTACTTTTCAATACAAGTTCTTTTTTTTTTTAAATTGATACAGAGCTGTGTGAAAAGCAGCCACCTGTGCTCACCCTGTGCTCCAATAATAGGAAGATACGCAGGAGAGGTTTTGAGATTTGTCGGTGGCATTGGCCTCTTCTTCAGTTTTACAGAGGTATGTGCACATAACTCAGTATCTTCACACCTTTCTCACAGGGACAAATAGGGATTTCTGTTTTCTAGGGCATGAGGGTGTGGCATTTTGCCTTAGCATGGCACTGAACTTTTGGAACGTATTGATGGATGTTTTCTCTGAGAACTAATATTGCAATAGGAGGACCCCTGGCTTGAAATCAGAAGATAGAGCTTCCTTTTTAAGGAAATGCTTGATCATTAAATTATGTAAAATAAAATAAACAGATGAAATGAAGAGACTAGACTGAGTCATCTCTAGGGTCTCTTCTATTTCTAGAGTTGTATTGTAAATTATAATTTTAAATATAATTTTGGCATAGGTAGGACCTTCACATTATTAAATATTTCTGTTAATGTGTAGTATACACACATACATTTACATAAAGGTTTACTTTGGAAAATTACCTTCCAACTCCATCCTTCACTCCCCTTTGTTCCTAGCTTTCTAAAATCTATAAGCAACCAGTTATTAATTTCTTATCTATATAATATTTATATTATGTTAGTATATTATTATAGTGACATACATCTAAGCAAAACCACATACATATTATTTTGGTAATTTTTGAGGAATGCAGAATTCCTCATTATCTTTGTTGAATGCTTGATAACCATGGACATTTTTGATGCATCTGAATTGTCAATACATATTTAAAGTTTTTCTTTAATTCATAAATTCTGCCTGCAGTGCTTTATTTCATGGAGATGTTCCTATAACTCTGTAAAATGGATACACAAGAATGTTTATTGTTTGTAACAGTGGACCTTTGGGCCAGCTTGTGTTTTCCAATAAGGAGCTGGTTAAATTTGAGTTTACTAGGCAAGAGCCAATAGTTAAACAATGCACTGTGTAGTTAGAGACCTGCTTACCCTGCTTACTAGCTATTTGACCTTGGGCAAGTTACTTTCTCTTTCTGTGCTTCTGTTTCTTCATCTTTACAAACAGGCATAATAATGGAAAGCCCCTGTTTCATAGAGTTGTTGTGATACTTAAAGGAGCTCGTATATATATTAATAAAGCTTGCGATATTTAGAATAATGCCAGATATATGGCAGGTGCTGTGTGTTTAGCTGCTGGTTTGTAGACATGAGCAAATTGTACATATTATGCCCGCTTAAAAAAAGATGCTGGGACCCCTATGATTTTCGTGTTAATTGCTCATGTTACGCCCCTATGACATAGAATAGTATGTATAGAGTAATGCTATTAGGTGAGATTGTGCATGTAACTATAGAAATATATGGTAGGCTATTGTAAGAATAAGCATTTATCTTTAAAGGAAAATCAGAAAAATAGTAAATGTTTTGTATGTTTGAAGTTCACTCTGTCATTTAATTTCTTGGCTATTTAATTTCCCCTTCAGTATGTCCCTATAATAAATAATTCCATAGTTAACTTCCTTGTATGTAATTTTTTATCTGTATTCTCTAGCTTTTTTCTTTGAGTACACCTCCAAAAGTAAACTATGACACATTCAGTATGTGGGCATTTTAAAAGAGTTTGATAAATGGCCATTTGGGGGAGATTCTACCAACTTTTGATTTAAGCACTAATTCTTGATATTTTTATCTTAAAAGATACTTGCCAGTTTAATAGGTATAAATAGTATTACAGTTTTGCTTGCTCTTTTGGAAATGTGACTAGTGAATCTGAAAATAAGCTCATGTGTTTCTGGCCCACTGGCATTTCTTCTCTCCGTTGCCCGCCTGAAGTCTGTCTTGGTCAAGGCCCTTCGGGTCCCCTGTGACTCAGTCTATGCCGAAAAGGGGAAATTTTTTTAAAAGATGAGGAGAGCGGGCCACAGGGCCCAGAAAGTGTCTAGAAAGGAGGGCCCAGGGCTGGGGGCTCACCAGCCACACAGAAGGTTGTCTGTTCTGTTCTTCTTTCCTCCCTTCCCTCCCATCCCCTCTTCCTCTTGTCTGTCACTCTGCTTGGCTTCTTGTTCTGCTTGCGATTTCTTGGGTGACTTCACTTTTTTATGACTTTTAAATAAAATTTATAGATGTTACTTTTACATACTTAGGTTTATTGCTTTTACCTATATGGTTTACCCAGTTGATTTGTATGTTGAGAAAGGCCTTTCTCATTTTGATTATGTATGTTAAAAATGGTTAAAGTAGACAGTATAGGTGATATGAACAAACTTTAACACTTTGTGGAAAGTCTCCTTTTGGAGAACTGCAGAATAAGGCAGAAGGTAAGGATCTTTCATAGGATAAAGAATAAGGAAGAAAATAATAGAAAATATCTCCTTAGCTGGGGCCAGAGAGTCAGTCTTGTTTGGGAGGAGAAGGTCTAGAGTTGGCTTGGCCTTTGGGGATTGGCTGGCCAAATATGCTGCACTTCTGGTGAAGCGGGGCATTTACAGGGACATAGAAGTTACCCAAGTATTTTTACTCGCTGATGTGGCACTATGGATAATATTATAGCAGCTTCATCTTGGGCCTAGAAGTTTATTTCTCTCTGTACAACTAAATATAAAAATACATACATATATCTCCGGAGAAGGCAATGGTACCCCACTCCAGTACTTTTGCCTGGAAAATCCCATGGACGGAGGAGCCTGGTAGGCTGCAGTCCATGGGGTCGCTAGAGCTGGACACGACTGAGCGACTTCACTTTCACTTTTCACTTTCATGCATTGGAGAAGGACATGGCAACCCACTCCAGTGTTCTTGCCTGGAGGATCCCAGGGACGGGGGAGCCTGGTGGGCTGCCGTCTATGCGGTCGCACAGAGTCGGACACGACTGAAGCAACTTAGCACATATATCTCAGTTTTATCGAGGTATAATAGACAAAATTGTAAGGTATTTAAAGTGTACATCATGATTTGACGGATGTGTACATGTGTAAGCTCTTCGTTGTAGCTCAGATGGTAGAAGAATCTGCCTGCAATGCAGGAGACCTGAGTCTGATCCCCGGGACAGAGGAACCTGGCGGGCTACAGTCCGTGGAATCACAAAGAGTCGGACACAACTGAGCGATTTAACCTACCACACTACACTATACATGTGAAAAGATTTCCCCATCAATTTAATTAACATTTACCTTTTTTTTTTGGTGAGAACATTTAAATTCTACTCTGTCAGCCAATTTCAATTGTACAATATGGTGTTATCAACTACAGTCACCATGTTACACATTTGATCTCATTTTAATTGTGTGTGTGACATGTATTGCATTTATGCATATAATGTATATATACATATGTATAAAATGTATAATTAATATAGATAACACATTATATACATGTGTGTGTTTGTTTTACATATTTTATTCTAATTCAATTTTTGTTTCCCTTCAAGAATGACAAGTCCACTCTTAGCTATAATGATCAAAGTGGAGATAAAGACCAAGCTTAGTATTCACTTTTTTAAGGAAGTTTCCCCTAACATCCCTTTCTAATCTAAGCATTTTTTCATTTTACTTTTTCTCAGGAAAGAGCCATCTTACTTCTGGGTTGGTCATGGCATCGATCCAAGAAGATTCATATACCACTTGAAAACAATTCTGTACACATTTCCTGTCTTTCCTTTAAAAGAAAGTTGGATTTTTGTCATAAAAGCTTGAAAATATAGATGGTAAAATATCAGAGTGACCCATCTGAATATGCTTCATTAGCCAGACTCAGTGGCCACGTGGTTTCTTTTTTATATCTGGGATATATTTTGAGAATTTAGTCCTTTTGAGCAGCTCCATTTTCTTCTCATCAGGTTACGCTGCTTCAGCTATGCATATTTTTTTAAAGAGGATTGTATTTTTAGAGCAGTTAAGTTCACAATGATACTGAGAGTACGGAACAAAGATGTCCAGGATTGCCCTCCCTGCTCCCGCCCATGCACAGCCTCCCCCACTATCACGACTACTCACCAGATGGTGCGTTTGTCACGCTTAACCCACACTGGCACATCGTAACCACACAAAGTCCATCACCTCCGTTAGGGTTCACTTTCTTATTATAAAAGAATACCAAGATTATACATAGATAATCTATGAGTTCAGACAAATATATCCATCGTTGTGGTATTATACAGAGTATGTTCATTGCCCTAAAAATCCTCTGTGCTCTGTTCATTCCTCCTAGCCCTCACTGTTTTTTTAAAATACTAATTATTTAAGAGTATAAACTCATGGGTCTTAGATTTCGCAAGTGTTCTTTCATGCAGTCCTTTACATTTTATACACCAATTCCTTTTGAAACCTAACTAGAGATTTTAAAAACATTTTATCCAATCTGATATGTTTTGGGTGTATACACGCTCTCACTTTTTACATTTTTATTCAGTATTTCACAGAATCAGCAATTCTCAGAACTTGAGGGGATGAGTCTAACTAGCTGATGATTTCTTGTCATAGAAGAAATAGAAAGAGTTCATTTGAACTATTTGTAACACATGAACATAAATTTAAACCATTAAAGAAAACATTGATTTAAAATAAAAAAAAAGAAGTTTTAAAAGTCAGGGCACATGCTTTGTAGAAGCTTTTGGAAAATGCAGAAGATTGTGAAGCTGAAAGACTGGATCTACTACTACCTGAAGTTACCTACTCAAATCATCAACATTAGTAATTTGGCATATTACGTTACATCTTGCTACATTTAACAAATATAAAAATAAATAGCAAAGGGCACACTTGTTGCACACTCTACATAGACATTTTATAAAACTGTACTTTGGTGATCTACCATGACCTGGGTATAGGTTCTAGAATCAGCAGAGTTCCTGATCAGGTCTAGTCAAAGTTACCATTGAAAATCTTAAAATCATGAGCACCTTTGTCCTCTAAAAATCCAGTATACATAATTATCCAACTTGGATCTTTCTATACTTTGGGCATGACCTCCCTGTCACGCTCTCCCTGGTTGCAAGGAGATAGAGGTTTGGCAGTGGGACACACAGAAGAGGTAGTCTCGTTTTGTCACAGTTGAATTGGAGGAATTAAACTTTGATAGAATATGGCTCCAGGTTATGAGTATTTAATTTACTCGATGGCCCTGTTTCCCCTAAGGACTGTAACTTGCACTATCAGCTTATATCCAGGGTTGATAATAAAAGTATTTAACAGTCTCAAACGTCTAACCAGAAGTTCCCTGTGTGCCCGTGTTTCTGAGACAGGCAGGGAAATGAGTGGTGGAGAAGTTACTCCGTGTGAAAGGATTTCAGTCCTGTACTATGAGTGTGGCTGAAATGGCAGATGGAATGTTGTTAGCTTGAGAATGGCCAGTACCACATCAGATTCTTCTCTCAAGCAACAAAATAATTAGATACATGGACCCCAGATTTGAACCCTGGCTCTAGCACTCATGACCAGGGTGATTGTTATCCAGTTATTTAACCTCTCCATGCCTCAGTTCCCTCATTAGTAAAATGAGGATAATGACAATTCCTGTCATATAGAGTTTTTGATCAAATGGTATGAATTTGTGAAGTGTGAAGAACAGAGCTAGACACAAAGTACTCTTTGTATGTTTAAGTAAATTCCCCCCATCCTGCCTCGTCATACAGACTCCAAACCAGACTTTCTACTTCTTTGCTGCTGTTGCTGCTAAGTTGCTTCAGTCCTATCCGACTCTGTGGGACCCCATAGACGACAGCCCACCAGGCTCCCCCGTCCCTGGGACTCTCCAGGCAAGAATACTGGAGTGGGTTGCCATTTCCTAAATTAGACTTAACTTTACTTGATTGACCTCACAAACCAGTGGCCCCTACATCCTTAGATGTTGTAACAACTATATAAACATTGCCAGTCATGAATTTCCTTTTTTTTTTTCTCGGCCATGCCTTACAGCTTGTGGGATCTCAGTTCTCTGACCAAGTATTGAACCCAGGCTGTGATAGTGAAAGCCCAGAATCCTAACCACTAGGCCACCAGGGAACTCCTCTGCCAGTCATGAGTTTTACAGTAACTCGGGAATTATTACTATGGTAAATGGAGAAAATTTTGGATTTACCGCTGTTGTCTAGAGGTAGTTTCAACAGCTGCTGCTGCTGCTGCTAAGTCGCTTCAGTCGTGTCCGACTCTGCGCGACCCCATAGACGGCAGCCCACCAGGCTCCCCTGTCCCTGGGATTCCCCAGGCAAGAACCCTGAAGTGAGTAGCCATTTCTTTCTCCAATGCATGAAAGTGAAAAGTGAAAGGGAAGTCACTCAGTTGTGTCCGACTCTTCTTGACCCCATGGACTGTAGCCCACCAGGCTCCTCCGTCCATGGGACTTTCCAGCCAAGAGTACTGGAGTGGGTTGCCATTGCCTTCTCTGAGTTTCAACAGCTAATGAGTAGTTATGAAATCGAACGAACAAAATTTAGATTAAAAGTTGGCCTAGGTCTGAAATATGGAAATATAATTTGAATTTCATTTTGATCCATTACATTTTGTCTAAGAATTTTTGAGTATTTTAAATAAATCAGCTTTGAGGTAGAAGGACCACCAGAATGAACACATTTCTTAATTAAAAAAATGATAGGTTTTATTGGTTATCTCATTAGTGAACATGGTGAGGGAAATGTGACAATCACTATTTAATTACTTTTCTGAAAGTATATATCCCCCCACCTTTGGAGAGGTAGGAATTAAATTTTTTATGATCTGTGTTGGAAAATGTATTTATTGCAGGGTTTTTGTTATTGCTTAATTTTCAGTGAACTCAGTTTGAATTAGCAAAATATATGATATTTTAGCTATTAAGACAAGTTAGTGTTTGTATTTGTTTCCTTTTGCACTCTGATAAGTAATCACACTTGTAGTAGCTTAAAGCAACACAGATTTACTGTCTTAAACTTCTGGAGGTCAGAAGCTTAAAGTAGAGACTGTTTCTGGAAGCTCTAGGAGAGAAGTGTTTCCTTGCCTTTTCTGCCTTCTAGAGGCTGCCTGCGCTCCTTGGCTCGATTCCAAATTGACATTTTTCTGTCTTCAAAGCTAGCAGCATGGCGTCTTCTGACTCTCCTTGCTAATGCCTCTGTTGTCACTTTGCCTTTTAGCTGTACCTCTTGGCTCTATCTCTGGCTTTTGTCCTTCCTGCTTCCCTCTTTCAAGGACCCTGGTGATTACATCACAGAGTTCACTCTCGTGATCTCTTTATCTCATGAGCTTTAATGTGGTCATGTCTTCAGTGTCCCTATTATGGTGTAAGATGGCATGCTCACAGGTTCTGAGGATTACGGTGTGGACAAGCTCAGAGCGCCATTAGTCGGCCTACCCTAATGTTCAGTTTTTCTTAGGGCATCTAATTTGGGTTACTTACTACATTTTAAAAAGAAATCTCTTCCTCTTTGAACAAACAATACAAAGTGCTTCAGAGAGTTCAGATTACTTTATGGATCAACTGAGTAAACACGCACAACTGTTACTTTTTCTTTCTTCTTTTCTTCCTTCCGTTCCAGATCCTGGGAGTTTGGCTGACCTACAGATACAGGAACCAGAAAGACCCTCGTGCTAATCCTAGTGCATTCCTTTGATGAGAAAACAAGGAACATCTTTCATATGCTGATCTTGTACATTTCCTCTAAGTTAAGCTAATTTGCCTGTTTAAGGAAACAGTACCTGAAAAACTACATTATTGACAATGGAGTTATATATTTTTATGTTTCTCTAAATGTTTTTCTTTTTCCATTGCTGAAACAAATCTGAAACTCGTGGTCTCCTCCGAACCTCAGTGGTAGCTGTAATCTGCTGTTTTTCACAGTGTCTGGCACTGTCTACTGTGGCCTTTCTTAGCATTTTTACCTGCAGAAAAACTTTGTAAGGCACTATTGTGTTGATCATATTGTGACTCTTAATGTACATCTCACTGGAATAATTGTTATGTGGCACTGTGCTGTATACATAGTTCTCACTGGAAAAAGAGTTGAAGTTTATTAAAGCCAGAAAGTATGAGATTATTATAAGTTCAACAAGGGAAATCTAAACTCCCCAGTTTTTTGTCCTTTTAGGAAAGAAGTGATGTGGTGAATATTGTTAATATAAAAGTGATAAGTTAGTTCTAGTAGTCTTTCTGATCACACTAATGTAGTCTAGAAATAGTCATGTCTTTAGGAAAGTATGGTTTAGGTTTTGATTTTTACAGGTAAGTGAAAAGGAGAAATGATTTCCCAAAAGTCCTAATGTGTAACATTTACCTTCGGCCTTCAAAATGAAATGAGTTTGAGAAATTCAGAAAACATATCTATGTATAATCTTGGTATTCTTTTATAATAATTTGAAGTCCAAAAGATTGCCTTTTTAAACAAGTTACTATTAATGCATTGGCTCACGTAGTAAAACAATATTTGATTATCTTACAAATTCTAAATACCCTTCTCATGAAATTTCTCAGTATTGTCACAGCAGCTTGTCAAATCCAAGCATATTTGAATGTGATCTCCCATAATTTGAAATTTAAATAGTATTGTGGTTCTGTATATTATGTTAAAAAATTAAAGTATGGAAACCTTTCTTCATCTTTGGATGTTTGAATTAAAAGAAAGTAATGGAAGGGTTGATAAATGAATTAAGTGAAGTGGAATTCTCTTTTTTGCTTTGGGTTCGTAGAACTGAGTCGCTATTTCAGTCTGTAATCCAACCATGGAATTAACTTCCCGCACCAGTAGTCATGCAAGAATCTTTTCTTGAAATGTTTCAGTGTCTATTTTCTCCATGTGAAAATTGTTTTTTAAAAGAAAAGTTGCTTATCTCGGTGGGGGGAAATACAGAAGTTCTTTCCTGTCACTACTAATTTCCTGTCATATTTGATATAGTATATGATATTTCATTAGTAATTGTTTTGATGCTTTTAGAGCAAGAAAGAGGAGAAATGGCTGACCTATATATAGAATTTTAAAGCATTTTGTTGTTGGGTACTTACATGCCTCTGACAGACTGGTTCATCTTTTAAGAAAGCTAAATTCTCTTGGTGCAATTCCCATGCTATTGTAGATGAAGAAGAACCATTTTCCCTCTATTCTCCTGAGTTCTCGACTGAGACCCCACTTAAAAATGACAGATAACAAGAGAAACAACAGACGTTTATTAACATGTGTACCTCATGTACGTATAGGAAATATCCAGAAAAACAGATTAATTCTTTGAGATGGCTCAAGCCATTGTCTTAATACCATCTTTAGCTAAGGGCAAAAGAAAGGGGTGTGTGTGTGTGTGTGTGTGTGTGTGTGTGGTGGTCGGGAAGCTAGTTATGGGAAGTTACCAGGTGTGTGTGTGTGTGTGTGTGTATGTGTGGTGGTGGTGGTGGTGGTCGGGAAGCCAGTTATGGGAAGTTACCAGGAAAGGCACAGTAAACAAGGATGAGGTTTGTCAGCAGTTTGAAGCCAGCGCCATTGATATGAGTTTTTGGTGATTTGGAATCATGCTTCTCTTCCTGGTACAGAGAAGGAGACGTATTTACAAATGGAGATTTAAATGTAAGTTTATCTTACAGAAGAGTAAGTTTCTACTCTTTTTTTCAGAGCTTCTCCTGTCTATTGTTCCTCCAAAATAATTGTTGCAAGAAAGGGAACCCGTTGCAGGTCCCGAGAGCTGGATAGTTGTCTAACACTCAGAAGTGAATTGTCCGAAGAGACACACATGCTGAGAAAACGAGACTTTGTTGAGAAGGGACACCTGGGTGGAGAGCAGCAGGGTAAGGGAGCCCAAGAGGACTCTTCTGCCGTGTGGCTCACTGTCTTGGGTTTTGTGGTGATGCAATTAGTTTCCTGGCTGTCTCTGGCCGATCTTTCTGATTTGGGGTCCTTCCCAGTGGCTAACACGTCACTCAGTCAAGATGGATTCCAGCGAGGAGGATTCTGGGATGACATATGGACTCCCATCTCCTGTCGCCTTCCGACCTTTCGACCCGAATTCTTCTGGTTGGCGGTAACCTGTTAGTTCCATGTTCCTTATCAGGATTTCCTGTTATAAAATAACTCATGCAGATGGTTTCTGTGATTGCCTGAGCAGGGTGGGCGGTTTCAGTCTGTGATTCCCCTCACGTAATCAGCTCACAATGATCTTTATGCCAAAGAGGCACTTTCTGGGGTGACATGTTCTGTTCTCCCTCAATGTCATACAGGGCTCAGGACAACCCTAAAAATGTTCCCACTTGTACCATGAGATTGTGACACATGAAGGAAGTGAGATTTCTGGACTCTGTCTTCCTTTAGAGCATTTTGTATTTTCCCCATTTGCTTTGTTGCATTTTGAAATTTCCATGAGGTTCTGGAATCTCCTAATAGAATACTTTTTCTTGGTACAAATGATTCTATGTGGAAAGGGGCTGTTCTGGAGAAAAGCAACCCATAGCTTTGGTTTGTGCTCTAATTGCAACAGCATTATTTAGGTCAACTCAGTTACAGCCCGGGGATTGAGAAGCATGACTCTTTAGGGCCACTAACCTCTGAGTCCCAGATGGCTGTTGGTGAACCTGCTGAAGTCTGACTGATCCCAGGATGACAGGAGGGCCGCTGCCTGTGTGCACAGAAATTTTGCCACAGAACCATTTTGTGAATTCAGAGGAGGGTGCATGTCAAATCAGGGTCTGTCTTGACCGACCACAGACTGAGGACTAAAGACTCTAGAGCTTCTTTCTTCTAAACCAGCACTTATTAAAAAAGACAAACAAAAACTCAGCTTTAAAAAATTCTCATTCTCTGTATATGTATTTCACGTAGAGAAGTGTTTTAGAAAAACGTGATACTACTACAAATGGAAAATTTTGAGGCTGTACATTCTAGAAATCTCATATAGCTTAAACTCCTCTCAGCTCCTGTGTCTGAGCCACCGTGATTTTGGTGTGAAAACCAGTTATGCATTTTCTTTTTTTTTTTTGAGCTATTTTTTTTTTTTTTTTACATGTTTCAATGCCATTCTCCCATCTCATCCCACCCTCTCCCTCTCTCTCTCCCCCAGAGTCCAAAAGTTCACTCTATAGATCTGAGTCTCTTTTGTTGTCTCGCATACAGGGTCATCATCCCCATCTTTCTAAATTCCATATATATGCGTTAGTATACTGTATTGGTGTTTTTCTTTCTGGCTTGCTTCACTCTGTATAATCATTTTCAACCTCAGGAATATGTTGCTGAATGGAAACTTTCAGAGGAAGAAGAAACCAGAAGAGCGGCTTTTGGTTCTTCTTTTCCTTCAGCCAGAAACAACCTCACACTGTTTTTCTAAATATTTGTTTAGCCCTGTTTAAGTTTATTCATCCTTTTGAAAATGCACTGTGTAAATATATGAAAACTGTTTCACCATTTAGCTGGTAGTGAGAAAGTTAGAATCATGTTTCTACATAGTATTTTCTAGGGGAAAAACACTTTCAGACGTCATGGTTATGCAAATACATGTCAGTTGTTTTATTGGAGATGACAGTAGGGTGAAAGACCAAGTTGTCTGGGTGTTTGGATCAGAAAAGGGGTTTGTCTAAAGCTGTTGTGCCCTCGGTGTGTTTGAGGCGAGCAGTTGAGTTTTACACCAGGCTCTCTATGCCAGGTGCAATTAATTACAAGGTGGGTTTTCAGAGAATGTTTTCTAGATAATTTTAAAGGGGCAGCACCCTTTGCCCCACACTTCCACCTGACCCCAGAGGGAGAGGGAGAAAGAAAAAAAGAGACCAGACAGAGCTTTTCGTGTTGAAATGTTTCTGGAATGTCACTATCACAATTGTAGTCAGTGACAGTTGTAGTCTTTGAAATGACTCTTGAGACAGCGGGAAAGGGGAAAAGCAGACCCCCTTCCCCCTCCAAGTGCCAGGCTGCTTCTCCCCTGCCCTCCCCTCTCCTCCCCTTCTCTCTCTTTTCTCTCCCCTCCCCTCAGGAAACTCAGCTTTCGGAGTTCTTTCGCAGAGAAGGGCTTCAGGGAGTTGCTTGTGAGTTAAAATGCAAGTCAAAGAATGGACTTTGCCACCACCTGGAGGGTGAAACCGCTCTGCTTACTTTGGGGATCTTGCTTTTGACAGGTTGGTGAGGTCACAACGTGACAAGTGGCCTTTTAGTAAGTCAGCTAACTTCACCTGGCCTTTGAAGTCTGCTCGTTGGTGGGGCCCTGGAAAGTTCCGTTCTTGCCTTTGAGCTCTCTTTCTTCTCCCCCTCAGCTTCTATTCTCACCAGGGATTACTAAATATGGGACCTCGGTAGCTACCTAGGATTACTGAAGGCCTCAGGCAAGCAGAAAACCAGAGCAGAGTTAGCTGGTCCTAGATGGTTCTTTGAAGACCACAGTTCTAAAACAGGTGTAGTCAGGTATGTTGATCGTCTACATAAATGACTTTTACAGATGCTTTTTGTTACTAATTTTTTTCCAGAATTTGTCCCTGTCCGCTCCCCTGCATGCTGTGGGGCCTCAGATAAAGCTGATTTAAAAAAAATTGAAGGTGGTAAAATATACATAGCATAACATCTATCATTTTAACCCTCAAATATGTAGTTCGGTGTTAATAAGTACACTCACACTGTTGCACGACCATCACCACCACTCATTTCTAGAATTTTTTTCATCTTCCCAAACTGAAACTCTGTTTGATAATAACCCCTCGTTTTTTCCCTGCCTTCAGCAGCTGGCAACCACCATTCTACTTTGACTCTATGGATTTAACTAATACACATGCCTCATATTGAAATGGGGCAGAATTTGTGGCTGGTTTATTTCACTTAGCATAATGTCCTCCATATTCATCTATGTTATAGCCTATGTCAGAATTTCCTTCCTTTAAAGGCTACATAATACTCCATTCTATATGTATAGCGCACATTTTGTTTGCCCGTTTATTCATCTATGGATATTTGGTTTGCTTCCACCTCCAAAGTGTTGTGAACAAGGGTGCTATGAATGTGAGTGTATAGATATCTTTGGGGTACCTACTCAGAAGTGGACTTCTCAGATGTATGATAATTCTTTATTTTTTGAGGAATGGTCATATGTTTTTCCATAGTAGCTGCACCATTTTATATCCCGTTTAGGTTACCAACAGTTTTATTCAGCTGTTTGAAATAAGACTCTAGCCTTAAAGCATTCTTCCATTTCTCTCTCAAGGTATGCTTTCACGTAAGTTTATTTGAACACAAAGCAAAGATTGTGAGGTGGCAGTAAAGGGCTTGGTAGAAAGAGCAGGCACTCTTAACATTTCCATGAGCTAAAACAACGGTTTTTATGTTTGCAACTTCTCTTTCTAACCTGTGTACAGACATGTTTCCTGTGCCCGCAGTTATAGCATAGAAACTCTTAAAAATTCTTTTTCACTTGTCCTTTTGGTTTCTCTATATGATGTTCATAACTTATTGATGACAATATAGTACATCTTCTGTCAGTGAACTAAGTAACCATTAGATTTGGAGGTGGTATTTAAATAATGTTGCCATAGGCATCTTCACAGAACAATTTCTCTTGAATTATTTAATTGGGAAAAAATTCTTGGAAGTAGAGGAAACTGGGTCAGAATGATCAATTTTTCTTAAATGACTGTTGCTCTGCCACTTTTCTGTGGGAGACTTATTTTCCTTGCAACCTTAATATTAGGCTTCTTAGAGATGTATTTATATTTTATAAATTATATGGGTTGCTAAAATAACATTCAATAAATTTTAAGGGCTTAATCATATTTCATATCAGCCCAACTGGAAAAAAAAAAAAAAAAACAACCACTTTTAGTGTACAATAAGGGAAACCTGAATAGCTTAGAAGTTGTTACTCAAAATGTTAGTTTATTCAAGTAGAAATTTTTTTTCCCTCCAGCTAACCTTCAGAGATATTTCTAAATGGAAATTATTTTACCTTTTTAAGCACAGTAGGTTACCTACTTACAAGAAGGGTACCAAGTCTCTCTGGTGACAGTTTTGTTAAGGATTTAAATCATCAGCATAGGCTTAAAACAGATTAGTGCAGAGCTCTTTGACAGTACTGTGTGAGAGAAAGTATTTTAGAAAGTATTAACTGGGAAAGTTACTAATGCCAAAGGACCTACTCAGAAAGGCTCTATCCAAACAAACAAAAAGTTAATTAAGACAAGCAATAGATAACCAATATACAAAGCATGGCACAGACCACCACAACCATTTGGCGGCTAAGGAAGGCAGTGGAGGTTGGATGATAAAGCAATTTTGTATAATAATGAATGTGAGGTTAAATACGTATTGAAGTCATTAGTGGGCTTTCCAGGTGGCTCAGAGGTAAAGAACATGCCTGCCAACGCAGGGCGTGTGGGTTTGATCCCCGGGTCAGGAATCCCCGGGAGAAGGAAATGGCAGCTGACTCCAGTGTTCTTGCCTGGGAGTCCCATGGACAGAGGAGCCTGGCATTCTGCAGTCCATGGGGTGGCAAAGAGTTGGACATAACTGAGCACCCATGTACTAAGTACATTAGCGATACTTAGTATTAATTAGTAAGTACATAGGAATACACATTGCTAATTTTTGTCTTTTCATTGTGTTCATTGGAAAAGACCCTAATGTTGGGAGAGATTGGGGGCAGGAGGGGAAGGGAGCGACAGGATGAGATAGTTAGATGGCATCTCTGACTCAGTGGACATGAAGTTTGAGCAAACTCTGAGAGACAGTGAAGGACAGGGAAGCCTGGCATGCTGCAGTCCATGGGGTTGCAAAGAGTCGGACACAACTGAGTGACTGGACAACACGACGACAACAGTTTTTGTCAGGCAGAATACAGAGTTAAAAATAGGTAAAGCTGCTCTCCTGTTTCTGATGACACCTTCCCCCTTAACCATCCAAAGAGAGATAGTGACCTCTGACCTTTACCCCATAGAGGTGATGTCACTGCCCTTGGCTCTTACTGAATTTATTTCAGACCAGTACTCTGAAATCTTAAGAATCCAAATATGGTATGAGACTGAATTCTCAGGATGTGGTTGGAGTGTGTTCAAGGATACAGATGTTCTCTGAGTGACCTTTTCACAAAATTAGCCTTCTGAAGGAGAAAGTACCTGTCAGAGGCTTTCTCTGAGAGCAAAGTCTAAGTAAAAATGAATTGCTAAATTCAAGTATGTCCATAGGAGTTTCTGGCCAGCGTGAGGTAAGGTGGTCTTCAATTAGTGGTAATGCTCAGTCACTAACTCGTGTCCGACTCTTTACGACCCATTGACGGTAGCCCGCCAGGCTCCTCTGTCCATGGGATTCTTCAGGCAAGAATACTGGAGTGGGCTGCCATTTTCTTCTCCAGGGGATCTTTCAGCCCCAGGGATCAAACTCACATGTCTGGTGTCTCCTGCATTGCAGGCAGGCTCTTTACCACTGAGCCACCAGAGAACCTCTTCAATTAGATACTGATTTGCTCGGGCTGCCTTTCTGTCACCCTAGAGCATATTGTCTGATACTTCTGTTGTTCAAGCTCACGTCTACTTTTAGTCACGCAGTGAGAAACTATAGTGAGATGAGATAATTTTGTCTTTGGGCTTTGTTGTTTGAACTAGGTTTGTCTTGTCCCCTCTTTGAATATTTTGTGTTTAAAAATCCTATTTGGTAAGTAAACCAAATAGCTTTTTGTGAAAGACCAGGTTGGGGAGAAAATGAACAGTTTGAACACTCCCTAAAAGGATTTATTTTTTTAAAAAATCACGGCTCACTATGGAAGCATATGATATTATTTTCATACATGTATGTAAAACCATTTTTTTTTTTTTAAAAAAAAGCTGTTGTAACATGAAACTATCATCTAATCGGTAGGTTCACCAGTGCTTCAGCCTTCTCCACGGTTTTTCAAAACCTCCTCTGGTTCCCAGTCTCAAGGCCCAACACAAAGGGAGGATCTTGCAGATTTTGTGTTTTCTCTACAGTTCAGTCTTAAGCAACTTGAGAGCTTTCTTCATGTTGTCAAGCACTGAAAGAGGAAAAAGTTACAAGAATCAACACATCAGAATTATATTAATAGTTATAGTTTATTCCCAAACTCTAGTATTCTGTTTCTTGTTTAATAGGTGCTGTTTTTTATTAATTAATTAATTTATAACAGGTGCTGTTTTATCATAGGGTGAATAGTTGGTAATCTTGTAAATTTTTTCTAAAAGTACGTGAAATGGCTTTCATTATAATCCAGATCTCTTCCAATGTTTATTAAATTCCTTTTCTACAAGGCATGATGATATTACCTGTGCAGAATACCTGCCTTTAAGGAGCCCAAAGTTAAGGCTTAATAGGTTAAGCTTTATACTGTTATCTCAAGAACACTTGGGATGTGCATCGCCTGGCTCTCTCAGCATCCATTGGAGGCATTGCTAATGGACTGGGACGTTCTTTCCTGCTGCTGGACACAACCTCACAATCCTTCCCGAAATAACGTTCTAGGTCGATGGCTACCCAATAGAAATTTCTGTGACGATGAAAAATATTCAGTGCTTGTTCATTAAGTACTTTAAATGTGGTCACTGTGTCTGTAGATTGAAATTTTTTAAAATTTTCATTTTTAACTGTAGGATAATTGCTTTATAATGTTGCATTGGTTTCTGCCATATAACAGGGTGAATCAGCTGTAACTATACATGTATCCTCTCCCTCTTGAGCCTTCCTTTCACCCCCCACCCTGGCCCACCCCTCTCAGTTGTCACAGATCACAGAGTTGAGCTCCCTGTGTTATGCAGCAAGTGTTCATGTTTCCACGCTGCCCTCTCCATTCATCCCACCCTCTCCTTCCCCACTGTGTCCACAAGTCTGTTCTCTGTGACTGAGTCCTCTATTCCTGCCCTGCAAATAGGTTCATCAGTACCATTTTTCTGGATTCCATATATTTGTGTTAATATGCCATATTTGTTTTTCTCTTTCTGACTGACTTCACTGTGTGTAACAGGCTATAGGTTCATCCAGCTCACTAGAACTGACTCAAATTCATTCCTTTTTATGGCGAGTAATATACCATCATATATTTGTACCACAACTTATTTATCCATTCATCTGTTGATGGGCATCTAGGTTGCATCCAGGTCCTAGGTATTGTAAATAGTACTACAATGAACATTGTGGTACATGTGTCTTTTTGAAATATAATTTTCTCTTGGTGAATTTTGTTTAATTTTAATTAAAGTTACTATTAAACAGCTCCATGTGGCAAATGGCTGACAAATTGGACAATGCCAGTCTATACAGTCATTAGTCATTGAGCAAATTGATCCCTAGGACAAAACCCAGTTTTCTTCCCAGAAGGACTAATTACATGTCACAGCTAGGTACAGTCTCCCATTGAGGTTCTTCTGCCTTGAGTCTCAAACTTTTTTTTTTTTTTCATTTTATGGCAACCCCAGGGGAACTGAGTATCTTGGCAACTATTTGGAACTATCTTTCCTACTGATCTTTAAAATTGAACTCAAATTCAGCTTTAATAAGCTGTACTAAATGATTTTACTTTTGTTGTTTGGGGAAAAAAATTAACAAAGCGTGCAGATTATTACTATTACCCTGGTACTATTACTATTGTACTCAGTTTTGTGGTAGAAGGAGTTATTTGTGCTGGAGAAAAACATGAAAAGCATGTAATATGGTCCTAGGATCCTCCTGGAGGGAAAGACACCTAATGTAAATAATTCTACTTTGAGATTTTTAAAAATGAGATCAAAATGAATGTGATTTGATGAAGAACACAAGACTGGATATAGGTTTCTCTGGAGTCTCTGAGCACGGCTTTTTCCCCCTCCCAATCTAGACTCTCTACCCATCACAATAGCAATTCTATGGATATTCCAAGGAGGTAACACTTACACAGAGCTGTGTCTGAAGGTTCATAAGCATAGAGACGGTTTGAGTATCTTCCAGTGATGTCAGCTCTAACGGTCAGGGATGGGTCTACAAAGAAAAAGCCAAAAGGAATGAAGTATTTTGTTTCAAAGGCACCTTTTTTGCAGAGGAAGCCTGTGTGTTTATTCACATCCCATGAAAGCCTGTGTGTTTATTCACATCCCATGAAAGGGACACAGCATGCCCTGCTGGATGGGATTCTCCTCCATCCAGTCTGCAACCCGGCTGCCACAGCTGGTACCCAGAGCCAAACGGAGCATTCAGTAGCCTGGCAGTGGTATTTGTGGAAAAGGTTACAAACTCTGTTGTTTTATCTATAGCAGCCTGAAAGCAGGGTAATATACTTTGTTGAAGTGGTGTTTTGTTTTTGGTGTAAGCAATGGCATTCTCTACTAAAGAATTATTTTAGACTTTTGAAATGATTATGTTATAATTGAAATATGTTACCAAGAGCAGCCTAGATAATTAGAAACACAAATCAAATGATAGTTTTCCAAACCAAAGTTTTTTTTTTTTTTATTTAATGAATAGAAGAATGCAAGCTCTTAAGAGCAGCCAAGGCAAAATAATTGTGTATTGTCCTCTATGATTTTTTTTGCTTTATTGTTAACAAGCTGCATGTTAAAAATAGAGATTTGAGAGACCCTTATGTATATATTCCTCTAGGTTTAAGTCTTTTTATTTTTCATGTTTTACATTTAACTTGAAGTTATCAGTTAATGAGGAAAAAAATGTATAAACAAGATACATCCAAAAGGGAGATATTAAGATATACAGAGGCCTAGCAGCCTTTCCTTAAGAGAGTGATTAAAGGAGCCTGTGGTCCATTACCTGAGAATTAGACGAAGAGGACACATGAAACCCAGCCTCATGCAGGCCAGGTCTGTCACTGGTACTTGATGGACAATCCCTGTCATTTCAGAATGTTGGGACTGGGACCAGCAGACATAAATTACAGGGAACTGACTTGTGTTTGCTCAAAAAAGACTTAAGATCTACTCTACTTCTGCCTGGTGTACACACAGGGTCTCACCTTCATAATCTGTTAACGTAAGAAAAGCTTTTAAGTCTCCCAACCATTGGCTCACAATCCCTGGCTGCCCAGGGAAGTCACCAGCAGAGCGTTCAAAGACTGCCACCTGCGTCCCACCCTGAGATTCTAATTTAACTGGTTTGAGAGGTAGCCTGGGCAACTTGATTTTTCAGATCTTCCAGGCAATTCTAATATGCAGGCCTTGTGGAGAACTACTGAGCTGGCAGAGCAAGCTGCCTGGGACCTGGTTCTTATGACCAGAGGAATTGGACAGGGCTTAAAATGCCCTTGTCTTCCCTGGTGGCTCAGATGGTAAAGCATCTGCCCGCAATGCGGGAGACCTGGGTTCGATCCCTGGGTTGGGAAGATCTCCTAGAGAAGGAAATAGCAACCCACTCCAGTACTCTTGCCTGGACAGAGGAGGCTGGTGGGGTATAGCCCACGGGGTTACAAAGAGTCGGACACGACTGAGCGACTAAGCACAGCCCAGCAAACTGCCTTAAGAGGAGCACTGAAGAGAATTCCTGCACAGGGTGTGGGTGGATAACCTCTAAAGGCCCTTTCAGTGTATGGATTCTAAATCTTCTAAATCCCAGCAAGACCAAATCTGTAAGATTAGCTCTGGTTCAACCTTGCTCCTTTCCTCCCTTCACTTTTTCTCTTTGTTTGTGGGTTAGTGTGAACATGGATGGATTACACTTGGTCAGAGTGAGGTGTGCTATATGATGAGTTTAATTACGGATTTTTTTTTCCCCCATTTTTTTCAGTATCACCTTGATCAAAGTGAAAGTGTTAGTTGCTCAGTTGTGTCTGACTCTTTGCAATCCCATGGGCTGCAGCCCACCAGGCTCCTCTGTCCATGAGATTCTCCAGTCAAGAATACTGGAGTGGGTGGCCATTTGCTTCTCCAGGGGATCATTCTGACCCAGGGATCAAACTCAGGTCTCCCATGTTGCAGGCACATTCTTTACCATCTGAGCCACTTTGATCAAAGCCAAACTCAATTCATTTGTTCAGTCATCTAACAAATATTTACTGTAAGCCCACCACAGGGTCATTCTGAAAATATGATGATGAGCAGAAAAAGATCTAGTCTCTGCCACTTGAGGGTCAATAATTATTCAACAATCACCCAGTAAATGCAAAAATATAACTGAGGAAAGAGTGACCATTGAGAGGTACATGGTGCTACAAGAACACATCATGGGGCTTTGAGCTGGTCTGTGAATGACAGTGATTACCCAGGTGGCCTGGGGATACTGAGGCAGGCTGGGGGCAGGCAGGAGACAGCGCATGTAAAGTACCAGTGGCAGGAAGGAGCATGGCTCCTTTGATTTATTTTTCTTTCAGCTCATATTCATAACACACCTAAAAATAATGATCAAAAGCATCAGAAAGAAAAATCCAGCACACAAAACAAAAGGATGCCTGATTAAATATTTCCAGGCATGATATAAATCGGGGAAATACATTTAAACAATGAATAGGGTACTTCCATCTCAGGTGTTCTTATGGCAGAAGATGAGAAGTTCAAATTAGCAGATGAAAAAATGTCAATTATGAAAATAGGTAGGAGCTTGCATTTTCTAATGAAAATAGTTTGTGAAACTGAAAGTTAACAGCTGACTCACCATCCTCCACTACCCCTCACCCCAGCTTTGTCATTTCCTTGGCTGTGGTGAAACAACAGTTGAGGGTGTGCAGGACAGAGAAAAAGATGTGGCAGTGTTTGGGTAGTGTTCAGAGTGTGTTTTATCTCATTGTCACTTTTACTTACCAACAAACAAAATCCTGGGCACGTATTGGCCATCAGGAGAGAGGTGTTTGTCAGTTGTTTCATACTAAGATGAAAAAAAAGCAACTTTCAGTTTGTTTATCCTTCAGTTATTTTCAAACTTGTTATAAAAACATGTCCATTCCTGGACTAAAACACTGTAACACTTAAACACTAAAACACTTAAAACACTAGAAGGCACATCTCTGACAAAGAGAGTTTAATGATACAGAGGTAGAAGCTAATTACATGCATGAAATAATAAAGAAGCCAGAGCAGAATGTGATGCAGAACAGGAGGTAACGAGCTGATGTCTGTGATGAATAAGGAGCCCCAGCCTTCAATAAGGGAGAATTGGGAGGCATATGGTGTTCAGGGAAGGCATCTTGGATGAGGTAGGAAGAAATAGATCAATGAAAAAAAATGGAAGTCATTTTTGGAGAAACTACAAAACAAACAGGGTTGTCTTGAGAATTCATCTATCATTTTTTAATTCAGAACTTTATTGAGCAGTATACTGCTCTTCTCCTGAATTAATGCGTGTCTGTTGGGAGATAGGGGCTTCTCAGGTGGCGCTAGTGGTGCCTGTCTGCCAATGCAGGAGACACAGGTTCAGTCCCTGGGTCGGGAAGATCCCTGGAGTAGGAAATGGCAACCCAGTCCAGTATTCTTGCCTGGAGAATCCCATGGACAGAGGAGCCTGGTGGGCTACAGCCCATGGAGTTGCAGAGTCGGACAGGACTGAAGTGACTTAGCACACACTGGGAGACAGAGAAGGAGAAGGAATATTGGGGATCCAGTGGGTGAAGTGCTATGATGAAGAATATGCAGGCACATCGAGGGCCCAGAGTAGGACATTTAACCCTGTCTGCAGGTTCCATAGAACTTTCTGAAGTGGGTGAAGAGAAATCTTTAGAAAATGAATAGGAGTCAGTTACATAGAAAAGGAGGTCATTCTGGGCAGAGGAGGGGGGACGATGATACAAAGGCAGATGAAAGACCCAGAAGTTTCTATAATCAAGTATTTGGATGAGTCTAAAGGGTAGGGATGGCTTTTGGATGGCTCAGTGATAAAGAATCCCCCTGCAATGCAGGAGACGCAGGTTTGATCCCTGGGTCAGGAAGATCCCCTGAAGAAGGGAATGGCAAGCCACTCCAGCATTCTTGCCTAGAGAATTCCGTGGACAGAGGAGCCTGGTGGGCTACAGTCTGTGGGGTCGCAGAAAGTTGGACTGAGTGACCGAGCACACACACAAAGGCTAGGGATGCTGAGGCTGTAGCGAGAGATGATGCTAGAAAGCTTCTCCAGGGGCGGCTCGTGAGTGGCCTTGCACTCCTCACCAGTGTTCAGATTTGCCCGTAAATAGAGAACCGCTGGAGGGATGTTAGAAGAGCCGTGATCCCGATTCGGTTTTTAGAGTAATTACCCTGACAATCATGTGGGATCAGACAGGATTTACTTTGCAGTCAAGAGAGCCACTTAACTGTAAGCTAGTAAAGTGAAAAACTCTTACAGTAAAACAATGGTCCTGGATTTACAGGGAAGTGACCAACAGTAAGACTATTTCCAAGTCAGAACCACAGGCCTTCATGACTGCCAGAGAGTCAAGTCTAGAATAACATTCTAATGGAATAGGGAATAGAGAAAAAAAGAGCTTTTTGAAAAACCTGTTATGTTAATAAATTCGGTGTTGAACATATCACGTTAAAGGTGATTGCAAGATTTCTGAAATTTGGTTGTGAACACAGATTGGAAGCTGTTGTGTATTCGAGGAAGATGGGGGAATTACCAGTGAGCAGGTCTGGATGAAATTGTCCACAAAGAATATAAAATATGGAAAGAGAAGTAGGTCAGATAGAGATCAGGAAGTCACTTATATTAAGGGGGTAAATGGAGAAAGAGGAGCCTGTGGAAGGAGGTGAAGAAGAACGGCTGGTGTGGATGCTCCTTGAAGAAGCTCACCTGTCAACCCAGAAAGAGGAGAGAGAGAGAAGTCCCGGGTGACACAGGGTTACGAAAGAGTTTTCTGACTTGTTTACTGATCGCTTGCCTTTGAAACAGAAGTGGATCCTGTTTCTACACCGAGTAGAACTTATAAAAAACAGAAAGCTTTACCATGAAGAGAGGAGGTGATGGCCAATTGGGATAGGGAAGCATTGGCCCACAGCATTCATGAAGTGATTAGATTTGGCCACCCAGAAAGCTGTCTCTTCCAGAGAGAGAGAGGGCACATGGAGAAAGAATCGGTGGGGGGCATCCAGGACTGCAGGGGAAAGGGGCACAGCAAGGAAATGGTAAATGACAAAGACTTCCCACTTATTACAGCAACAAAGAAATCCCGGACCACAGGAGAGTGTTATTCAGACAGTTTAAAATTATTAGTCACTAAACAAAATTCCTGAGTTGGAAGATTGCCTGGAGAGGGAAATGGCAACTACTCAATATTCTTGTCTGGGAAATTCCATAGACAGAGGGGCCTAGCAGGCTACAGTCCATGGGGTTGCAGAGTCGGACACAACTGAGCAACTGGGCACGGATGTGATCACATATATATGCACATATATAAACAAAAATGTAGACATGCAAGATAGATGCAAAATAAAATCTTTTCTCTCTGTAGTCTATGAGATGTGGTATTCAGAATAGATCCCCGTTAAAGTAGTATGATTAAGACATATAGGAAAAAGGAACCATCCATTTCAAATACTGAGAGAAATGGTAGTGAGGATGAAGAGCTAACTTACAACTAGATTGAGGAGGACAAACTGGTCTGCCAATTTCTGGATTTCTTTATTTTCAGCAAATGCCTTCTTTAAAGCTATAATGCAAAGAAAAATAGTGAAGCATTCATCTCATCACCAGGTAAAACCATTGTTCTCTGTTAGATTTTAAACTGAACTGTATTTTTAATATAGTGTTGAACCCCACCCTTTCTGCAAATGATTAACAAAGAAATATCTAGACCATTGACCAGCTTTGTTTCTCCTGCTCAGTCAGTCAATCATTCATCTCTTAATTTTTTTTTAACCAGTGTTTACTGAGTGGTTACTATGTGGCAAGACTGTTTCATGTACTGGGAATAGAGCAGTGGGAAAAAAATAAACTGTGCTTTCTTCATAGGACTGAAATGCTGGTGTAGGAGACAGATCATAAACAAACAAGTAGTTTTAGGTGGAGATAAGCACTTTGAAGAAAAATAAAGCAAAGCAAGAGGTTTAAAAGTATAGAGTGTTCAGGGTAGAGTTCTTTGAGGAAATGACATTGACGTGAGAGGCTGGTACGTTCAAAGATATTAGGGATGCATCCTAGGGTAGCCAGGTAGGTGCCTGTCACAGATCTAGGCAAGATCTCATCTAGGTTTGGACCAGGGCAGTAGCAGTAAGGTGGTAGGAAGTGGCTGCATTTGGGCAGCAGCTATGTAATATATGAGGCCCAGTGCCTGTCTCAGAAGTAAAGAATCCACCTGCAATGCAGGAGACTTGGGTTTGATCCCTGGGTTGGAACGATCCCCCTGAAGAAGGAAATGGCAACCCGATCCAGTATTCTTGCCTGGGAAATCCCACGGACAAAGGAGCCTGGCGGGCTACAGTCCATCGGGTCACAAGAGTCAGCCAGCAACTAAACCCCCATCACCAGTGCCAAATGAAAACATGGAGCCCTTTGTTCAAAAATTACTATGACTTTTAAGATGGCAACAGCTGATCTTTACAACAAGCATAGGAGGCTTCGAAGCACTGTGTCCTGTGTGATTGTACAGATGGTGTGCACAGGAGGCTGGTGCTGGCCTTTGGACATACTATGAAGGTAAAGCTTTGGTATTTGTTGACGTATTGAATGTGGGATAAAAGACAAAGCAAGAAGTCAGGGATGAATTCTAGAGCTGGTGTTTTCAAACTGTGAGCCAATGGTTAACACAAAATGTGGAAATATTTGAAGTTACTTCAAAATATGTGTTTACTATATAAAATATTCTTTTTAATTCAACTGTGCTGGGTGCTAAGGGTATAAAGATGAGAGATCTGGACCCTCCCTCTAAAGCTATAAACCTATAAAAGAAATTATATTTAGAAGTATAAATTACCTTGACTGTGTGGGCATTCATCCAAGTGGTGAATAATCATCAAGGGTTTATTGCTTCAAGAGACAAAGAGAGATAGGATCATGTTTAATGAGTAGGATTTTGTGTGTCACTAAAGATCGCTAGATGGCTCTCTTGAGAGCTTTGAGAGAGTTCCCTAAACTTGTCTTTACCTTGTCTTGGATTTGTATAAAGCTTCTTCATATGTCTGGGTCCAGATGAGTTGGTCCCCCCAACCTAGAACAAAAAAACCCAGTGTATCTAAAACTGTTATATTTTCAGACCCAGAGCTGTTGATAAACAGTTGTAAAACTGGGATCATTATATACTTGATAGTAAAGAATAGCAAAAACCTCTAGAGAAAACAGAAATAATGGTAAACTTTGATAAATGTAGAAAGAACACGTACAAAAATATGTTCACACAGATCTCAGGTCTGAGAGTTAAATCCTTCCCAATTAAGTATAATTGGAGGCCAGTGAGAATGTGACTCCTACCTCTGGAGAGGGTCTGGGGCAGTTTGAGGTGAGAGTCCTTTGTGTCCTTCTTAGCTCCTGGTTTGACTGTGGTTTCTTTGGCCAGAGTGTAGGAGAGGGCCACCAGCAGCAGGAATGCTGACACTGGAATCTTCTCCATGGCAAATCTGATATGGAAAACAAGTAAATTAGCAAGAAACCAGTAAAACAAAAAGAAATTAGCAATTTTTCAAAATCTTTAGATTGCAACCCAACCATGGGACACAATAAGAATTGAGGCTTAGGTGGGATTGAACACATGTAATTGGAGTGAAAAAAATACCTTCCACAGGACTTTCCTAAGAATGCATAGTATAAATTTCTATCCACCTCTATATAAGATCTGTATAGGAAAAAAATATACTGATGAAGATCTCCATAGAAATATATAATGTAGAAATAGATACAGATATATTTTAAGAAAATTAGGAGATAGATGTATATATTCTTATAGTTAAGGGAATTTGCTTTTAAATTTTATATTTTTCTTAAAAACTTCATAGTAGAAGACACCTTAGGAGTTATATCCTCTTTCCCCACCTCCCCAGTGACTCATTTTGTAGATGAAGAATCTGAAGTTCAAAGAAATGAAGACCAATGAGATGGGCATAGAACCAAGGCTTTCGGATCTTGCCATTTTGCTGGCTCCCATCTTCCCATTCGGAAAAAGTTGCCCTAAACATACATATTTGTTTAATATTTGTTAAAATGGGGACACTGCCATTGAAAAATAAGATCTGAGTGAAATGATTTATTTCATTTAGAAACTGCCAACTTTATCTTTTAGCTAAAGGCTTGCACACACACAGCTCTCTCCCTAGTGTAACATTTACTCAAACTCTAGATATTGGTTCTGAACTGGTTAAAACACATCAGTGGAAGTTTCTTCCAGTGAACTAATTTTTTGACGCTTAGTGTGGGCCTGTATAGGTAGGTGGTTGTGCACAAAATATTTCTATTTTATCCCATAAAATATTCTGTGGGACTCATCACACAGAGAGACCAACCTTGTAAATGTCTCTTTGTTATTTTTTTTTCTTTCCAGTATTCCAAATTTAAATATTAGGAAATGTTGTACTATTTCAAAGTAGATGCTTTTGAATGGGAAAGAGAATAGCAAGATAAGGTCCATGGATGAGTGAGGAAGTAAGTGAGCTGCTATTGCTGCTAAGTCGCTTCAGTCATGTCCGATTCTGTGTGACCCCCATAGACGGCAGCCCACCAGGCTCCCCGTCCCTGGGATTCTCCAGGCAAGAACACTGGAGTGGGCTGCCATTTGCTTCTCCAATACATGAAAGTGAAAAGTGAAAGTGAAGTCGCTCAGTCGTGTCTGACTCCTAGTGACCCCATGGACTGCAGCCCACCAGGCCCCTCTGTCCATGGGATTTTCCAGGCAAGAGTACTGGAATGGGGTGCCATTCTAACGAATCACTAGGGCTATCCAAGGACCATGACATGCAAAGCTGGAGACTTGGGATGCTAGTAAAGCCAAAGACTGAAATTGGTTAAAAAGAAACACCTAACTCTAATATTGGTATGTTTCAAATTAAATGAACTCTGCAAGAGAAACAGGATGGACCATCAATGTTCAGTGTTTTTAAGGGGTAAACTTTCTCATATTCTGATAGCTTGAGGGAAAATCTGTGTTAAGCATTGTTGTTTAGTCGTGATGTCATGTCCCACTCTTTTGAGACCCCTTGGACTGTAGCCTGCCCGGCTCCTCTGACCATGGCATTTCCCAGGCAAGAATACTGGAATGAGTCGCCATTTCCTTCTCCAGGGGATCTTCCCAACTCAGGGACTGAACCCACGTCTCCTGTATTGACAGGTGGATTCTTTACCATCGAGCCACCTGGGAAAGCCCTTGGTAAGCATTAGCCAGTTAAAAAAAAAGGCATTGCTAAATTACCAAATCCAGATGATGCCTTGTATTAATCTGACCAATTATTGTCTATGTCATAGTATGTAGTAGCCACGCAATGTCTCACAAAAAACACGTAAGCAAAAAACAGGGATACACTGTCTTCATTTTCTATATCCATAATGATACAGAAATGCCAGTAACAATTTTTGTATCCAGTATTTTGTACAAGCACCCCAACTCTGCTACAAGTCTTCTAGCCTTTTTGTTACAAAGACTTCTTTTTCATGTCAACAACACTAAAAGCCAAGAACCTTATGTGAGAATAATTACACTATTCAGGATAATGGTTGATTCAGAAAATATAATGCAGGTAATGACTTGAAATTTATCGACAAACGTTTGATTTTATATTTTATGTATGGCAACAAATGTATATTAGCAAAAATAGTAGTAAACAGGTGATGAAGTATTTATGTAATCCACTGCCAATTCTTGTCGTGCAAGTGGCCATTAGGACTTCCTGTTATAGCTTTGCAGCTTTCAGATTGGAACTATTGATACCTTATACATGTTTTATGGCATAATGACTCAAGGGAGCCGAATATAACTCCTGCTGTACAAAAAAGAGTTTCTGAGATTCACTGTACTGTTTTCAACACATCAATTTTTAGTCCTGAACTGACTGTGATCTGCAAATTGCATGCATAAACCACCTCAAAACAGAAAGCTAACCATGGAGGACACTGATAATTTGGAGACACACCACACTATGAAACCAGCACTTTTCACTGCTCATTATATCTCTGTCTTCATCAATGAATGCCCTGCAGGAGGTTTCAGTGTCCTTGTTCATAAATGCTTTAGGAAAGTAACCAGATCTCTCCTTTTACATTCTGTCCTATGAATTTAAAGACTGAAGAAGCAATAAGGATATCTTTATATCAGACACAGAAGGAAAGCTATTTCCTGATTTGCAATAATATTCTGATCGGTAATCTCCAGCAGCTAATCTAAGCTGACGTTTCACAGTCCTGTGGGTCTTTGCTTTGCCAGTAAGAAAGAAACAAGCATTAGATGGTGATCAGGGCTCAGTAACCAAGACAGGAGACCCTGGGCTGTGTGTCAGGCTTGAAAACTCCAGGAGCTGGCTCACTCTTAAACCTATCATTTTCTGGGGGAGAAAGCATTACCTTGAATCAGCTCAGGAACATCGCTCCACAGAGAGGTTCCAGGAAGCCTCTGGTGGAAATTCCATCAATTCCCTCTCCAAATCCCATTTTGCTGCTCCTGGAACTGCCCCGCACTCCTCTGCCTGTGGATTGTCTACACCTTGACATGGTAGCCGGAGGCCAAAGCTCATTCTAACAGGTGCCCGTCTAACAATGTTGTCAGGAGCCTTACCTGGATCTCCCCACCCACCTGTCTGTGTGAGCCAGGCGGCCTCGATGCAGTCCAAGCTTCCTAGTATGCTGGCTCAGCCCACGCCTCTATTTATGCACCTGAGCACACCTCAATCCCACCCACTAATCCTGTATTCACATGGTGCAGACTCAAAGGAACTTTTCTTTCCCCAGGTCTTCCCGGGGCTAAAGAGTTCCCTGTTTTTAAAAAATAATGTTGCAGGGGAGTGCCTTTCAGTATGCATGCCTTTAACTCTTTGTGAAAGCATATTGTTAAGAGATTTGAGAAAGGTGGGCAGAGTGCCAAATCCAGGTACAGTTTAAGTGAAGACATTTGATTTGCCTGAAGGCTGATTTGTCTTTATGTGATTGGATGGAATTTGTGGTTTGTAGATTTTTTTTTTTTCTCTCTCTCTTGGGCAGATTGCCTCTATTTAGTTAGAAACACACAAGAGATGATTCACAGTTCTAACCCCTACACTCATATAAGCTGCTGTCTTCCATTATGGTATAAATCATTTCACACAATGTACTTCCTTTTCTTGGCAAACAAAATGTGTATTCACTGTAGGTACGAAAGTAATCCAAACCAAGAATTCCTATAATATATTAAAACTAAGGAAGTTATTGAAAAAAAGATATCCTAACTCTATGAGTTTTTATTAATCACCTTGCAGGAACTCCCCTTCAAAAATTCAAAGGTATTTCACAGATATTCTCTCATTCAATGGCAAACTTTACTGCTAAGCATAGCAGGAAGCTATTTCCATCATTTTTCACACCTATAAACTAAGATGTGCAAGCTACTTTCTCGTTTAAATTTATGCAATAATTCACTCAACATTTTAAGACTGGACTTGGGTTTTCTGTAAAAAATTTTAATCCTGTGGAAACTATGTGTAATTCTTAAAAGTTCAGAACAGAAAAATCTTTAACAACAGAAAATTAGCTAATGAGATGCAAGCCCTATAAAAATAAAATTTGAAATGAGTTGAGATCATACTATTTCAAAATATTTTCAAGCAGGTGAATTTTTTGATAAAGCCTGAGTTTCTGTGAGCAAAATAGGAGGGGATTTCAAAAATGGTGAGTTTTCATTTGAAATAAATTCACAGAAATAATTTCTTTAGGAATTTGAATAAAAATAATGACTTGAGCTTAACTTTGAAAACCAGTAAGCCTTTTATATGGGCTTCCCAGGTCTGCCTGCCAATGCAGGAGACACAGGAGACACGGGTTCGATCCCTGGGTCAGGAAGATCCCCTGGAGGAGGAAATGGCAACCCACTCTAGTATTCTTGCCTGAAAAATCCCATGGAAGAGGAGCCTGGCAGGCTGCAGTCCATGGGGTTGCAAAGAGTTGGACACACTTGAGCACCCACTTCACCAAATATTCTTTGAGCCTAATTATGTAGCAAACACTATGCCTGACATTAAAGATAGGAAAATGAAAAAGACATGGTCAGTTATTGAGGTAGACAAACACATCCATGGACAGTTGCAATTCAGGATGGTAAGCCATACCCATGGGGAAACGAAGACATTGAATACATGATGTCTGCTGTAAGGTTATTAATGATCTGATTGAAGAGTTAAGACTGACCCACACTCAAAATTAATCATCTGCATGAGAAGGACATGCCGTAATGGATGGGCAAGAGACCCTGATGCTGGGAAAGATTGAGGGCAGGAGGAGTAGGGGGTGACAGAGGATGAGATGGTTGGATGGCATCACTGACTCAATGGACGTGAGTTTGAGCAATTCCAGGAGATGGTGAAGGACAGGGAAGCCTAGCAGGCTGCAGTCCCTGGGGTCACAAAGAGTCCAACACGAGAAGCGATAAACAACAAGTGGTATAGGTATCAGCTGTTATTATTTTTCAGAGGAAATAGAGATTGCTAGTCATGGAAATGCTCAGACTGATGCTAGACAGCAAGGTTTCCAGATGCAGACAGTGATAAAGAATTTCCAAGATATGTTTGTTGGATATTTAGTGGAACCACCCCTGGCTAGAGTCAGATACATCTGGGCAACTCGTAAACAATAGGTTTGAAAAGTTGTTTGGGGGCTATTTGATTTACCCGGGACCTTGAATACTGTTTTAAGGAGTTTAGACTTCATCCTCAAGAGGAAGTGTCCTGCGATGGTGAAGGGGGCATTTTGTAGATTCACCTTTGGTTTGAGTTCAAATTTAGTGTGATGATTACTACATATACTTCTAACTCCTGCAAATTACCTAACCTCTCTGTACTTGAGTTGTCTTCCTTGTGAAGTGGAAACAGTAAGACTCACTTTATAGGATCTGTGGAAGGTTATATAAAATAATTGAGAAAAAATATTTAGAATGGTACATAGCACATAGTAAGCACTGGAATATACTATCAATGGTACAGAACTTGCTTCTCTATGAGTCACTTAGCTGTATGGGGGCTTTTGTGTACAAATACAGTCATTTCCCATTTCTTGGGATGGACAGGGAGGCCTGGTGTGCTGCGATTCATGGGGTCGCAAAGAGTCAGACACGACTGAGCAACTGAACTGAATTGATACTGTATTAAAAGTAAAATTGATACTGTATTAAAGTAAACACCTAGTTCTTCCTAGATCTAAAAGTTTGTTTAAAAATATACAAATTTTGTTTATTTGTATAAAGTATACAAAAATAATTTGGTTTTGAATAGAGAAGTTTGGCTAGAGAAGGAAATGGCAGCCCACTCCAGTATTCTTGCCTGGAGAATCAGGCAAGATTCCTGCCAGAGGAACCTGGCAGGCTATAGTCCATGGGGTTACAAAGAGTCGAACACGACTGAAGCGACTCAGCACAGAGAAGTTTGGCATAAAATTCAAAATCTATTTTAATTTCTTTTTTATTATAGTAAGAAAAAAAATCACATGAAATATAGCTATCCTCTTAACCAATGAAGTGTACAAGATGATATTTTAAACTATAAGCATAATGCTGTGATCAGATATCTAGAACTGGTTTCTTTTTTAAAAAAGTTTTATTTGCTTAGGCTGCTCTGGGTCTTTGTTGCTCTGAGTGGGCTTTCTCTAGTTGCGGTGAGCAGGGGTTATTCTTCGTTGCTGTGTGTGAGCTTCTCACTGCCCCGGCCTCTCGCGGTAGAGCACAGGCTCTGGGATGCGCTCGCCGGCTCAGGGGTCGCGGCTTCTGGGCTCTAGACCCAGGCTCAGGGGTCGTGGGGAACAGGCTTGGTTGTTCATGTGGCACGTGAAAGCGTCTGGGACGAGGGATGGAACCTGTGTCCCCTGCACTGGCAGGCCGATTCTTATCTACCCCACCACCAGGGAAGTCCTAGAACTCGTTTCTTGCTGTTTAAGTAAAATTAGTATCATCAAATTAAACTGACCTAAATCAGATGGATTGCATTTCAACAGGCTAAATTTGATGTATGAAATAGCCCCTTTTACAAATTTCTTTAATGAAATTCTTCTAAGTATTTTTACCTACATTTACAAATTTAATACTAGTACATCTAATTCTTTTAAACTTTTAAAATGTTCAACAGGGTACATTTGCCAACATAATTACCCAGATTTTTCTAAGCACTTTAGCAATTCTTGTAAATATCACAAATTAAAGTTACTGGTTAGCAATTCAGGTTATATTAATCTTACAAATATTTCTCACAGCCAAATACATTATAATTCTAAATTAAAAATCCTGAATCTGGTCACATTCTTAATTAGAGTCACAAACCAATATTCAGCTTCTCTAAAAGAGGTTTCTGTTATATCATACAAGGACTTCACTAACAAACACATAAAGGTTTTTCCAATATTTTCAAAGCTTATTCTTCAGCTTTACCTGGAAGTCTTAATCTACAGATTTGAATTACTTCATTGGTTACTTCATCAATAGAGACTTTTTTCTATTCCTTCTAGGGACTAGTGAAGAGGAAGCAGATTTACCTCTAGGTTGGACCTATTTCCTGAGTCTAGAATTAGGGACTCTGATATGGATCAAAGACTGTGACCCAATCATTGATATATTTGATGTTATATATACAATTAGATGTATCTCAAGGGAAAGTGTAGAGAGGAAGACTCATTACCAAACCTGGGTAATTTTTATCCATTTAGGAAGATGAGGAAAAGAAGTGCTTCTAAAGCACAAGAAAGAATCTCTTTGTACAAAGACATACATTTCCAGGACCACACCATTTCCTGAATCCAGGGTTAGTAGTAACTGCAGAGCACAAACCAACCACCATCAAAGCATCAAATGCAGGTGGTAGGGCTTAGAGCTGGAGAAGAGAAGCAGCTGAATGCTTTCCAGAGCTCTCTGACACGTAGCCAAGACACTTGTAGAATACATTTGATTGTTTAAAAATCAATTGCCTTCAATCAAAATTCATGAATGTCACTTGGGTTGAAGTAGTGAAAAGCCAAATTACCTGGTGCAGCGATGTATTACTTTCTTGGGTCGTGAGTAAAGTGACTATAATCTCAGTTTGCCCAGAAAATTCTCAGGTTAAGCCTGTTGTTGAGCATATTAACTGAGAACATCCCTCTTTACTTTAAAAAGTCTGGTGATTTGGGCAATAAATTACATAGCCTAGATGATGAAATCTCAGAGAAGGCAATGGCACCCCACTCCAGTACTCTTGCCTGGAAAATCCCCAGGACAGAGGAGTCTGGAAGGCTGCAGTCCATGGGGTTGCTGAGGGTCAGACACGACTGAGTGACTTCACTTTCACATTTCACTTTCATGCATTGGAGAAGGAAATGGCAACCCACTCCAGGGTTCTTGCCTAGAGAATCCCAGGGACAGAGGAGCCTGGTAGGCTGCCGTCTATAGGGTCACACAGAGTCGGACACGACTGAAGTGACTTAGCAGATGATGAAATCTACCAATGTTCTCTGTAGGAAAATAATTGCTTATACACATATAATTTTAGGTGGCTCAGATAGTAAAGAATCTGCCCGCAATGCAAGAGACCTGGGTTGGGAAGATCCGCTGGAGAAGGGAATGACAACCCACTCAGTATCCTTGCTTGGAGAATCACATGGACAGAGAAGCTTGGCGGCTCACAGTCCATGGGATCTCAAAGAGTTTGGACATGACCGAGTGACTAACAGAGGTCTCATTCATATACTGAACTTAATCAGAGGACCCCTTTGTGGGACCCATAGACTAAGGTTAAAAACAATATTGCTCGAATGTTCAAGCTTCTCAGTTCAGTTCAGTTCAGTTCAGTCGCTCTGTCGTGTTCGACTCTTTGTGACCCCATGAATCGCAGCACACCAGGCCCCCCTGTCCATCACCAACTCCCGGAGTTCACTCAGACTCACGTCCATCGAGTCAGTGATGCCATCCAGCCATCTATCTCATCCTCGGTCGTCCCCTTCTCCTCCTGCCCCCAATCTCTCCCAGCATCAGAGTCTTATCCAATGAGTCAACTCTTCGCATGAGGTGGCCAAAGTACTGGAGCTTCAGCTTTAGCATCATTCCTTCCAAAGAACACCCAGGGCTGATCTCCTTCAGAATGGACTGGTTGGATCTCCTTGCAGTCCAAGGGACTCTCAAGAGTCTTCTCCAACACCACAGTTCAAAAGCATCAATTCTTTGGTGCTCAGCCTTCTTCACAGTCCAACTCTCACATCCATACATGACTACTGGAAAAACCATAGCCTTGACTAGACAGACCTTAGTCGGCAGAGTAATGTCTCTGCTTTTGAATATGCTGTCTAGGTTGGTCATAACTTTTCTTCCAAGGAGTAAGCGTCTTTTAATTTCATGGCTGCAATCACCATGTGCAGTGATTTGGGAGCCCTAAAAATAAAGTCTGACACTGTTTCCACTGTTTCTCCATCTATTTCCCATGGAGTGATAGGATCGGATGCCATGATCTTCGTTTTCTGGATGTTGAGTTTTAAGCCAACTTTTTCACTCTCTTCTTTCACTTTCATCAAGAGGCTTTTGAGTTCCTCTTCACTTTCTGCCATAAGGGTGGTGTCATCTGCATATCTGAGGTTATTGATATTTCTCCCGGCAATCTTGATTCCAGCTTGTGTTTCTTCCAGTCCAGCGTTTCTCATGATGTACTCTGCATAGAAGTTAAATAAGCAGGGTGACAATATACAGCCTTGACGTATTCCTTTTCCTATTTGGAACCAGTCTGTTGTTCCATATCTAGTTCTAACTGTTGCTTCCTGGCCTGCATACAGATTTCTCAAGAGGCGGGTTAGGTGGTCTGGTATTCCTATCTCTTTCAGAATTAAGGACCCACAGCTTTAGAATTTAGCATTTAGCTCTCTGCCCTTGTTTTATAGCGCTACCTTGTATTTCTTCCTATCAGAAATATTATACCATGGCCTAAGTTGGAAAGAATCCTAGTCTCACAGTCATTCAAGTCTTTTGTTGTCCCTGAATAAAAGCCCATAGTCAGAAGTCCTTTTAGATCTTCATGGAAGTGGAGCTTAGAGGGAAAGAGGAATAAAAAGTAATTTATGGGGATTCCCTGGTAGTCCAGTGGTTAGGACTTGGTGCTTTCACTGCCGGGGCCCAGGTTTAATCCCTTGTGGGGGAATTAAGATCATGCAAGCCTAGAGGGAGGGGGTTAAAAAAACGAGAGAGAATTTGGGTATGAAAATGAGAATAAAGAACATAAGAATTATACAAAAAGTAATTTATAACATATGAACATCCAAAGTAGATAAATTATTTCCCCATGAACTCTATATTTTAGAAGATAGGTATTAAAAAAAGTTTTGCTTATTTACCGAGGACGCTGGGTTCTCGTTGCCATGTGGGCTTTTCTCTCCTTGCACAGAGTCAGGCCGACTGCCTAGGACATGGGCCTCCCATGCGGTGGCTTGTTGCTGTGGAACACAGGCTCCAGAGCACAGGCTCGGTAGTTGCGGTGCACAGACTTAGTTGCTCTGTGGCCTGTGAGATCTTCCCAGACCAGGGATCGAACCCATGTTTCCTCCGTTAGTAGGCAGATTCTTTAGCACTGAGCCACCCAGAAAACCCAGAAAGAAGCTGGGTATTTTTAAAGGGAACATGGACATCATTCTTTGGAGTCTGAAGGGAATAATCTCATGAATCCTTAGAACTTGCCATTGAAGTGATTTGCTGTTAATGAATTTGGAAGGTGGGAAACAGGGGTCATTTAAACAAATATGTTTGGATCTGGCAACTACTTTGGCTGTATATGCAAGAAGAGTTTCACGTGCATTAAGGAGACGTGTCCTTAGCGGTTGGAGTCTGACCTAGAGTCAATATTGTTACATGACAAATACACTCCTTGGGGTGGAGCCTTGAACAAGCAGAGATGCTGTCAAAAGCCTGTCTGTCCTTAAGGATGCCAGTGGCTTAAAAAGAAAAAGCTTAATCCTACCTTCTGAGGCAGCTTTACTTTGACTTCAGTTCTATAAATTTCTTCTTGTAATTCTTTCACCTTTACTTTGTGTGTATGTGTGTGTGCCCAGTCACTCAGCTCTAAAAAAGTGTTGTTTTGCTTATGATTTTTGCATTTGATAAATACTAATAAGTAACTTCCTAAGACCTCAGTTTTTTGTGCATGTAATTAAGTGTGTTTCTTGGAAGATGAAAATAATCTTTCTATGATTCCAAATTTACTTTGAGTCTGCGTGTGGATATGTTTTATACCAATTAATTCCATTATATGGCTTTTCCATATAATGGAATAATTGCTTTAAAAAATCAGGGTTTGAGTAATTTGGGGGCTTTCCAAAAGCTTCTATGATTGTTATTTAAGGAAATACAGTCACATTCCAGGAATTGATCTTTTGGGGACAGTTTTTACTATACAATTTTTACGTCTTTGCCTTAAAGTTAGGTACCAATGAAAGAATAACACGTACTTACATTCTCAGTGTTCTTCTGTTTGCCTGTGTTTTCTATGTGACTCATTCTGTAATAATTATTCTCCTAGTCCGGAGCAATAGGTCAGCCCTGAAAGCAAACAGAAAGGAAACTTGTCACACTTACTTTCTTCCTGATTTCTATAAGGCCTCGTCATCATTTCAATACTAAGCTGTGGCTGTGTTCACCATATCACACTTTTGTCTAATCCGTGCTTGTAGGAAAAGATCATATTTGCTCATTACTTATAGGCTTTTAGACTCTGCATGATGTGGAAAAATGTTCCAATTCAGTGAATATTTAAGATATAATTTTAGAAGTGTATCTTAATTACTGTTAAACCAGTTTTCTATTTTTTCTATTTCATATTGCATTGCTAAATAAAAGTCTCCCAACACAAGAAATTATACCAATAGATTACTATAAGTGTTAAAGCAGTTGGTGAATTTGGTAAATTTCCTGAGGCTATCCAGGTGGTTTGAGGGATATTTGAATGTATCCAGGGTACGAAATGTAGATATTCCATAAAGAGATTTTCATATGGAATCATTCAGGTGACTTTGTGAATTAGAATTAGTACCAGGATGATTTTTGTTTTTTAAGCATGAAAATAGGAATAGGATTTTTTTAAAAAAATATGTACGTGGACATTTTAATTTAAAGATAAGTCTCATCTGATTCACCTCACTAGCTGCCCCACTCAGGCTCATTTTATAATGGTCTTAAATGAAAATCTTCATTTCCTCACAGTGCTTTCAAACAAGTTTTATGTGACATGTCCAAAATATGTATCATTTATAGCTTGGATTCCTTTAGAACACTTAGATTAATGAATTCTTGGAGATGGGGAGAGAAAATAAAACTGTGAAAGTGTTTAAAATTTCTAAAATCATGCACTCCAATGTATGTCTTATTATTGGTAACTCTAGCTGTGAGATCTGAAGTGTTATTATAGTGCTAATTTATCAAGCACAATACCCTGAAAATGTAATTGGCCATTCCTGTTTTATATCCTCTTTATTCCTTGTAGTAAATTGGTAGTAAATTGCACTTTCCTTGCAAAACCATTAGTCAATTTTTATTGTAAGTTTTTCCTCTTTATGGAGAAGGCAATGGCACTCCACTTCAGTACTCTTGCCTGGAAAATCCCATGGATGGAGGAGCCTGGTAGGCTGCAGTCCATGGGGTTGGTAAGAGTCAGACACGACTGAGCGACTTCAATTTCACTTTTCACTTTCATGCATTGGAGAAGGAAATGGCAACCCACTCCAGTGTTCTTGCCTTGAGAGTCCTAAGGATGGGGGAGCCCGCTGGGCTGCTGTCTGTGGGGTCGCACAGAGTTGGACATGACTGGAGCGACTTAGCAGTTTCCGCTTTAGTTTTGCTTGTTAGAGGTATTTAGATAGTTCAGAGCTACTGAATGATGGAGAAGTGGATAGAAGGGCCTAAAATAGCTGCGTTGCGATTTCTAAACTAACACATGAATTTTAATGGAGATTTTTTTCCCTAGGGCTTCCCTGGTGGCTCAGAGGTTAAAGCATCTGCCTCCAATGAGGGAAACCCGGGTTCGATCCCTGGGTCAGGAAGATCCCCTGGAGAAGGAAATGGCAACCCACTCCAACATTCTTGCCTGGAGAATCCCATGGACAGAGGAGCTTGGTAGGCTACAGTCCATGGGGTCACAAAGAGTCGGACACGACTGAGTGACTTCACTTTCACTTTCACTTTTTTTCGCTACAAAATTATCACTCTCAAAAATTTTACAAGTAAAAGTTTATTCCTGGTGGTTTGGGATGTTACTTTTGATACTGTTGCAAACAGTATACATTACTGAATTTTGGCAAAGCCGCTTCCCTTTGTTGACTGACTCCATGTTCGGAGCTAGAGTAAACCAGCAATCATGTATGAAATGATAGAATATTTATTCTGGCACATGTGGTCCAAGAAAGATTAAACTTCAGAAACCAATTTTAGAAAAAAAGAGTACACCCTTTGAGATCTTGTCCCTTGGAAACAGTACCAGTTTCAGGGGAACTAAAGAGAGATCTACTTCATAATTTTTTAAAAATAACTTTCATGAAAGAACTCTGTGTACCCTTTCTCAGATTCTGATTTTGTGGCCATTTTTCCTTTTACAAGGCATTCTGGAGGCATGTTTCAGGTTAGGTAATAATGCAACAAAAGATTTAATAAGCTCAGAAGAAGGAAGTTACCGATGGGAAAATGGAGTCCAGGGGGCCAGTCAGTGCTCCTAATTGCTAGAACTCTGGAGCGCTGGATAGGAACAAAGAGTTTTGTATTTTACTTCCAACCACAGGTCAACGCCAAAGATATGGCCTCAAAAATGCCTTGTTGAGTCTATCTTGTTATTTAAAATCCAAGAAAAAAGTAGTTGCAGGGTCATACTTATCTTCAATGCTTAATGTAAGAGGAAAAGAAATAAAATAGTGCTTCCTCCACCTAATGACGTGACCCAGAAAACCCTCTGCCCTTTTTATACTCTCTGCACCTCTTCCAAGGATGCCAGTGTGTTCATGAGGTGGTGGCTGGTGGTTTAGTCACCAAGAATCTGCATTGCAGGCAGATTCTTTACCATTGAGCCACCAGGGAGCCTCTAGGCAGAGCACTGGACTATGACAAAGAGAAAGAAAGTGAAGTTGCCCAGTTGTGTCTGACTCTTTGTGATCCCATGGGCTATATCCTACCAGGCTCCTCTGTCCGTGAGATTTTCCAGGCAAGAGTACTGGAGTGGGCTGCCATTTTCTTCTCCAGGGGATCTTCCCCACCCAGGGATCGAACCCAGGTCCTCTGCATTGCAGGCAGAGGCTTTAACATCTGAGCCACCAGGGAAGTACTATGATAGGAAGGTGTGTAAATCAGAAGAGTTAGGATCTTCCCATGTTGTTCTTGTGTTAGCATAATGCCCCTGGGGCTTTTGAGAGATTTATTGTGTCTTCTTGTCACTAGAACTAGGGCAAAGTGCTATCCTGTTTATGTTTCCCTTTAATGTAAATGCAATCATTTCCAATCCTTCCAGAGAGCCCTGGGGTGCTTCATCCCTTTTCTCGCCAAATTTCATAGAACTAGGATGCTCTGATAAATTTTAATGGTTTTGTTTTTCATTTCTAGAAGTTTTACTGCATTTATCTTGATCTACTCATTTATTTTCCTAGCATTCCACCCTTATTGAGTCTTTCCTTTTAACCATTTCTTTTAACAATTTTAAACTTATTTGAATTAGCAGTGCTAAACAAACCTACTGGGTTTGCTTGCTGACTCTTTGGGGGGAGCAGATTTTTTTTTCCAATGATCTATACACTTTGTGAAATCATCTTTTCTAGACATTATTCTTCTGTAGGAGTCTGGTGTGCTGGGTGGATGACAAGTTTCTAGGGAGGACTTTTGAATTTGTGTCTGACTGGTGCCTGAGTGGTATCTCTGATCTGGGGCCATTCTGATGTTACTGGCTTTCCTCTGGAAGATTCCAACACAATGAGGATGTGTCAGCTTCATTTCCACACCCACACATAGGACAGGTGTGGAGTTTTCATTTTTTACAAGACCAGGTTTGTTTTATTTGCATTTTCTCTACCAGATCTCTGCAAAAAAAAAAAAAAAAAAAAGTTGCTTTCCTGTGTTTCTTGGTTACATGGTCGAGTTTTTCTGAACCACTTTCCCCAGGGCCCTCATTTCAGCAGAGTTCTCAACTTTTAGCTCTCTTCCTTGCACCAAAATCACATTTCCGAAACCCATTTGGCACTCCTGGATGCTTCTGAAACAGTGAGTGGGAGCTGAACAGGCTATAAAATCAACCCAGTCTACTGCAGTATCCAGGTCTGAGTTGATTTGTATTCGTTCGAGCTCGTGTAATTCCTTTGTACTCAGCATTTGCCTCCTGCAAGTGGGGATGCAGTGGAACAGCATCGAGAGTGTTGTCTAAGGGGGTGATTATTGCCATGGAGATGTGGGAGTGACTTTATTTAAGGTCCTGGTGGAGCTGGCCCTGGGCTTTACTCATATTGACTGGTGAGAGGGGAACTAGGGAAGGGAAACTGGTGAGGCGGGGAGCTGGCAGCAAGCCTGGGGTGATTCAGGTGGTGATTATAACCGCACGGGCAGCAGATGGGTGCCCCAACAGAGGCCCGATTTGGGGTAGGTAGAATGACAGTGCCACTTAATTCTTTCCGGAGAAATAGGAAAAGGCCTCTATTTCCTGCAACTATATATGTATCCTTACAGCAAGGAGTGATAACATTCAGGATGCATGTGCCCCAGTGTAAACATCTAAGAAAATAAGCTAATGGGATAGAGGGTGAGTTAGAATCCAGTGTAAACTTCCCAGGATGTGTCATGTTTATTCCAAGAACATCCAGTGCTTACTATTGACCGTGTTCTTAATATATTTAATATACCCTCAGGTGTATGTGTGTGCATGTACATGTGGACACAGTGAGTGTGTACATATATAATGTGTATCTATACATGTGTGTATATACCTGTGTGGGCTTCCACGGTGGCTCAGTGATAAAGAATCTGCCTGCCAATACAGGAGAGGCAGGTTCAGGAAGGATCTTCCTGGGTCAGAAAGATCCCCTGAAGAAGGAAATGGAAACCCACTTTTTTTTCTTTCCTGCAAAATCCCATGGACAGAGGAGCTTGGTGGGCTGCAGTTCACAGGGTCATAAAAGAGTCAGATACAACTTAGTGACTAAACAACAGCAACAGCACATATCGATACCTATCTATTTGTGTATGTATACATACTATGAGATGTTTAAGTATCTTTGGTGGGAATGAACCTTTGGTAAAGGTGAAGGAAATTTCACTCAATCAAAAAATAGTTGGGCTTGCTAGCATTTCCAGAAGTGACTAAAAATACCAGAATTCCTATCTTCCTGGAATTTATATTCTAGTACAGAAAGGTGGGCGCAGGAGGGCTGAGAGGAGCTACTCCACATTCAAGGTCAGGAGGGGCGGCTGTGAGGAGATAATCCACGTCCAAGGTAAGGAGCAGCGGCTGTGCTTTGCTGGAGCAGCTGTGAAGAGATACCCCACGTCCAAAGTAAGAGAAACGCAAGTAAGACGGTAGGTGTTGTGAGAGGCATCAGAGGGCAGACACACAAACCATGATCAGGGAAAACTAGTCAATCTAAGCACACAGACCACAGCCTTGTCTAACTCAATGAAACTAAGCCATGCCTGCGGGGCCACCCAAGACAGGCAGGTCATGGTGGAGAGCTCTGACAGAGTGTGGTCCACTGGAGAAGGGAATGGCAAACCACTTCAGTATTCTTGCCTTGAGAACCCCATGAACAGTATGAAAAGGCAAAATGATAGGACACTAAAAGGTGAACTCCCCCGGTCGGTAGGTGCCCAACATGCTACTGGAGATCAGTGGAGAAATAACTCCAGAAAGAATGAAGGGATGGAGCCAAAGCAAAAACAATACCTAGCTGTGGATGTGACTGGTGATAGAAGCAAGATCTGATGTTGTAAAGAGCGATATTGCATAGGAACCTGGAATGTCAGGTCCATGAATCACGGCAAATTGGAAGTAGTCAAACAGGAGATGTCAAGAGTGAACGCTGACATTCTAGGAATCAGCGAACTAAAATGGACTGGAATGGGTGAATTTATCTCAGATGACCATTATATCTACTACCGTGGGCAGTAGATTTCTTCTGAATCCCTCAGAAGAAATGGAGTAGCCATCATGGTCAACAAAAGAGTCCAAAATTCAGTACTTGGATGCAATCTCAAAAACAACAGAATGATCTCTGTTCGTTTCCAAGGCAAACCATTCAGTATCACAGTTATCCAAGTCTATGCCCCAACCAGTAATACAGAAAAACTGAAGTTGAATGATTTTATGAAGACCTACAGGACCTTTTAGAACTAACAGCCAAAGAAGATGTCCTTTTCATTATAGGGGACTGGAATGCAAAAGTAGGAAGTCAAGAAACACCTGGGGTAACAGGCAAATTTGGCCTTGGAATATGGCATGAAGCAGGGCAAAGGCTAAGAGAGTTTTGCCAAGAAAACTCACTGGTCATAGCAAACACCCTCTTCCAATAACACAAGAGAAGACTTGTGTTATACACATGGACATCACTAGATGGACAACACTGAAATCAGATTGATTATATTCTTTGCAGCCAAAGATGGAGAAGCTCTATACAGTCAACAAAAACAAGACCAGGAGCTGACTGTGGCTCAGATCATGAACTCCTTATTGCCAAATTCAGACTTAAATTGAAGAAAGTGGGGAAAACTACTAGACCATTCAGGTATGACCTAAATCAAATCCCTTATGATTATGCAGTGGAAGTGAGAAATAGATTTAAGGGACTAGATCTGTTAGACAGAGTGCTCGATGAACTATGGACGGAGGTTCGTGACACTGTACAGGAGACAGGGATCAAGACCATCCCCATGGAAAAGAAATGCAAAAAAGCAAAATGGCTGTCTGGGGAGGCCTTACAAATAGCTGTGAGAAGAAGAGAAGCAAAAAGCAAAGGAGAAAAGGAAAGATATAAGCATCTGAATGCAGAGTTCCAAAGAATAGCAAGAAGAGATAAGAAAGCCTTTTTCAACAATCAGTGCAAAGAAATAGAGGAAAACAACAGAATGGGAAAGACTAGAGATCTCTTCAAGAAAATTAGAGATACCAAGGGAACATTTCATGCAAAGATGGGCTTGATAAAGGACAGAAATGGTATGGACCTAACAGAAGCAGAAGATATTAAGAAGAAGTGGCAAGAATACACAGAAGAACTGTACAAAAAAGATCTTCA
>SJYQ01003156.1:70965-114575 GCA_006410935.1 Redunca redunca
ATATGGAATTTAGAAAGATGGGGATGATGACCCTGTATGCGAGACAACAAAAGAGACTCAGATCTATAGAGTGAACTGTTGGACTCTGGGGGAGAGAGGGAGGGAGAGGGTGGGATGAGAAGGGAGAATGGCATTGAAACATGTATACTATCAAGCAAGAAACTAATCGCCAGTTGATGTCAGATGCAGAATGCAGGATGCTTGGGACTGGTGCAAGGAGAGGACCCAGAGGGATGGCATGGGGTGGGAGGTGGGAGGGGATTCATGTTTGGGAACGCTTGTACACTCGTGGTGAATTCATGTCAATGTTTGGCAAAACCAATACAGTAATGTAAAGTAAACTAAAGTTAAAATAAAAATTTTAAAAGTAAAAAAAAAAAAAAAAAAAAGAAAGTGAAAGAGGAGAGTGAAAAAGTTGGCTTAAAGCTCAACATTCAGAAAATGAAGATCATGGCATCTGGTCCCATCACTTCATGGGAAATAGATGGGGAAACAGTGGAAACAGTGTCAGGCTTTATTTTTTTGGGGCTCCAGAATCACTGCAGGTGGTGACTGCAGCCATGAAATTAAAAGACGCTTACTCCTTGGAAGGAAAGTTATGACCAACCTAGATAGCATATTGAAAAGCAGAGACATTACTTTGTAACAAAGTTCCATCTAGTTAAGGCTATGGTTTTTCCTGTGGTCATGTATGGATGTGAGAGTTGGACTGTGAAGAGGTCTGAGCACTGAAGAATGGAGGCTTTTGAACTGTGGTGTTGGAGAAGACTGTTGAGAGTTCCTTGGACTTCAAGGTGATCCAACGAGTCCATTCTAAAGGAGATCGGTCCTGGGTGTTCTTTGGAAGAAGCTCCAATAAAGCTTCAATAAAGCTTCCAATAAAGCTTTAACTCCAATACTTTGGCCACCTGATGCGAAGAGCTGACTCATTGGAAAAGACTCTGATGCTGGGAGGGATTGGGGGCAGGAGGAGAAGGGGATGACAGAGGATGTGATGGCTGGATGGCATCACCAACTTGATGGACATGAGTTCTGATGAAGTCCGGGAGTTGGTGATGGACAGGGAGGCCTGGTGTTCTGCAATTCATGGGGTCACAAAGATTCAGACATGACATGAGCGACTGAACTGAACTGAACTGAACTGACAGTTAATCACATAAGTTAGCAACACATAGTTTGTTAGATGGAGGTAAGTAGGATGAAGGAAAACAAAACCAGTGAGGGGATCCCGCAGTGTTGGGTGGTGGGCGTCTGTACTTTATATAAAGTGCTGAGGGAAGAGATATTGTTGGGGAGGGGAAGCTGAGTGGTAATTTTCAAAATGTAAGGTTACAGCAACTGTGAAAATCAGTCTCGTGTTGAGCTGTGACCATCAGTACTCCGAGCACACTGGACAGTCTGCAGAGCTGCTGAACAGTGGGAGGCAGTGCTAAGAATGCGAACCACAAAGACAATGCCTGGCTTTGAATCTTGTCTACTAGTTGAAGCACCTGAAGCAATTTCTGTAATCTGTTTGTAGCTCTGCTTTCTAGTGGGTGGACTATGGGAAAAATAGTAGCTATGGTACAGGGTGTTTTAGAAGAAATGAGTTAACTTGTACCAGGAACAGCACCTGAAACACAATCAGTCCTCTGCAAATGTTACGTATTATCCTAAGGAGCAAACTCATTCTGCTCTCCATTCCTTCTCTCCAGCAGACTATCTTTATTGACAAATGATACTTGCTTAAACAAATAATGCAACTTCCTGCCCCTTAAGAATAATCTGGAGGCTGTAAAAGATAATATATGGGGAGAACCTCTAAGCCCTGGGAAAAAAGTTCTTACTCCTCAAACGTTAAGGGCGAGAGAAATGTCTGGATTTCTGTATCTTCTAAAATTTAACTTCTATGGATATTATTTGACAGTCTATCAGTCTGTCTTTATTTATAGGCAATATTTTAGTAAATGATAAATGATTATAAGCAAGAATATATATTGTTGATGTTCAGGTGCTCAATTGTGTCCAACTCTTTGTGACCCCATAGACTCAGGATGCCAGGCTTCCCTGTCCTTCATCATCTCCTGGAGCTTGCTCAACTCATGTCCATTATGATCAGTGATTCCATCCATCCATCCAACCATCTCGTCCTCTGTCATCCCCTTCTCCTCCTGCCTTCAATCTTTCCCAGCATCAGAGTCTTTTCTAATGAGTCAGCTCTTCGCATCAGGTAGCCAGAGTATTGGAGCTTCAGTTTTAGCATCAGTCCTTCCAATGAATATTCAGGATTGATTTCCTTTATGATTGACAGGTTGGATCTCCTTGTGGTCCAAATGACTCTCAACAGTCTTCTCCAACACCACAGTTCAAAAGCATCAGTTCTTTGGTGCTCACCTTTCTTTATGGTCCAACTCTTACATCCATACATGACTATTGGAAAAACCATAGCTTTGACTATACAGACCTTTGTTGGCATGCTATGCTATGCTAAGTCACTTCAGTCATGTCCGACTCTGTGCGACCCCATAGACGGCAGCCCACCAGGCTCCTCCGTCTCTGGGATTCTCCAGGCAAGAACACTGGAGTGGGTTGCCATTTCCTTCTCCAATGCATGAAAGTGAAAAGTGAAAGTGAAGTCGCTCAGTTGTGTCCTACTCTTTGCAACCCCATGGACTGCAGCCTACCAGGCTCCTCCGTCCATGGGATTTTCCAGGCAAGAGTACTGGAGTGGGGTGCCATTGAGTTACATGAACAGTATGAAAAAGCAAAAAGATATGACAGTGAAATATGAACTCCCCAGGTCAGTAGGTGCCCAATAAGCTACTGGAGAAGAGTAGAGAAATAGTTTCAGAAGGAATGAAGAGGCTGAGCCAAAGTGGAAACAGCGCCCAATTGGGGATGTGTCTGGTGGTGAAAGTAAAGTCCAGTGTTGTAAAGAATAATATTGCATAGGAACCTGGAATGTTAGGTCCATGAATCAAGGTAAATTGGAAGTGGTCAAACAGGAGATGGCAAGAGTGAACATCGACATTTTAGGAATCAGTGAATTACGATGGACTGGAATGGGTGAGTTTAATTCAGATGACCATTATATCTACTACTGTGGGCAAGAATCCCTTAGAAGAAAGGGAGTAGCCCTCATAGTCAACAAAAGAGTCCAAAGTACAGTACTTAGGTGCAGTCTCAAAAATGAGAGTGATCTCTGTTCGTTTCCAAGGCTAACCCAGTAATCAATATCACAGTAATCCACGTCTATGACCCAACCACTAATGCCGAGGAAACTGAACATTTCTATGAAGACCTATAAGACCTTCTGGAACTAACACTAAAAAATAGATGTCCTTTTCATCAGAGAGGACTGGAATGCAAAAAGAGGATGTCAAGAAATACCTGGAGTAACAGGCAAGTTTGGCCTTGGAGTACAAGATGCAGCAGGGCAAAGGCTAACAGAATTTTGCCAAGAGAATGCAGTGGTCATAGCAAACACCCTCTTCCAACAACACAAGAGACAACTCTACACATGGACATTACTAGATAGTCAATACAGAAATCAGATTGGTTATATTCTTTGTAGCCAAAGATGGAGAAGCTCTATAGAGTCAGCAAAAACAAGATTGGGAGCTGACTATGGATCTTATTGGAGAAGGCAATGGCACCCCACTCCAGTACTCTTGCCTGGAAAATCCCATGGACGGAGGAGCCTGGTAGGCTACAGTCCATGGGGTCGCTAGGAGTCGGACACGGCTGAGTGACTTCACTTTCAGTTTTCACTTTCATGCATTGGAGAAGGAAATGGCAACCCACTCCAGTGTTCTTGCCTGGAGAATCCCAGGGACGGAGGAGCCTGGTGGGCTGCCGTCTATGCGGTCGCACAGAGTCGGATACGACTGAAGTGACTTAGCAACAGTATGGATCAGATCATGAACTCCTCATTGCAAAATTCAGACTTAAATTGAAGAAAGTAGGGAAAACCACTAGGCCATTCAGGTATGGCCTAAATCAAATCCTTTACAATCATGCAGTGAAAGTGAAAAATAGCTTCAAGGGATTAGATCTGATAGACAGAGTGCTTGAAGAATATATTTATAATGTATATAAATAATATTTCTCATGCCTTCAATTCATTTGTAAATTAGAACTTAATTTTTTATCTCCATCTGACCCACATCAGTAGAGGATTTTTAGTCTGTCTTACAATCTGTAATATACAGCATAAAAGGAAGCTGAGAATTAGTGATTGGCTCAGAAGCTATGGTACCACTGTAGGCTTGTCCACTTGCTCTACATCTGTAGTGTGAGAATCACTAAATTATCTGTCTATGAACAGGCTGATTCAGTGTATGCTTGAGTTTGCAAAAATTAAACCCTTTGCAGTAGTACAACTACTGTCAAATAAAATGTGGTTGAGTTTGCATAATGGAACTTGTGATTGAAAGAAGACAAAACACATAAAGTAGTTAGCAAAAATTGGGGAAATTTATGGTTTCCGACCAGAGGTGTTTGCATGTGTGTGTGTGGGGATGTGCACATGTGTGCTCAGGCGTGTGTGTATTTCAAAGCATAGTATGTGAAAACCAAGGAAGTCTAAGATATCTTGAAAGAGTCTCTGAAGGATCCTGTGATGTGAGAAAAAAGAAGGCAGTCCCTGTCTCAATCAGAACAACTCTCATTTTGTATGTCTTACACACTGGGCTTCCAAGTAGGAATTTCTTTTGGACAAAATGATTTTAGGGATTAAACATTTGGAAGCCACTGGTGTAAGCCAAGCCTTTCATTGCTACTCTGTTTTGTCCACTACTGAATGTTCAGTACCTAGCACAGTACCTGGCACCCAGAAGAAATTCAATAAACATGCAGTGAGTGACTAAGAGGACATGGAAGCATGCATGCCAGCCATTTGGTGGGAGAGTCATATGGTTCAGATGGGCTTTAACGAAGACAAATGATCGGTTATACTGTTTTAAAAGTAGAGAAGACACTTTGGGATTCTAGATGAGGCTTTAGTGAGAGCTCAGTTGGGTTATGTTGGTAGAATTAAAGAGAAGGGGAACAGAGGAGGTAGAGTAGACTGGATTGGCAACTCCTTTGGTGTGAAAATGAAGGAGATGGATTTTACTAAGAGATTTTCGAGCCTTACGCTAAGAGAAAGACAGTAAATATGGGATGGATGTATTGGGTCCAAGGAGTGGTGGAAAATAAAGATGAAACTGACCATAAGACCTAGCAACAAGGAAATCCTTGAAATCTTTGAAAGAACAATTTCTTTTATAGGAACTTGCTTATATTTGCTCTCTGCAGTTCAAAGACTCAGAGCGGGGAGTTCAGCCGCACCCTGGTTTCCAGGAGAAATCCTAGCTTCAGATGCGAGGAAAAACAGAGTTTGAGCTGAGCACACTGACACTCAAAATCAAGTGACATTGCTGTTGATGTCCCTAGTTTTGTGTCCTCCCTGATGATTAGACCTGTGCTTCATCACCAACACGTCGATTCTGCAAGTTGCCTTGATTCTGGTGTATGGATTTCTGTGTTGTTTTCGATCCTTGAATCTTCATTGAGGTGCCTTTGCCTAAGGTTCACCTCCTGCCTTGGTTGCCCTGACCCCCAGAATAGGGCACCAGCCTTCCTCTTCTAGAGCCACCTTGGAACTGGCTTTTGATAACTGGGGCTCAGAGCTCTGCTCAGAGAATCCCCTCATACTGGCTGCTGGAATCTCTGAACATGGCCTGTTTCTGGATATTTGCTTGCTGTGTTTATTTGTTAGGGCATCCTGATCATTCATGATATAACTCTCCCCTGGAAGTGTTTGCCTAAACTGGACTGCCATTTCCAAGTAATGTTTTCTGCCTGGCAGACTGGAATTTTACTAGAAATGGCATCAGAATCTGAGCCTGCAATGGCTCCTGACCCCGGTGGGTCTCTTTCCAGGATCCATGGTCCCTTACTTCACATCCTACTTACTGTGCTGAACCGATTCACTTTTCAAAGGCACCAAGTTCCTTCTTGGTTCAAATCTTTATAGACTGGTCTGTTCTAAAGGGTCATTCTACAGGCTATAGAACAACCGGCTATTTTGGCCACCATTTCAGAAAAGCCTTCCTCACCACGGTACACCAGTAGGCAGTCTTCCCTTGCTTTCCCCAGCAGTCCACCTGTTCATCTCCTTCGTAGTGTACCTTGTTATTTCCAAGTGTTTTTTGTTCACCGGTTACTTAATTGTCTTCCCTGCTAGACTGTAAAATCCAAGTTACAATCGTGTTACTTGCACCAAGTATAGTGATGCTCCAAAAGAATTTGCTGAGTGAATAAATGTGCCCTGTGTATGACATGAAAGGAGGTAATTGAAAGCAAAAGCCAGTTTTCAGGGGTTGGGGTTATGGTTGGGGAGAGAATAAGTTGTGGAAAATGAAATACTGATAGCTCAAGAAATTAGGATCAAGAGAATAGATTATTTGAGGAAATAACAGGGGTGATGAAAGTTCACTTTAGAATGGAGTCCATCTAAGCTTGTTAGAGATAACAGGAAAAGTGCCCCAAAGTGTGAGAGGAATTAAAGGAGAAGATAGTTTTGTTTGCTTAAGTGAAGTTGGGAATTGAAAAAGGAAAAGATTCATTCATTCATTCATAAATGGTAAAAGATCCATTTACCAAAAATCAAAATAACTTGTGGAATCTATGTGTTGAAGATGAAGCTAAAGTTGTGAATGGGCTGAGACTCAATAAAGGTTCATGAAAGAATCGTCAGACATTAAGGGCCCAGCTGAGGTTGGAGAACATGACTTTGAAGTCTCCTCAGACAGTCAGGGTTTATGCTATTTTATTAGAAAAACAAATTGCTTTTGAACTAGAGAAGTTCACAGGATAGAGGCTCTGGAGTTGCAATTCAATCTCAGTGACTTTTCCCTTTCTTTTTAACCTAAGGTTTTTAGTCACCTGTGGGTTTTTTTTTTTAAATTTTTTGCAATTTTGTATTAGTCTAAAATAAGCTGATAGCATATTTTATGGGTAATTTAGCAGATAATTGGGACAAAGGGAAAGGTTATTGAAGAGAGAAAAGGAAAAAAGCACAGGAATATTTTTTATTGTACAGCAACATTTTCATATTTTATCTGAGATTTTTTTCCTTCTGCTAGGATTAAATCTTCTTTATATAGTCAATTATACTTAGGAGATAAAATAAAAAAGAAATTAGAAGTGTTATTCACCTTGATGACTTGATTCTCACTTGACTGGTAGAATAAAGTGTATATGCCTTGGGGCCTCAGCTTCTTCATTTCTTCTTTTTTTTTTTTTTTTAGCTTCTTCATTTCTATACAGAATGAGATAGTAATGAACTGCTTTAGGGTGCTAGGAGGAAAATAAACAGTCTGATCGTAAAGGATTGGCTAAATATTAAATGCTATACAAATACCTTTGGAGTGCTATTCAGGAAGGACTCATGACCTTTTAGATAAAGTTTATGAAATTTCCAAGGGGAGAAAATAAAGGAATAACAAAGCAGGCACTGCAGCTGGAAATCAGTCCCCTGATACTTTCCTGATAAGTAGACTGGTTTTCAGTCAGACTTTCCTTTTGAGGAAATGCAAACACTTTAGTAATGTGAGCTTGCAAATAATTCTAGTCTCATGAAGCAGGGGGCCATTTTTCCAAAGAAGGAAGCTTGAGCCAGTAATATAAGTGACTTGATAAGGATCAGCAATATGGCAGGAGAGAGGGGAACCTTACATCAGCACCTGCTCTGGTAGGTAGAGTCACATACCCCACGATTCAGCCAGAGCCGTAAGAACACCTTCTGGAACCTAGCAGGTGCTCTATGAATGTTTGTTGCTTGATAGAATGTTGTTTCCAGAATGTACAGCCTGCTAATCTGCTGTACATCTGCCAGTCGGTGTGAAAAATGCTCTGATTTCCTCTGCAGCAGATTTGTTCATGACTCTGAGTTTCATACGGTTTTGAGGACTGGAATTCTGAGGTTACATCCCAGAAACATGGTAAGCAGGGACCTAAGGAGAATGGCAAGCAGTCCCCTCCTGAGTGCTCCATGTTACCATTTGCAGAGTACTAGTTTTTTACAAATATTTTTTGATTTGGACTGTGTTTAAAGTCTTTATTGAATTTGTTACAGAATTGCTTCTGTGTCATGTCTTAGTCTTTGGACCAGGAGCTGTGTGAACCTTAGTTCCCTACTCAGGGACGGAATCTGTGACCCCTGCATTGGGAGGTGAAGGTAACCCCTGCACCCCGGGGAAGTTCCTGCAGAATACTTTTATATTCATTTTCTCTTGATTCCATGAGGTAAGGAGGGTAGGCATTTGTCCCACTTTTCTCAACGAGAAACTGAAACCTCACAGATTATGCCCTGACCTAATATGTTATGATTAGTACTTTGCTAGAAATTAGTTTGGCCAGAAATGAGGTCTCCTGATTCATATCTCTGTGTTCTTTTTTTCCCCTCAAAAGATCTTCTGATAAAAACAAATGAGTGCATAAATAAAATTTGAGGGTCAGTCCTTTCTTTAAAACTTTGGATTAAAACACTGAGAGCTTCTGTTAAGTAAAAATAAATTCCCTAGGTCTATTATTAATACTCACAGAATATTATGTTATAGTAGCCAAAATAATGAGAATAGCAAATACTCTGCCAGACAGCCTCAAAATGCCTTGCAAATATTAACTGATCTAGTCTGCACAATGACTCTGTGATGTGGGTACCACAAACACTCCTTAGTCTCACATCTACTTAGTTTAGCAAGTGTGGATAGCAAATATCCCAACAAGGGATATTACACTGTTTAAAACAATTTGGTTCCTGATTTTCAGATGGCAGATAGTGGGAGTTTCCATGTGTGGGCTCAGTTGCTCAGTCATGTCCGATTCTTTGCGACCTCGTAGATTTTAACTTTCCAGGCTCCTCGGTCCATGGGATTTTCCAGGCAAGAATACTGGAGTGGGTTGCCAGTCCCTTCTCCAGTGTGTTTCCATAGCAAGGGACTTACTCAAATTTTTTCACTTCCTAAATTTAAATAACAAGGATGTCCATACTATTATATCTGCTTTATACTAGAGGAAACCAAGGCCAGGAAAGGTGAAGTAACTTGCCCATGGCTATCCAGCTTGTCTTTCACTAGGACCCCTAGTTGTGTCCCAGAAATTTTAGGACCTGGAATTTTGAATGGAAAAAAGAAGAAGAAAGTTAGAACCTAGAATGTTAGAATATGGTTATGGGGGTGGGTGGGGAGGGAGAACGGCTGTGGTGATGCAGGTGGGTGGGTTTAGGCCTAATGATGTCCGATTACCGATGATTTTACTTTGAAACGTGGCAAGCAAAAGCCTGACTTGTCTCTAAACTACTGATGCCCAGAATCCTACTTATCTTAATGTTATTAGAAAAGGGATGAACTCAGCTGGAATCAGTGTTAACTCCCTTGGCTTCTTTCTGTGTGGCTGGAATTGGAAGTCTGAGATACATGCTGAATAAGTTCTGCTTCGTTCAGCAAGTTGTACAAGAAAAAAAAATTATTAGTGCTCTGTTTCCTAATGATACTCACTGGGCATTATTGCCAAGAGATGTTCCCTAAGAAAGCACTTTTATAGTCAAAAAGGCTTAGAAACCACATTATACAGCACCCACAAAGTATTGCATATTAGCATCTTAAAGGCATTCAGAAGTTCTGCAGGAATGAAGTCTGTTTAATTTTGCTTAACCAAGCTTTTTTTCAGAGTATCTGTTCAAAAACATTTGGAAGGGGTTTCATTGTCATTTCATTTGCATTGTATCTATTAATATTCCATGGACTGAACCTTAGGAAATCTCAAAAAAATCTTCACCAACATAGATATTTTATGGAAAATCAGACCACTGCTTAGTTGAGATGATAATCTACAACCTATTTCTAGGAAGACAGAGCTACTTCCACATTTCCATGGCAACGTGCTTCTGTGGGCACAAGGTTCTTTTATGCACATCACATCATTTGCCTCTTAAAACCACTGTGAGATAAAGTAGGGCAGCTAAACTTATTCCACTTGACCTAAGAATGTGGCTCGAAAATGTAGAAGTCCCTCTAGCTCCTCAGATACCCAGAGCTGTGCTGATGGCTGTTGCTTTGTTCCACAAATGTGCTGAATCACTTAGGGGTGCTGGGGCTTTGAGTTCTATTTTTCATCGCGGTGATTGCTTTTGCTTGATCTAACAACCTCCTTTGCAGTGGTTCCCATTAATGGTCTTAGGAAGATGTCTGACTGATGTGGAAAGAGACATTAATGGCTATGGAACTGAAAATAGAAAAAGAACACTCTAGGAGAAAACAGAGGTAGTCATGTGTGTTCTAGACAGTTGAAATAACACTAAAGCATGAAAAAAATGATAGAGATTGGTCATTATGAAGTTGTGTTTACTTTCACAAAAAGTTCTGAACATGGAGCAATAACCCAGAAGCCAATGAATTTATAAATATGGTTTTCAAGCAGTCAGGATTAGTTGTTGTTGTTGTTCAGTTGCTCTGTCTTCTCCAACAATTTGTGACCCCATGGGCTATAGCACACCAGGCCTCCCTGTCTCTCACCATCTCTTGGAGTTCGCCCAAGTTCTTATCCATTGAATCGGTGATGCCGTCCAACCTCTCATCCTCTGCTATCCTCTTCTCCTTTTGCCCTCAATCTTTCCCAGCCTTGGGGTCTTTTCCAGCGAGTTGGTTCTAGGCTAAAATATTGGAGTTTCAACTTCAGCATCAGTCCTTCCAGTGAATATTCAGGGTTGACTTCCTTTAGGATTGACTGGTTTGATCTTCTTGCTGTCCAAGGGACTCTCTGGAGTCTTCTCCAGCACCACAATTCAAAAGCATCAATTCTTTGGTGTTTAGCCTTCTTTATGATCCAATTCACATCCATACATGACTACTGGAAAAACCATACATTGACTAGATGGACCTTTGTTGGCAAAGTGATGTCTCTGATTTTTAAAATGCTGTCTAGGTTTGAATGACTGAATTAGGATTTGAGTCCAGCACCACTCAAAGCCTAGGTGCTTGACCACAAGCCAAGGAGTACTGAAGTGAACCTGACTGCTTGGGTGGAACAAACGAGCAGAAGTATGTCAGTAACTCAGTCGTGTCCAACTCTTTGTGACCACATGGACTATAGCCAGCCAGGCTCCTCTGTCCATGGAATTCTCCAGACAAGAATACTGGAGTGGGTTGCCATTCCCTTTTCCAGGGGATCTTCCCAACCTAGGGATAAACCCAGGTCTCCAGCATTGCAGGCAGATCCTTTACTGCCTGAGGCACCAGGGAATTGAGCAGAAGCATCCTGTAAATAGTTCTTTATCTGAATCAAGGATCAAATTATGTTGTTAATTAAACCTGCCAGTGGAGCCATGTAGGTAGGCCCTTCAGGTTTGCCGTTTTAGGGGTGTTGTTGGTTTGTCTTGATGTTTAGACTCAAAGACATTTGCCCCAAGTTTACCCAGTTCGTTCATTCTCTCTGGAAAGCCCTAGGGGTAGCCTTATGACTCCTGAGGAGAGGGAATTATTCCTGTATAACATTATTTCTCTCTAGCCCCTTTTTGCTTTGTTAATCCAGATCTTTGCCATTGATGAGTCTGAATTTCTTGGTATAGTAGAGGGAAAAGAATGTGAACTTTGTCTTCAACATTTTTAATAATGCAACTGTGTAGATGGTAAGTACCACTTTGGAACAAGGTCTTTTTTGTTGCATGGAGTCTCACTGTCAGTTATCACTGACTGTGACTTTATGATAGTGGATATCCGGCTGGTTTGACGTTAAACTTTGATATGACTTTGGAAATGTGGGTCTGTGCCAAAAAGTGGAGTAAATAAGATTTCAGATGGGAATATTTACTTATTTAAGACAACAAGCTAATTAAAAACTTAATCAGTTTGACATAAAACTTACTATGTGTGCATGCCAAGCCGCTACTGTCATGTCTGACTCTTTGTGACCCTGTGGACTGTAGCCCACCAGGCTCCTCTGTCCATGGGATTTCTCTGGCAGGAATATTGGAGTGGGTTCTATACCCTCCTCCAGGGGATCTTCCTGACCCAAGGATCGAACCCAGCTCTCTTATGTCTCCAGCACTGGCAGGAGGGTTTACCACTAGCCTTTAAATGCTTCTTACGCAGTTTGTCTTATATATTTAAAACAGGTCACTTTTATCCATTCACTGAAACTTATCCAGTTACTGTCTAAATATGAAAATAAACTGTATTTCTTTGATTGGGGTATTCATTGAGCATTTGGGGGAATTGAATTTCTGTTAACCAATTTAACATGGTGATTAACATGTTTTAATTTAACATGAAATTAAAAGATGCTTACTCCTTGGAAGAAAAGCTATGACCAACCTAGACAGTGTATTCAAAAGCAGAGACATTACTTTGCCGGCTAAGGGCCGGCTAAAGTCCGTCTAGTCAAGGCTATGGTTTTTCCTGTGGTCATGTATGGATGTGAGAGTTGGACTCTGAAGAAGGCTGAGCACCAAAGAATTGATGCGTTTGGACTGTGGTGTTGGAGAAGACTCTTGAGGGTCTTGGACTGCAAGGAGATCCAGCCAGTCCATTCTGAAGGAGATCAACCCTGGGATTTCTTTGGAAGGAATGATGCTAAAGCTGAAACTCCAGTACTTTGGCCACCTCATGTGAAGAGTTGACTCATTGGAAAAGACTCTGATGCTGGGAGGGATTGGGGGCAGGAGAAAAAGGGGACAACAGAGGATGAGATGGCTGGATGGCATCACTGACTCGATGGATGTGAGTCTGAGTAAACTCCGGGAGTTGGTGATGGACAGGGAGGCCTGGCATGCTGTGATTCATGGGGTCGCAAAGGGTTGGACACGACTGAACTGAACTGGACTGAACTGGATTTAACAGTTTATACCAGTCTAGATTCTAATGGACAGGGAGGCCTGGTATGCTGCGATTCATGGGGTCGCAAAGGGTCAGACACAACTGAGCGACTGAACTGGACTGAACTGGATTTAACAGTTTATACCAGTCTAGATTCTAATGGTATTGATGGGCTTCTGTGAGGCTTGGAGCACTTTGAAGGTAACAAACAAAACATCAAATATTGTTTGTAGGGAATGGGTTGGAAGGCGTGGGAGTGTTTCTAAAAGGGGGTTTTCCATATCCTTTTAGTTTATACAGTTCCTTCTACAAGCTCCTTAGCCTTCTATGAAGCTGTTCCTGGTATATAAGGATGGATTTCTGCTAACTAGGTACCTTCCCTCAGGATGCTACTTATAGTTCCAAAGCTTGAGGGAAAAGTCTCAAATTACATCCTACTCAATAATGAATTTAAATCCAGACCCTTAGGTACAAAAGAATAATGATGTTGATTTTCAAAGAAAGTTTTTACTATTTGTGAAGATACGTTGAAGATGCTAAAATGTGGCCCTTTGAGTAGTCATCATTTATAGGAGGGTGAATGTTTATGAAATATCAGGGTCTGAAAATATCTCCCATTTTAGGGATGAGGTTATAGCAGCCAATTCATTTGCATAAGCCAGGGAACACTGGATTAGTCTCTGGCTTTGTTCAAGCCCATCCATCCTGGGTCAGATAATCTAGAGATGAGCGCTAAAATGATCTCCTGGTAATCCCTTGAGAGCTGCAGAAATATTCTAAATGCAGTTTTTCTCTAAATTATCTCTAAATGATAATAAATGGTAAGAAACATACTCTTAATGATTTATTCTAGCTTTTTAGGTTAACACTTAAAAAAAGCAGGTTTCAGATATAGATGCTTTTGAATAGGAAAGGAATTAAACCGCCAGTAACTAGCCTTAGATACCATGGAAAGACACGTGAACAGGGACGATACCAGCCCTTTTTTGTTTCTTGATCCATTCTGCTGTGTCTATGTGCCTCTGTGTGTCTGTGTGTGTGAACTTAAAATTACTCATGTGCAATTAATAACTGGAATGAATTTTATTATAAATGGTGATACATAAACTATTACTGGGAGAGGTTCCAACAAAGGGCTTTATTTTGTTCCAACAAAGGGCTTTGTTTTTCTAAATACTTCAGTTCAGTCGCTCAGTCGTGTTCGACTCTTTGCGACCCCATGAATCGCAGCACTCCGGGCCTCCCTGTCCATCACAAGTCCTGGAGTTCACTCAGACTCACGTCCATCGAGTCAGTGATGCCATCCAGCCATCTCCTCCTCTGTCGTCCCCTTCTCCTCCTGCCCCCAATCCCTCCCAGCATCAGAGTCTTTTCCAATGAGTCAGCTCTTCGCATGAGGTGGCCAAAGTACTGGAGTTTCAGCTTTAGCATCATTCCTTCCAAAGAAATCCCAGGGTTGATCTCCTTCAGAATGGACTGGTTGGATCTCCTTGCAGTCCAAGGGACTCTCAAGAGTCTTCTCCAACACCACAGTTCAAAAGCATCAATTCTTCAGCGCTCAGCTTTCTTCACAGTCCAACTCTCACATCCATACATGACCACTGGAAAAACCATAGCCTTGACTAGATGGACCTTAGTCGGCAAAGTAATGTCTCTGCTTTTGAATATGCTGTCTAGGTTGGTCATAACTTTTCTTCCAAGGAGTAAGCTTCTTCTAATGTCATGGCTGCAGTCGCCATCTGCAGTGATTTTGGACTACCCTATTTGTGGAAAGGATGTAGTTTAGACTCTTAATTTGCTTTTACATTTTCTGCTAGGGCCAGTACATTGAGAGTTGTTTTCACTTTCCAATTTAAGAATGAACATTTTCCCCTAACTTCTTCCGTGAGGTTTCAGGTAAAAAGCCAACTTCTTATGAGAACTTGATGTACTGGTTAGATGAAAGTCTTAATATTAGATTATCAGTTATAAAGTCCAGTCCTGTAATTTGCTTTGTGCTGTGACAAACATTAAACAAAAATACCCAGGATTCTTTTTGTCTCAAGTAACAAACCTCAATAAAATGACTTTATCACACCATCTTAAAAGAAATATTTCCAAATTAAAAAAGTTTCAGTAGCTCAATAAACTACTTTATTATCTGAGAGAAGTCTAGACAGGCATGTTAATTCAGACAGTGACAAAAATGCAAATCTGACGTTGTCCCTAAGGAAAGTCCAGGATACAGCCTATGAAGAATAAGCGGGAAAGTGGGCTTAGGAGAACTGTCACGTTAAAACTTCCACAACAGTTTCCTGTCGGTCTATTTTTTAATAGCCGTAGTAAGCTCCAGAAACATTGATGTAACATCTATATTTATTTTTCTAGCTAATTAACACAGCCAGCTTCAGATTTGTATTTTGTCATTTGTTTGTCCCTATTGATTTCTGGAACTACCTTTGGAACATTTATAATTTTTTGTTCAAAATTTGTGTTTTGGCCCATTAAGACATCTCCCTGAAGATTTCTACTTTCTTCCTGTTTGAAGTTAATTTATTTTTTCCTCTTGGTTCACACTCTTTGCAGTAATACTTAAAATCAACCTAGACCTTGTGTGATGGGGCTCCTGTCAAAGCACATTGCTCTGAAGAGCCGTTGAGTCTGTGGCTGGCTGGGAACCTTAAATGCCCTCTTCTTCAGATTCTTTTTTAAGTCTATTTCAAATAAAAAGCTTACTGTGATACTTGGGATTTCCCCCTGTTTCCAGTTCTGGCCAGAAGTGTCTGTCTGTTTCTTTTAACTTAATGTCCTCAAGAATTTAATTTTATAAGCAAGTCAAAAGCACTGTGTGGTAGTAGAAAACACACAGAGTTAGGGATAAGCTAAAATAGGCCAAATTTTTTAGTCTCTCTCTGAGCCTCAACTTTTTTTTACCTGTAAAAGGGGGTGGGGGCAATTATAGCAACTTCATAATGTTTCAAAGTTCAGATATGAAGTAAATAACCTAGTACTTTGCATCAGTTCAGTTTAATCACTCAGTAGTGTCTGACTCTTTGAGACCCCATGGTCTGCAGCACACCAGGCTTCCCTGTCCATCACCAACTCCCAGAGCTTGCTCAAACTCACATCCATTGAGTTGGTGATGCCATCCAACTGTCTCATCTTCTGTCATCCCCTTTTCTTCCTGCCTTCAATCTTTCCCAGCATCAGGGTCTTTTCTAGTGCGTTGGTTCTTCACATCATGTAGCCAAAGTATTGGAATTTCAACTTCAGCATTAGTCCTTCCAATGAATATTCAGGATTGATTTCCTTTAGGATTGACTGGTTTGATCTCCTTGCAGTTCAAGGGACTGTCAAGACTCTTCTACAGCACTACAGTTCAAAAGCATCAATTCTTCAGCGCTCAGCTTTCTTTATAGTCCAACTCTCACATCCATGCATGACTCTGGAAAAACTTTGACTAGATGGACCTTAGCTTTGACTAGATGGATGGGCCATAGCTTTGACTAGATGGACCTTTGTTGACAAAGTAATGTCTCTGCTTTTTAATATGCTGTCTAGATTGGTCATAGCTTTTCTTCCAAGGAGCAAGCATCTGTACAATAAAGGGTCAATTATTTTTAAATCATAAGAATTCTACAATTTAATGTTAAAAACTAACAGAATTTTTATGAACCAAGCTGTTTTTGTTTACTCTTTTTCCCAGGCATATGCTGACTACTGAATTTCTCCTCTTACCTAGTTTATGATGAATCCTGAGTATCTATATATCTAACAATAACTTTATGTTTTTTCATTATCTTTGTTCTGCTCAGTTTAAGAAGCAAGTTTAGGAAAGTTTTTTGTTATAGTCTGTTCTCTTTCAAAGTATATGAGCCTAATAAAGTTTTGACAGTTTTCAGTGAGTTTCTGTATTTAGGCAGTGGTTATTTGGCACTTCAAAATTAAGTGCCAAATAACCACTGCCTAAATACAGAAATGAGATCCACAATCAGAAACTCATGGTCTTCATAGGTATTGATGTGATGAAAGAGGTTAAAAGGAGAGGTCCTATATTTATTATTGATATACTTTTTTCTTTTTTTGTCAGCAATATGAAGCCAAACCTAAAAGTGAGAATATTTTGATGCATTTAAAAAGAAAAAAGTATGCATTATGAAACACATATTCTTTGGAATCATAAACCTGACAAATAAATGTAAGACTTACCCCCATGGTTTCATCGGACTCAAAACAACCCATGTAGTTGGCTCCCCAAAGACTCCATGAAGAAAGAAACTTGAACAGATTAATTTTGACTGCTGTCTCCACAAAAACAATATAGTTGGGAGTCAAACCAAAACTGTTCAGAAACAGAAATAAACTTGTGAGTGGGAAGGGTTGATGTTCAAACCGCAGAGAAATATGTACACATGAGGTATGCTCAGTTATATGACTCAACAGTGCCTCCATGAAATTAATTACATTTAAATTTAGGTTTGTGCAAGAAAATGTCATGATCAGGACTGGTATCAAAGGTGGGCAAAGCAGATCTTTAAACTTGAGTTTTCCTGAAGATTCATAGCAGGCCTTCAAGTTACCTATGGACGTAAGATGGCTTGAATTGGTCACTGCAGGCAATTGTACAGTGATCTCTGACTTGCTTATTGGATCTTCCTTGTCTGAAATAAAGTGGTTTTAAAAGGCAAAAAAAAAAAAAAAAAAAAAATTAAGTGCCTTTCCAAATTGTTTTGCTGCAAAGCTATGCCATAAGAGGTTTTCATCCTTCAGGTTGTCTTGAAAGTTTCTCTCTCTTACTTTCTCTCACTCTTTCTGGAAGATTGTGTTTCCAGACACTTTGCAGCAAAACCTCCCATTCCACATGCTCTTCTTTCAATGTAACTCTGACACTCCTCCCATTAAAACATTGGTTCTGTTACCTCTGTGTCAATCTGGTGATACTGCGTGATGTTATGTGGCTTCTAAAGCTAGGTCAGAAAAGCAATACAACTTCTGCCTGTCTCTGGATATGCTTGCCTTTGGAACCCAGCCACCATGGTGTAGGATGCCCAAACCTTTCCAGACCATGAGAAAAATACACATACACATTTTCTGGTTGACGACCAGCTCAGGGCCCAGCATCAAGTCCCAGATGAAGACACCTTAAGATGATTATCACAGCCCTCAGGTGCGTGCTAAGTCCCTTCAGTCGTGTCCGACTCTTTGCGACCCTATGAACCGTAGTCCACCAGGCTCCTCTGTCCGTGGGATTCTCCAGGCAAGAACACTGGCGAGGGCTGCCAGGCCCTACAGTCACTGGCTACCTTCAAGTCTTCTCAACATCATGCACCTGTGCTGTTATAAAGTGCTGACCCACAGAATCAGTACACATAATAAAACTGCACTTTTAAGATATTAAATTTTGAGGTGGTTTATCAATTAGCAAATGGCAACCCACTCCAGTGTTCTTGCCTGGAGAATCCCAGGGACGGGGGAGCCTGGTCTATGGGGTCGCACAGAATCGGACACGACTGAATCGACTTAGCAGTAGCAGCAACTGGAACACTTTCCTTTCCTTTCCTACTCCCCTTCCCATGGGCATGTCAGTAGAACTTAATTCTGTGTTACTCACATGTTTGAGTAGATGTGAAATGATAATTTATTCAGTGCTTGCACTGTGCTGGGCACCATTGGTTCCAAGCACTTTACACCTCTTGTGTGTGTGTTTGTGTGTGTGTGTGTGAACATTCTTCCTGATTACTTTTTATTTATGTTTAATTGGAGGATAACTGCTTTACAATGTTCTGTTGGTTTCTGCTGTACAACGTGAATCAGCCATAATACTCGTCTTACTTAGATACTCTAGGGGAATACTGTAACAATGCCAATGATACTATAAGAGAACCACTGTTGTTATTATCTGAATTTATAAAGGAGAAAAATCCAGAAGTTATATAATTTGTCCAAGGTGAAACATCTATTTATTGTTGGCTCCAAACCTCTCATTTTACATTTAAAATTACAGAGGCAAGTGAAAGTAGCAATCATAATTCTAGGTCAGAGAGAGCTTGGCTTACCTCATACGTACATAGATTGAAAATATTAGGTTCCAAATACACGAAAAACATTTTATTCATTTAAGACTACTTCCTTTTGAACTTTAAAGAAAATACAAGAAGTTACCTATTCTTTTAGTAACTTAACAAGTTGCTGGGATTCAGGGAACTCTGAATTAGTAAATCTAACCCTAAAAACCAAGATTTAGCATTACCTTATGTCTTTTACAAACACATTTCCTCTAAGATGCACATTTTTTCAGCATTTTAACAGCTTAAAAAATGTTAATGCTTTTACAATGGATCATGTGTCATAGTTGAATTGGCAACACTTGACATCATTTTTAGTGTTATATAAAATAATGATCTTAAAATAGATTGTTTTAATTCAGTAAATTGTATGTATTTTACATTTTCAACCTATGAGATGATAGAATCTGGTAAACATTATTGTTACAACAAGGGCATATACATACAGGAAATGATAAATAACCCAAGAATCCTTCTAAATGATTGATTCAGTGTTAAACTGAAAAGTCAAGGATTGTCAAAAATCTAACAGGCTCTGAAATGAGGCCAGCACTAGCCTTTCAGTATTTGTCTTGCAAATACATGTATTTTTACCCAGAGAACTGTCATCACAGATAGACACTTGGTAATCAGTATTTAATTGGGTCTCTGCTGGAATAAGCTTTCATAACCAAAATTCAGCCCTTACGTGCGTGCTAAGTCACACGCGTGACTGGTTTTGATTTTCACAACCAAAATCCAGGGACATTTCCTAGGGTACCTGCTGGTGTTGCCAAATACTTTCCTCTTCTGCAAATAAAGGAATCGGTTTGCATTCAAGGGCTCCAGTACCTCATTTTATCCTGACATTTCTCTTATCAAATTTATGTTTTGTAAATCAGTTATCATACAGTTATCTTTTCTAGTTTATCACATTATGTTTGCTAGCTTTTATGTCAATTTGAAGTTTTTAACTCATTGTAGTAGTAACTGGGCTAAATTTTTTTCTTTTTTGGTAACTGGGCTAAATATTGCTGGTTATTGTATTCCTCCACAGTATCTAATTTTCAAAGATCAGTCATGTTCCTAAAGCCTTAGCGATTTCATACACTCCAACAAACCAGTCTAAGAGCCTCATATTCATTCGAGGAATGATCACAGTGCAGTAGAAATGGGATTCTTGCAGAGTGCTTTCAAAGGAAGGCATTGCACTGACCAGGTTGGCAGAACAGCTGCCTGTATTCAGGACTGGTGCGCCTGCTATGGCCATTGCAGATATGATCCCTGACTCAGGAACTCTAGATTTGCTAGTTTATTGATTGGGGCTATTTCTCAAATAATGGGATTTCTTGACTGATGAGGAAGCAAGGTTTCCAGATTGGTTTCTTTGATGCTCCTCTGACAGTTTCCTTTTGATTCAAAGGGAAAAGTAACAAGTATCTATTTTTTAAATTAAATGAAACCTCTATTTTAATTCATAACATACAAATTGTAATAATTAAAGGTAAAATGAACTTTTAGGCCATTATGCTGTTTGTGATGAAATCCCTCAGAGATGTAGTGAAATCTAAGGCTCTATGGTTAGAATGAGGGTGTGTACAACTGCCATGGTTTTAAACAGCCCAGAGTAGAAGAGGCAGTAGGTAGTGCTCTGGGTTAAGATCAGAGGGATTAAAAGGTACCAGTGAAAAGCTGAGTGAGAAGACTGTTTCAGGCAGGAGATATGAGTTAAAATAATCTGAAATGAGAAAGAGATGCTTGGCATGAGAGAGTAATATAAGTGCCAGTTTGTGTGGACACAGCAAGCAAAAGGAAGACTGGTACAAGAGTGCTGGAGGGCAGGCTGGGAGAACAAACGGATCAGTAGCACCTTACAGGCCATGAATCATGGACATTGTTGCTTGCCTACTTAACTTTCCTTTTTTCCTTGTTGTGGACTAAATGTTTGCATCTCTCCAAAAATGCACGTGTTGAAATCTTAACTCCCAAATGTGGTAGTATTAGAAAGTGGAGATTGGTGACGCTAGTGGTAAAGAACCCACCTGTCAATGCAGGAGACATAAGAGAACACAGGTTTTATCCCTGGGTCCGGAAGATCCCCAGGGGAGGGCATGGCAACCCACTCCAATATTCTTGCCTGGAGAATCCCATGGACAGATGAGTATGGTGGACTGTGGTCCATGGGGTCACAAAGAGTTGGACACAACTGAAGTGACTTAACATGCACGCGTGCCTCTGGGAGGTAATTAGGTCATGAGGGTGGAATCCTCATGAGTAGGTTAGTGCACTTATAAGAAGAGACCAAGAGAGTTCTTTGTCTGTCTCTTATATGTGAGAATACAAGGAGAAGACAGCTCTCTATAGAGTGTGCGTGCATGCTTAATCGCTTCAGTTGTGTCTGACTCTTTCCAGTCCCATGGACTGTAGCCTGCCAGGCTCCTCTGTCCATGGGGTTTTCACTGCAAGAATACTGGAGTGGGTTGCCATGCTGTCTTCCAGGGGGTTGTCCTGACCCAGGGATCAAACCTGGGTCTCCTGCATTGTAGGAAGATTCTTTACCACTGAACCACTGGGGAAGACCAGAGCGGGACAAGAGCCTTCACCAAAAACCCAACCATGCCTACACTCTGATCTCACATTTCTAGCCTCCAGAAGTATGAGAAATAAATGATTAGTGTCACTCAGACTATGATATTGTTACAGCAACCCAAACTAAGACATCCTTTTTTTCTGAATGTGTGACTCTTATACATCTTCATGCATTGCCCTTATTCTTCAGTGAGAAGCTGACCTCATCTCCAGCTCCAGGTCCTTGTTGGCTCAGGCCTATCAGCATTTCCCAATGCTCTGTCTGTAGTTATTTTTGTCGGGAGTGTGTCTGTGACCCAAGACATCCAGTTAGGGGAGACCATGGACACTTGTTCCCTCCTTTTGGACATGAAGAAAAATTCTGTTACCCTGATTGTGTCTGACAGACATTCTATGAGCCATTATTGCGAGAGATTCAACACCGTAGGTGGCAGAAGAAAGCAGAAAGTGGAACTTTGATGATGTTTTTGAGATGCCCTAGTTCTGGATCTTCCTGGTGTGAGTCAGTGAATTCCCTTTATCATTTACGTCAATTTCAACTGGGTTTTCTTATCTTAACATGCAGAGACATAGCCCATTGGGAAACCATTAAGTGGGTTTATGCCAGGGAGTGGTTTGCCCTTGTTCCTTTTTTTTTTTTTTTTTAAAGGTTATTTTAGGTTAAGAAAGCAGATTTGTTGACTTACAAAAGAAAAACTGGATCAAGAAGAATCATGCAGAAGCGACTGCAGTTGTCTATGGGAAAGGTTATAATGAATAAACCGGAAGGGTGATACTGGAGACAGAAGAAAGGTCGCATGCAAATAAATCTAACTTGGCAGTACAGTCATTAGGACTTGTTGCAAGGCTAGTTGGGGGAATGAGGAATAGGAATAGTCAAGGGTGAGTCTTCCAAAGTCATGGGAAGTTTTTGGTTTGAACCATTAAGATGGTGCCATTTACTAATAAGGAGTCTGTTAGCCAGTGGAGAAATAAGGTCAGGAGATAAAATGTGTGAGTCATCAGTTTATCTGTGGGTTTTAAATAATTAGAATTAGATGAGATCACTTATGGGGAGATTATACATAAAAAGTAAAGAAGGTCCTTGGATGGAGCCCTAGTGCTTGCCGAGTAGGAAGGTTGATCAGAGATTTAGGGAGTACATTAGAAAAGGTTGACTAGAAAGGCAGGTAGAAAATCTGCAGTATGGAGAGTTACCAGGCAATTCTAAAGGAAGTCATCTCTGAATACTCATTGGAAGGATTGATGCTGAAGCTCCAACACTCTGGTCACCTTATGCAAAAAGCAGACTCCTTGGAAAAGACCCTGATGCGGGGAAAGACTAAGGGCAGGAGGAGAAGGGGATGACAGAGGATGAGATAGCTGGATGGCATAGAACTCAATGGACTTGAGTTTGAGCAAGCTCCAGGAGATAGTGAAGGATGGGGAAGGCTACGATGCTGTGGTCTACGGGGTCGCAAAGAGTCAGACACAACTAAGTGACTGAACAACAACAATAGAGAGTTGACATAACAAAAGTAGGGAAGTATTTCAAGAGAGGCTTCAGGCCTGGGGAAGCCTCCTGAGAGTCTGAGCAATAGGGAGAGAGGGAACTATTTGTTTGGGTATGATGAAAATCGGAGATACTGAAGGCTCTCAATAGTCAAAGATTGATTTTATTATTTATTTAAGACAGTTTTAAAAATCTATGTTTTGAAGATATTTCATGTATTATGAGTCATAATTAAGCAGAGTATTTGATCAAAAGAATTATTCTAACTCAGATAACTCTCAGGCTGTATAGGTTCCATCCAACAAAAATAATTTAAAATTGTTCCTATTTTTTACTTATACTTCTTAAAGAACATTAATGGATATTCATGTCATGACACTTCTTTTAAGTCATTTTTGTTCTCCTCTAGTTATTTTAAATTTATGAGAGAGAGAGAGAGAGAGAGAGAGAGAAAGGGAGAGAAAAATAGTCCTTCCTTGATATTTTCACTTGATATTTTCCCCAGATACTCGTCTGTGGTCTTACCCCAAGCCATATATCAGGACACTCTTGCATGATTGGAAAACTCAGTTACTGTATTTCTCTGAACCTTTCTTCTGGAAGTAAATGCAAGAAGTTCTTTGGAAATTTTATCTTACTCTGATTGCTTTTTCCTTGTGGAGAAAATCAGATGAATCAAATTATCTTCCTTCTTAAATCGAGTTTTCCAGTCATGCTATATGAAAAGTTTATGGGTCAAACTATTTTGCTTTTTGGGGGAGTATTCTTTTAAATAAGTTTTCCTACTGTGACTCATTTTCAAAAGTAAAAACACCACATTTAGAGGACTTAAAACATTTACTGCATTTATGAAATTAATTTTCATTCCAGTGGCCAACTCTGGCTTTTCTTGGGTTGCTGCTTTGGAGAAGGTGATGTTTTTCCATAATGTCATCATCCATTGAAATCCATCTGTCTCCTTGCCCCTGCAGTGAGGCAGCTCTTTCAGGTTCAGCAGGGAAGCCAAATTAAATACTAACCTCCATCTTTTCAGTAAGTATAGAAAACAAACAAAAGTGAAAAAAAAAAACAGGCCTATAGGGAAGAGACAGGTACATATACTCCTGCTCCAGAAGCGTAATGTGAAACTAATATTCTGTTAAACCTGTTGAACATTTACTCAGATTTCTTCACCAGTGCAGTTCACATTTAAGATAAAAAATGACCCTGTCATACTGTGGAAAGAACAACATAAATTACTAGAGAAAGACAACTAGATAGGCCACACTTTCTGATTCAAGCTGGGAACCTGATTAGTACCCTTTTATTAATTAGTATGTACTTACATATCAAAGAACTCTCCAAATGGGAAAAATCTAGTCAGTCCCCAATAGACCTCACTACATGGCTCCCTTCCATTCCTCTATTGACTGGGTCAGGTTTTAAGCAGAAGAAAAAAGAAAGCCAGGGCTCATGACTCGTTCCCCTGCCCTCTTGCTGTCATTTTGTAGCTCAGTTGTGTCTCACTCTGCAACCCTGTGGACTGTAGCCCACCAGGCTCTTCTGTCCATGGAATCTCCCAGGCAAGAATACTGGAGTGGGTTGCCAGTTTCTTCTCCAGGGGATCTTCCTGACCCAGGGATCGAAGCTGCTTCTGCATTGGCAGGCGGGTTCTTTACCGCTTGAGCCACCAGGGAAGCCCTCCCCCACCTCCTACAGTAGTTTAAATGCTGAGGTGTCCTAAAACTTCAGATATACTTTGGAAACTAAACTGAGGAATTTTTTTCTTATTCATTCTGGTCCAGTGCAAATATTTGTCTATTGAGAAATATATAATACATTAGACTCATAAACCCACCATCTGCCTAAAGCAAGCCAACACCCACCTGTAAGGAGACGGATGCAGGCTGGCATCCTGTTCCTCCAGCTCCTAAGTGGAGGTCGCTGACGCTATGGAGCCCAGGTTTGTTTGCACTGCCCCATGCCAGGACTGCCTGATCCAGTTACAAAGGGTGTGTACCGTTTGTTGCAACCCATAAAGATTGCTTTCAGGTTCTATTAGAGAAAAGTTTTTACAGGAGTGGGGTCAAACGGAGGCTAAAAAAGACCCTCAGCTTTGGGTATGTGGGTGCATTTGTGAATTCTTCAGGATAATGACTGATCCTGGTGCAAGGGATAAAATCAACAAATACATCACCTCTTGTTCTGAGTAGCAACAGGTGTGATGGCCCACGTTAGCTGAGAGAAAGAGATCGTCCTTGGTGGAGAGGATGACAGCAAAAAAGGACCCTCGACACACAGTGGTTTATCTTTTGAAATAAGCAGAAGTCCTCATTTTAACTACAGACGTTTGGCTGACACTTGACCTTAAGAGTTCCTCCTGAAAAGCTTGTTCTTGCTACTTAACAATAAGCTGGCAGAATCTAGAAAATGAATTTGTAGTGGAGTGGTTTTTCCTTGAAGCAGCTGCCTTTGCTTTATTTTTATGATTATTTTATTGTTTTTGCATATCCTTTTTAATTGACATACATTTGATTTAGAATATCACGTTAATTTCAGATGTATAGCACATTGCCATTGCTTTCTTAAAGAAAAGCTACCCACCAGCCCACGCCCCAGTCCCTCACCCCCTCCCTCCAGAAAACAAAAATTTCAGGATGATCACACTGCATTGTGTTCCTCTGAAGGGCTTACCTCCGAGATTGTCCTCCTTTGGAAAAGACTCTAGTAAAAATGGATACAGAAAGATGACTAATTTTTGTATTTTAGAGGTTGAAGGTTTTGAAACAAACCAACAGCCATGTAATTTTTATGAGGGTTTTAGAGTGGTATTAGCATGTCTGACCTAAGAAACATGATTGGCTAAGACTCCTCTGTGATATATACAAGTTATTTGCCAAATCTAGACATGAAATCAAATCTAGCTACATATATCGGCTCTTTTGGGCTGTGTTGCTTTACTCAGCATTTTTTCCTAGGATACGAGAAAGTTATATGATTGATGTGACCGCAGTTCTTAAGTTTCCCTTAGGACTAATGAAGTCAGAAGAGAGCGCTTCAGTAGTTTCTAGGGTTCAGGTAGACAGGTGTTCTTAATAAGTCGCAGAAAGCCCCTTTATTGTTAGTACCTGGAGGCACTAAAGCTTCATGAGCCTCTGTGTTCCAGGGTTAAAGGTGGAAACAACAGGTGGGAGTACTAACCACAAGCGTCTTACGGGGCGGGGAAAAGGCTGACGTCAGGACTGACGAGAGCTGGTCCCGCAGGCTGCGCTCGCGGTAGTAGTGGTACCTGGAAGGCCGTCTTTAAGAACGAAGAATTCTGCCAAAAGGAAGCTGCTTTCTGGGAAAGTTTCCTGTGGGTACGGTGCAGTAGTGTGATAAAGTGGGAAGAGGGGGTCATTTATACCCGCCATTGTTCACAAGGAGGTATGTTTGGGACTGGAAATCACACCGTCCCGTCCATTTCTCTTGGTTCCCTTAGATGCCCACGTTGGGAATCAATTGCAGAATCACTGAAAGCTGGTGGAAGCGAGTTCTTTGATTTGTTGGGGGTGAAATCTCCAAGCCGAGAATACCAGGACTGCGTACAGTGTTTCTATAAAATGTTAATTGGAATCAATGTGCACTGCCCTTTTATAAAGAATACACACTACATGTTTTCCGTTATTGCACACTGTCAGTTTTGACTAAATCCTGTTTTTCACAACATACAGCTCTAAAGCGGAATAATATGGTGGTTAAGTGTGTTGACCCTGGGGCCAAACTTGCTGGGTTTGAGCACTGGCTCTGCTAATTAGCTTTGTGACATTTCTTTTCTTTTTTCATCAAGTTATTGAACATCTTCAGGCCCCAGCTAATCATAAGTGAGGGGCATGGTATTTCTCATTTGTGGGGAGGTATTAATGAGTAAGATCTCAGCTCAGTGCGGGGAACTAGAGAGTTTAGTATGTTTGCTTTAATAATAACTAAAAATACCAAATGTGATAATCAGCTCTTTCTCTGGGTGTGACTTTTGTTTCTGCATTAAAACCACAGCATTAGTTTTCATATTTCATAAACCTGACTTGACCAATTATGTAAAGGTCTTTGTGTACTAAAGTAACATTTTGCTGGGCAGAAATTTGTTTGGAGGGTAGGTGAGTAAGGCAAATTTACAGGGAGAAATGATTCTTCAGTTGTAGGAGAAGCTTTGGTGTTTCCTTACCCCCAAACTGGGGCTGGGGGAGGGGACAGCAGGTGGATTGGTTTGCTAGGGTTGTCCTGACAACCCTGACCACACACAGGCTAACTTAAAACAACAGAAACTTATCCTCTCACAGATGAGGCTAGGAGTCCCAGATCAAGGTATTGATTGGCAAGACTGGTTCTTTCTGATTGCTGTAAAGGATGATCTGTTCACTCTCATCTGGCTTCTTGCTGTTGGCTGTAACTTGCAGCATTCATTCCTTGGCTTCTGTAGCATCACCGGGATTTCTGCCTTCCTCTTCACATGGTATTCTGTCTCTGGGCATGACTCTATGTTCAAAATCCCCTTTTTGTTAGAATATCACTCATACTGGTTTAGGGGCCCACGCTCCTCCAGTCTTACCTCATTTTGGTCAATAATACCTTCAGTGACTCTATTTTCAAATAAGGTCACATTTGGAAACACGGGGGGATTTAAGACTGCAACCCCTGAATTTTGGGGGAACCCAATTCAGCCTATAACAGCATCCTGTCCTTGAAAACACTATAAGGTACTTCAAGAAGTTGCAGGAGTCAGTCACTACTCAGCAAAAATCCAATTGCCTGATTTCAAAGCTGTGGGCAGTGGGTTCATTTCATCTTTTAAGAACAGACGTTCATAAACTGATGTTCATAAAGTTCAGCACTGTAACCACGGGGGAATTACACACTTAATGTCATCGTACTCTAGGTGGTTGCCACCATCTTGCCTCCCCCTGAAGCAGTCACCATGTATTTTATGAGAGGGTGTGCATGCATGGATGTGAGAGAGGCTGCCTTTCAGCAGCCAAGTGCTTTTCTTTTGTGAAAAAATAAACGTTGCATTAGAAACAATGTTTAAAACCGAGGAGGGGGGAGGGGAGGTTATCTTTTGTTACACAGTAAGGATGTTTGTGAATACAGATTTCCTGTTAGGGTCACTTTCAGTGCAGTCGTGTTCAAGGAGAGCTACTGTAGATTCTCAAGCACATCTGTCTCTGTGTTAAAGTTTGTCTGAAGCTTGGCACAGAATCTTAACCTAATCTAAAATTCTGAGGGACCTTACTAAGGAAACCTGGTGCACTTTTGTATTGTCAAGTTAAACCAATGAAGAGAATTTCTTTAGCCCCTGTAATGTGTTTTATTGTTTAATCATGTGGATTTCTGTAATGGTGGGATATATTCTTGTTCAGAGATGCTTGGATGCTGCATCTTGTGTGAAGCCCCACTTGGAGTCAGGGCCAGCCTCATGATGGATCTTACCATTAGGTTAGGAACTCTCGGGAACAGAATTGCCTTATTTTTATCTGTTTTATTTTTGGATCCATAGTATCAAACACAGTGTATGGCACAGCACAGAAGCTTAACTGGGACAGATTAAGTGCTATAAAATATTGAAGTTGCTTTCTGGAACTTAGAAATTGATTGACTTGAAATATAAAAGAAATGTTGCAAAAAAGAGGAATGTTGCTATTTTCAGCAAAAAATGAGACGGGGCAGCTTGTACAGTAACTCTAGACAGGGGTTGCCAGTGTTAGGAAATGAAAGTACAGGTCACCCAGTTAAATGTGAATTTCACGTAAATGGCAAATATGCTTNGTCCAACTCTCACATCCATACATGACCACAGGAAAAACCATAGCCTTGACTAGACGGGCCTTAGTTGGCAAAGTAACCACTGACATTTTCTGCCTCTGTACTACTTATGCAACAATGAAATCAGTTATATTACTCTTCTTATATTAAATTACTATAGAGAATACACATATACTTTGGTCTCTTAGAATGCATTAAAAAAAACAATTCCAGACTTTGATCTAAAATAAAAAATAGGATATTTAATATTCTTTTGCAAAGGGGATACATGGATATCTAATATTGATGGTTAAGTAAAAAGCAAAGACATTACTTTGCCAATAAAGGTCCGTCTAGTCAAAGCTATGGTTTTCCAGTGGTCATGTATGGATGTGAGAATTGGACTATAAAGAAAGCTGAGCGCTGTAGAACTGATGCCTTTGAATTGTGGTGTTGGAGAAGACTCTTGAGAGTCCCTTGGACTGCAAGGAGATCCAACCAGTCCATCCTAAAGGAAATCAGTCCTGAATATTCATTGGAAGGACTGAAGCTGAAACTCCAATACTTTGGCCACCTGATTTGAAGAACTGACTCACTGGAAAAGACCCTGATGCAGAAGGAGAAGGGGACAACAAGTGATGAGATGGTTGGATGGCATCACTGACTCGATGGGTATGAGTTTGAGCAAGCTCTGGGAGTTGGTGATGGACAGGGAAGCCTGGTATGCTACAGTCCATGGCAAAGGGTCAGACATGACTGAGCAACTGAACTATAACCTATTTATATCTAAATAGATCAGTTGGTAAAAGTCTGGTTAAAATGAACTGACTAATAAGTAAACTCTGAAAGAAACTTTTCTTTCTCTGACTCATGAAACATTGGAATTAATTAGATATCAATATCATAAATGTTGTATATCTATCTCACAAGATAGTGTACCTTTGTATCTAAAATCAAGTTATTTAAATGCAGCCAAATCCTATGGATTAGGATAATTTTTGCCCATCTCAAACATTCTCACTTTTCTGAATATTAATCTCAGCTGCTTAAGAGATTTTCATCATTAATTAGAATTACTCCAACTGATGATGGAAATTTTGTCCATAAAAAATTAGGATTTAGGAGAACTGTTATTTGAAGGAATAGAAGACATGGATATGATCCTCCAGAAGTTTCCTGTGAAGAATTAAGTTGGTGGTTGAACTTTTGATAATTTTAGAGTGTATAGATTCCTCTTCAGCTAGTTAGCTGGAGGAATTCTTTAGTATTCTGGAGACAGTTTTGTTCTTAAAATTATTAAGTGTTAAATATCCACCTAATAAGAAAAATGTATTTAAAGTTTTAAAATGTTGTTTAAATTTATTATAATTAGAGATAAAAAGAAGTAAATGGTTAATTCTAAGAGTTGCGCTGCTAAAAGTTCAAACAGTAAGTGGATAGAGATGAATCCGTTTGCTTTGGGGACATGAAGATCAGGCATGACCTAAGCTTGCATGTTCTTTGTAATAGAGTGGTCAGAAATAAGATTGGATTACTTGGTGGAAGGAATGATAGATCAGAAAATAGAAACAACCAACGTAGATGCCTTTTTCTTAGGTCTCCACTGTAACCATCAGCTCATGAAAGGCTTTCTTTGCTACCAGTGCAGGCAAACCACAACATTGCCATGCTCAGGTTCTGACTTTTATTGAAATATCATTTACCTTCATAAGAATATTCAAGCACATTAAGAATCTAAATGATAATGTTACAGAATTCATATACCCACCCATTTAGTTTTAGTCAGATAACCAGAAGTTTTTCTTCATGACTTTTGACCTCTTAGAGGTAATATATTATAACTCGGATTGAATACGCTTTAATGCTTTCTTCATGTTTTCTATCACTGTAATAAAGTAAATATATATTATTGGTAAATGAGAGTATAAAATTTTATAATTAACCGTGAATCTAAAATTAACCTGTTTAACAACAATAAAGATATGGGGATTTATCTGCAATATGAAAAACTATTATATAAAAGTATACACATAAGTTTAGGGGTTTAGACCTTTAAGAGCTGATTAATTAACTTTATGTTAAAGAATTTTATCAGAGGGATTTGAGGGGGTATCTGTTTCGCTAACTGATTATTTTGTATTAGTTTCGTTGGATATGACAAGCATAACTATCTTATTAAGCATAGCTGATAGTGACTGTTGTTAAGAATGAAAGTCCCAAATCAGACTGAGGAAGAGATCTAATTGTTAATCACTTTGAGGAAGTCACATATGATCTTTGATATGAGAAGAATGGACTGGTTTTCTTAAAGTGTAATTTTAGTGTGTACTCTATCCTGTGTGGTCTTAACATTTAGTAATCACAAGGACTGTTAGAGATCCCTGTTGAGAAAAGAGATTCCAAGTTGTCCCAGAAATTCTGATGTCAATTGGAGCTAAGAGTTTACATTTTAACCACAACCACCACTGCCAATCCTAGGAACTATGATGGGTGGGAAGCACTGTTTGAGGGAAAGCGCTGATGAAGGGCATCACTCACCCTTCTAACAGTCAAGTGTTGCTAGCATCACTGTTTAAGATAATTTGAGAATACTTACATAGTGGTAAATCCTGAGGTTCATATGTATATAATCTGTTCGAGTATCTTCCAGTTATATCAGCTCTGACTGTTAAAGAAGGATCTGCCCACAAAAAATAAGTTACTTACACATTTTTTTAATCATGTTTTAAAATCATTCATGCCTCTAGCTCTGAAACAAACGTTAAGCATATTTACAAGCTAAATCAGTTTTCATACATGTTAATTCATGATGAATTAATCAGAATTTCCATTTTAGTGTGCTACAGCTCTTTACAACATAGTTTAGAGAACTGTATTGAAAGTATTTTAGGGATTGATTTAATAGCATGAGTTAATTTAAAAATAAAACTTTAATATTTATAAGTTGCAAATATAGATATAGTGAGTTTGATTGTTGAGCTAACAGCTGTTGTTGACTGGGTTACTAATGACTCCCCTTTAAAAGGAATAGTACTTCAAATAGTATTAAAAGGAATAGTTTCAAATGAACTAACATTTGACAGTAAATAAAAGCAAGAAGGCTACTGATTTTGTAAATCTGATGGAAAGAGATCACACAATTACCCACAAACATGATTCTAGGCACATACTGTCCATCAGGTGATAAATTCTTATCTGTGGTCTCATGCTAACAAAAGAAAAAAAATGTTATTGGATTGGATTGTTTTTAATAGTTGATTTAAAAATACTCTATGTAAACAGATTTTCAGTAAATTGTATATTTTAGCCTCTTACAATTCTATATAACATTCTATGTCCACTAATACTGTATAGCTCTTTTTGCCTTTAAATAAAAACTAGAAGAGATTAAATTTTTCCATTGAATTGAAATATTAAAAAAAAATTGTAGAGATTATTTACCATGAGATTCAGCATGATGAAATTATTCTGAGCCATTTCTTGTATTTCTTTATTTTGGCCAAACACTTTTTTTAGTGCTGTGGGGAAAGATCATGCCAGTTAGTTTCAAGGATCAAGATTACTTTAAAATAATGTAGCAAAATAAAGCTAGTATTTTGCATTTGTTTGCTTCTATAACTTGGATGTTATTACTTGATTGGCCCATTGCTACTCTGTCTCTCTTTGGAAAGCAATGAGGGACACAGTCTATCCAAGGTGGGGGGTGGGGGGAACATCAAGGGATAATCACATTGAAATCACCAGTTTTATAATGTCACTTAATTTATTGACTCATTGGTTAAAGCATCATCTTTTCAGCCCATTTTCCCACCTTTCTGGGGGGGGCAGGGGATGCAGAGGGATGTAAAATCCTGAAGGACACATGATATAAATATATTCAGTAGATTGCTAAAAATCATTGTAGTTAGTAAGCCCCTTAGTAAAATGGTGGTACTCTATCAGTTGTCTTTTTTTTTTTCAATTTTGAGTGCCTTCTTAATTTGTAACTAGGTCACTTTCTTCATATTGAAAATACAATACGATCTTAAAAGCATAAATTACCTTGGCAGTATTGACAGTCTTCCAAGTGATGAATTACCATCAGTGGCTTGTTACTAAACAGAGAGAGTGTGAACTTGAGTCAAGTGATTCATTTGAGTCAAACTGTACAGGGAAATTAGATTTAAGGGTTTCATACTTTCTGTAAGACATTAACTAAAATTCTCAGGTTGACAAATCACAGCATTGTAATCTATAGTAGTGTTACTCATAAAATGACCCCAGAACTGAAGCATCAGCCTCACCAGAAATGTAGCTCATTAGAAATGTAAATTTTCCGAGTCCGCTCAATCAGTCTCTGGGGGTGAGGTCCAGGAATCATAGCTTAAAAAGTTGACCAGGTCATTCTTACATATACTGTAGTACAGTTAGAAAGAGTCAATTCTGTCTCCAAAGTTGAAAGGATATGAACAAGATGTTCATTTCCAGTGAACATGTGGTATAAAATTTTAGGAGAATAAAGTTTTTACTTATTCTGTTTTTAGTTTGCAAAAAGGCTATTAATATTTGGTTATTTTTACCAGCTTTCACTCTTGTCATAATTCTATAAGCAATCTCAGTGACAGTTCCCTTCCTATATATTTTTCAGTGTCAATTTGATTTTAACTCTTGGAAAAAAATTTTTTTATGGTAGTTAATTGACTGCTATTTAGAATTAAAGAAAAGTTAGAATGTTGACTATAGTAAAGGATAAATGAATTATGATTTGGATATATAAGATATTTTTTAAGATGGATATTTTTGAGAGGATGTTGGGTCCAAAAAGAGACTAATGTCAAAATATAAATCATAAATCTTTAAAAGAAGAGGTAATTATATGAAATACGACCTCAAAGAAAATAACAAACTTTGAGTTGTTAATAATTTCATTTAATCCTCAAACTTAGAATTTACATTAATTTTAGGTAAAATAAATCCTACAACTTTTAAAATTTATAATATAGAAAGCTAACATTTACCAACTTCACATTTCCTTTTTTTTTTTTTTTCAACTTTGGTGATACTCAAGCCTAAAGAAATACAAAGGTGAGGCAAGAGTAGCACCGAGGGCAAAAAACTAAGTGCTTTGTTTCTGCATCCTAGACATGCCTCATGCCTCACCGTGATATCAGCCCTTCCATACTGCAAGAAGTTAAAGCAATGAAATATTGCAGTGGTATATTCTAGTACCTTAATGCTTTCATCCTTATAATTAATCTTTGTAATTGATTTTGGTGTAAAATGTGAGGTATGAATCCAACTTTATTTTCCACATCACTCTCAAATTCTGACAATAATTGTTTTACGTATGCTGTGTCCCCTGTTCCTGATTTAAAGTGCTACTTTATAACATACAGTTTCTGTTGTACCTGGTTTTATTTCTATTCTCTCCTTTCTGTTCAGTTCATTTACCAGTAACATATTGCTTTATTGTAGTTTGGTAAAATGTTACATATTGATTAAAGGCTAGTCCCCACTGGTTTCTTTTTCAGAATGTTCCTGTTTGTGTCTATGTCCCCATTTCAATTTTAGAATTAATTTTTAAACAAAAATTGTACTACTATATTGTGATTGTCTTTAAAAAATTTGAAGTATAAAGAGAATTGACATTTTTACAATGTTGAGTCTTCCTATATAAGAACACAGAACTCTTGTCATAGGTTTGTAATTTTTTCAGTAGTACATTTAGTTCATAATAGATTTCGTGCATTTTCTGTCATTTATCCTGAGATATTTTGTCTTTTTTTCTGCTATTTAACCATTTTAATTTTATATGCGTGTGTGCTAAGTCACTTTAGTTGTGGCCAACTCTTTGTCAGCCGATGAACTGTAGCCCACCAGGCTCCTCTGTCCATTGGATTGTCCAGGCAAGAATACTGGAGTGGGTTGCTGTGCCCTCCTCCAAGGGATCTTCCTGACCCAGGGATCATACCCATGTCTCCTGAATTGGCAGGCGGGTTCTTTATCACTGGCACCACCTGGGAAGTCTTTTAATTTTATTTATATATATATGCCATTGGTTTCTGGGTATTAGGCTACAGTCCATGGGGTCGCAAAGAGTCGGACACGACTGAGAGACTTCACAATTTAACTTAATTTTAATACTTCTGAATACTTAGAGTTGATTCTCAAGTTTCTTATGTACACAGGCAGCATCTGCAAATGAAGATACTTTCACACTCTTCTTCAGTTTTTCTCATCTAATTGCATTGACTGGTGTCTCAAGAACAATGTTAGTAATCGTGGTGATTAAAGAATCCCATCAGTGGGATACTTTAATTCATTTTCCCAGTAAGCATGATACTGGGTTTTTAGGTTTGTTTTTTTGTTTTTACTGGGATGGATATTTCTTTGTTAGGATAAATAAAAATAAATTGATACTGTTAAATAAAAGTTTAAAAAGCTCCAGTATGGATTTGGCATAATTGTAAATGCCTCTTCACCATTTATGTTGATAGACACTTGGATGATTTGTGTCCTTATAAATATTATATTATTTTAACAGATTCCTTAATCTTGAATCTTCTGGCATTCCCAAACTGAATTTCACTTTATCAGAATGTATTTTTTAAGTGTTCTGCTAGCTCTTCTTTGCTAATATGTTGTTTACTGTTTGCATTTCTCTTTGATAATAAGATTATTCTGGAAACTTTTCTGTGGTTTTTGGTAATGTTTGTCCAGTGTTGAGAGTGTGTTACTCAATTATTCGGAATCTTTCCTTTTTCTTTGAAGAGTTGAATTGAATGCTCTTTTGATAGTTGATAAACATTTGGGGTGCTTTTAAAAATGTAAGTGCCTCAGCTCTATCCCCTCAAAGTCAGTATATCTTCAAGGATAAAAATCGCGTCACTCTTGGTCATTGAGTGTAGAACAGCGCCTGGCACATAGCAGTGGGTACTCAGTAAGTACTGGACTGGCTGACTATGAATGTGGATTTTAAACAAGGCTCTCTGAATTGTTCTGATAATCAGACAGGCTTGAGAAGCACTGCTGTAAACCAGGTTTCTTTTTAAGCTTGTATAATGCCCAGTGTGTAAAGCTGTTTTGTGTATGCAGCTTATATTCAAAAGTTTACTTGGTGGATATTGTTTAAGTCTAACTAAGTCTTTAATAAGTCTAAACTAGACTTATTGCTATACCATTTTGCAATATGTACAAATATGCAATCATTATTTTGTATGTTTGACACTAATATAATGTTAAGTCAGTTATTCCTCAGTATAAAAGCTTGCCTGGGTTATTAAAGAATTAATACAAGGATATTTAGAACTCTTGTTTATAAAAAATTCTAATAGCAACTCTTAGTTTAAACAGCACTCAATATCAGAGCAAATTTTTACTGTGTCTTTTCAAAAGCTAACTTGCTAGTTTTTTGGCTCTCAATGATGAGGTATGTGTTTCATCTGTCAAAGCTGAATGAGAGGTATTTTACCTTTTTTGACTATGAAAGAGACCTTCCTCATAAGTCTGCACCCAAGTGATGTCATCTCCCCATCCTAAAACAGAAGAGGGAAATCAGTCTATCAACTCAAGACCCCTGAAGAGTTCTGAAATGCGCATGTGAAATTTGATGTAGAGGGCATGGTTATAACTAGATAGGAAGAGGCTGTATCCTTTTAGATGACAGTAACTGTGTTTCACATCTCAACACCCACGGCCTTGAACCTAGTAAATGTCCAGTAGATGCTATTATGGTTAGTGGTGATTGATATCTTTGGACCATGCAAAAACTCTGTCTTTCAGATTGTACAGGAGAAGACTAGTTAATCTGCATGCTTTGTAAGTGCTGGTGCTAAGTTACTTTAGTCTTGTCTGACTCTTTGTGACCTGTGGACTGTAGCCCGCCATGCTCCTCTGTCCTTAGGATTCTCCAGGCAAGAATACTGGAGTGGTTTGCCGTTTCCTCCTCCAGGGGATCTTCCTGACCCAGGGATTGAACCCAAGTCACTTATATCTCCTGCATTGTCAGGTGGGTTCTTTACCACTAGCTCCACCTGGGAATCCCATGCATACTTTGTAAATCTATTAGGAATATATTGGGCTATACTGTCTCGTGTCCTTGAAGCTTGAGTACTGAGACATGTGGATGTCTTTAAAGTCAGGATACATCATGAAAAAACAGAATTTCAAATTTTGCTTTTGAGTTTTAACAGGTAAAAAATTCTGCTGTGGAAATTTCATGGTTGAGAGAGAAGCCAATAAAACACAGTTGTTTTGGAAGCATCCAAAAGAGTGGAGGAGAGGGAAACCGAATACAAGGAGTAGAGAGAGAATCTGCTGGTCCTTAAAGAGGTGATGGGAGGAATTGGGGATGTATGCTAGTGATTGAAGAATGACTGTCGAGCAGAATGCACAAAGTATTTCAAAGTATTTTCTGGAAATGTCTCAGTCTACAGATGGAAACGATTGAATTAATTTGAAAATAGAAATATTTGCAGTCTAGTTTGTACTCAGATTTTTTGTATGCTTCAAGTGTGTCAGACTGGAGTTTGTTTTGATACCATGGCTTAGAAGATGGCCAGGACTTATGAAGCAGAGTTATGAAGCAAGATAAATATGATTGTATGATTTTTGTCAGGTTTTAGTTTGTTAATAAACTATTAAATATATTTAATAACAATATAATTCAACCATTGAAAGTAGATACCTTTTTGGGTATAATTACATAGTGTGCAACCATCACTGCAATAGTTAGAGAACATTTTTATCACCCGAAGAAAGAAACCCTTTTCGACTCAGTTATCACCACCTAATCTTTTCATTTCTTCAACCGTAAGAAACACCAAATCCACTTTCTGTCTGTAGGCTAGCTTATTGCAGATGTTTGTGTCTGTGGAATCCTATAAGATGTGATGTATTTTACAGCTGGATGCTTTCATTCAGTACAGTGTTTTCAAGGCTCATCCACGTGTCATTGCGTGTATTAGGACTTCATTCTTGGGCCATTCCACTGTAACAGTATACCACATTTTGTTTATCCATTCATCATTTGATGAATATTTGGGTTGGTTCTACTTTGCGGATTTTATGAATACTGCTGCTGTGAACACATGGGTGCAAAACTTTTGTGTGAACATATGTTTTCATCTTCCCTGGGTTTATCCCTAGAGGTGGAATTGCTGGACCAAATAGTAACTGTACTTTTACCATTCTGGGGGCACTACCAGACTTTTTCCAAAGTGACTACATTATTATACTCCCTTACCAGAAATGTTGTTGGTTTGTTTTGCCTGATTTTAGAGGCTGGGCATTGGAAGACCAACTTATGTTAGCTTAGTACCCCCACCATAGCAGGAATCGTTCCTGTCTGTAGTAATCCTGAAGGATTTTCTTTGCTTGAGTTTATGTAGTAACTTTATGCTATTTTTAGCATTCTATAAAAGTTCCTTTGGAAACAGCCATTGAGACTAGGCTCCTACTTAATTTCCCTATTTTGTTGCAAATACCATTCAATGCCAGAATGTCAGCAATGGGAAGAATTACCAGTCTCTGCCCTTGGTGAACTTAGTTCTGCAAACATTGAAGGAACATCTGCTATATGCCTTGCTCCACTTGGCACTGGGTGTACAAAGGTGGGAGAGTATAGTCCCTGCTCTCAAACAGTTTGTTCATAGCTTGGCAAGATAGTCATATTGTGTTATAATTGTTTTTATACACTTTACCTCATAATCACAATAGGCCAGAGGTGGTACAGAATTTAAACTGTCTTCAGCGTCTCTGTTCATTGTTGTTGCTGTTAAGTCACTCAATCGTGTCCAACTCTTTGCAGCCCCATAGACAGCAGCATGCTAGGCTTCCCTGTCCTTCACCATCTCCTGGAATTTGCTCAAATGCATGTCCATTGAGTCGATATTACCATCCAACCATCTCATCCTCTTTTGCCCCCTTCTCCTCCGCTCAATCTTTCCCAGCATCAGGGTCTTTACCAATGAGTCAGTTCTTCGCATCAGGTAGCCAGAGTATTAGAGCTTCAGCTTCAGCATCAGTCCTTCCCATAAATATTCAGGTCTGATTTCCCTTAGGATTGGCTGGCCTGATCTCCTTGCAGTTCAAGGGACTCTCGAGAGTCTTCTCCAACACCAGAGTTAGAAAGCATCATTTGGCACTCAGCCTTCTTTATGGTCCAACTCTCACATCCATACATGACTACTGGAAAAACCATAACTTTAACTAGATGGACCTTTGTCAGCAAAGTGGTATCTCTGCTTTTTAATATCCTGTCTAGGTTTGTCATAGCTTTTCTTCCAAGGAGCAAGTGTCTTTTAATGTCATGGTGCAGTCACCATCCACGGTGATTTTGGAGCCCGAGAAAATAAAATCTGTCACTGTTTCCACTTTTTCCCCTTCTATTTGCCATGAAGTGATGGGACTGGATGCCATGATTTTAGTTACTATAATTCATAATTCAGTACTGGCTATGTTTACTTGTCATCTGAGGTTTCATTCATCTTCAATATGTGTTTATTGAGTACTTACTGTATGCTAGGTGCTGGTTGCAGAGCAGTTCTTTTGATTCCAAAGAAAATTAAGGTTTGGGGGTTCACTTTTATATTGAACAATTTCTTACCTTTTTCCAATTAATATTCCCTCTTCTCCCTAACAATGTCTGTGTTTACCCGGTGCTGCTCCCCACTCCAAGCAGCTCCACATGCTCCTCGGTGTTACACATGGTGTTTAATTCAGCCCTCGAGGGTCTTTAAGGGCAGAGACTAGTTTGGTCTTTGGCAATTTAAGGCTAATGAGTTCATTGTTTTATGACTATTGTATGTGTATATATGGAGATAACATGATAAATTACACTTAGGAAAATATTTCCCTCTTTTATTTATTTTGCAAAAGCTTACTGATATTTTTAGACTTTGTGATTTTAAACTAAAGTGGGATTAATTATTTCGGCTAAATATTGGTGAGCAGTTGGCGAGCATCCAGTACATTTATTAAGGGATAAGTTAACTTGGAAAGAAAGTCAATATTTTCAAGTTTGAAATTATGCTATAGTTTATCTCTGTTTGTTTATTAGTTCACATTGCCATTCCAACTAGTGGTCAAGTTTTTTGGGGGCTTGTGCTACTAATTTGGAATTAGCTATGTGTAGACGAATGATTTTCTTTACACTTCTGGTAGCTGGAAATGTAGGAATCAATTTTGAGGTCTTATTTATACTTCTTTACAGGTGAAGATACAATTGTTTCTTAGGCCAAAGTAAAGCAGTTGGTACAAAACAGATGTTTTCTAAACAGTATAGTGTTGTCTAAAAATACTATAGCAGTTTCCCAGAGTCAGCATAGCAAACACTTGGTTAACCAGAATTCTTGGAGGATGGAGATAAAATAATTTTTGAGGGCTCCCAGTATAAAATCATTCCAAATTATTTTCTTGCCTGAATAAATATTGGACAGAGCACTGGAACAGATTATACGGAAATCCTGATTGCATTTAGCATATCAATATGACATATCAATCAATAGAATTTTCCAGAATTTTCTAGGACTCTAGTCACCAAAGTTATAGGCAATGAAACCAGTTTCCCACTATTTCTATAGAAGATGCAGCAATTTTTTTTTTTTTTTTTAATTTGATTTGGCTCACTCTTTAAAATTAACTGATACTTTCTGGGATTCTTTTTCCCCTGTTTTCAAGTGACACACAACAAAAATTCCAGTTAATTGAGGTGGTTTTATAACTAGACCATGGGCAAGAGATGAAGAATTTTAAAACAATCCAAATGACTGAGTTTAGAAAATAAAATGAAATTCCAGTACCTCTTGAAAGTGTCTGAGGAGGTCTCTTTTCCTTTTTGATAGCAATGCCAAGGTTGGAAGAAACTGTGGTGAATAAGAGGCAGAGGACCAGAGCTGAGTGTGACATCACGTCTTCTCAAGAATCCTTCAGAACTGGATGGTAAAAAATGTCAGAATCTAGTAGGTTACCTCAGGCTGTCATCAAGACATTTGTTAAGAGTTAGACCAAACTTAGGCTGCCAGGTTGCTTTACTTGTGTGAGTTGACATGGTACAACCATCTAGAACTTTCACATCTTATTTTTAAATTATTGTAACAATGCAGTCAATTCAATAAAAGTCCACTTGATGAAAAGCCACAGTGCTTGGGCTTCCTGGGGGAGATACAATGACGTTGACATCCAAAAAGGCACCCAAAGCCGATTTCTGACGGCTTTGAGTGCTTCCAGCACTGCTTTAAATCTCAGATAAAATCATGTTGATTAAAGGGCTTGCCCCTGCTGAATGCAGTGGGAAGCTGACACGTGTCATGCATTAACAATCTTTGCCTTTTGATTAAAACACCATTTTAACTTTATGCCAAGACTGTAAGATGAGGCATGAACAATTAATGCTTAAAATGGAAATGGGAGGAAAAATGGAATACGGAGGTGCTTGCTTTTCAGTTCCTTGATAGTCATTTATCTTTATCCTCCCGTCGTTTACTCAGCCTTTTGCTCTTCAGTGTGCAACCCTGCCCTGTTTAAAAATCAGGCCTCTCACTTCAGTGTCTTTCTCTTGCCAGTGGTGCATCCCTTCGGTTCTCTCCTGGATTGAAAATGGTTGCTTTGGTTCTATTTCAATTATTTTCTTTCCTAATCTGGAAAGGATTCACTTGTAAATTTCTTTGTATTGAGAAACCCTGTTAAATAATCACGGTGCTGATAAGTATCACAGTTTAAGTTCTTATAACTTGGTAATACTGTAAAACATTTCAGAATGCCATCTTTTACCTTATGGATGTCATCGTGTACTGTAAAGGTTGGAACAAAGAAAGGGTAGATTTCAGTAGGGGATAAAGATGGTTGAATCTGGAAGGCAGAATCCAATGTGGGGAGGGCAGGCTTTGCTGGGGTGAAAATGGCTGTAGAGAAATGGAAGTAACCATCTAAGGCAGGGTTTTAACTTGGGTCCAGGGAGCTTCTAGACGATCTGTGATTGAGCTCCTAAAGTCTCAAAATCTCTGAATTTGACTGTAAAATTTTATGAGCCTTTGTTCTCTTTTCTGGGGAAGAAAGCCCCCAGTTGCCTTAAGATTCTTCCAGGTATCTTTAGAAGCAAGGAGTTAAGAAGCAGTTAATCTGGAGGAAGCATGAGAAAAAATTCTTTATGATACAGACAGAGTTAAGTAGGTAGAATCTCTATCAAAAGAAGTTATAACCACCTTTTTCTTAGTTTAAAGCTCCCAAATTTAAATGGGAACTGAATTTTTTTTTTTCAGATTTCAAGTTATTAGGTATAATTGTCAGACTGTTCTACTTAAGAAAAAAAAATTTGTTTTCTGTTTGACACTGATAAATTGTAAAAGAGGTATTAAATATATCCTACAATGAAGACAGTCAATTTATATATTACTGTTTTGGACAAGTAGTAATTTCCCTGGTGAACAGAACATGAATGACTTACAGTCCTCTAGCATCAGATGCCTGGGTTAATCTAATTGGGGCACACAGATGAACATGATGTGGTCATGGGCCGGGAGCAGCTCACGCTGCACTCGGAGGCCAACAACCACTTGTCTACAATTAGGTGTTATAAACACTGGCAGCATTTTCTGACAGTACTTTACTTTTCAAAGTAATTTAACATATGTCATTTACTTAAATGTTTAAAAATTCTCTGTAAAAGAAAAGAGGGAGTGAAATTTTACATTCTTTTCACAGGATATTAAAATTAGTTCCCTATGCTAAACAGTAGAACCTTCTTGTTTCTCCATCCTATATATAAGTTTGCATCTGCTAACCCCAAACTTTCACTCCATCACTCTGTTCTCTTTCCTGGGGAAGAGAGCGCCTTAGAGAACATTTAAATAAAAAAATGTATATATTCTTTATATTCCTTACATATATATCCTTTATGACTGAATCGCTTTGCTATACAGCAGAAATTTGCATACTGTAAGTCAACTATACTTCAATAAGAAAATTAAAAAAAGAAAACAGGAACAGTTGTTACTTGAGGCATAATTTTTAAAGGGTCACCTTTGATCAATGTTAATTTATTTTAGTAACATTAAAACAAGTAGAGAATAAAAGCATCACTCCAAATTTTTGTGATGAGACAAAAACCGAGGAGCCTACACTTGCCTGACAAAAGTATGAAGCCAACAAAGAAAATCTCATTTATTAAAAGAAGAAAAATTTCATTGAACTTCCCTCTGACTTACTGAAGGCCTCAGTTTTACGCACTGAAAAGGTGATCCTTTAAATATAACTGAGCTTGACCACTGATTAAATAATCTGGAAATTTTGCTTGCTTACCTGAAATAGTCAGTGCTCTTGCTGGAAGTGTATTCTGGATGTTTCTGGTTAAAAATGGGTGTGGATTTATAGACACACACACACCTGATCTAGAGCCCCACCTGCCTTGAAACAAGAGCACAGTCCACCTGCAAACTTACAAAAATGGGCTTGTCTGAAAAATCTGTGCTGTTCTCCAGTTCTTAGGCTCTCACACTAAGAAAGAAAGTGTCTTCTTTCTCTAAATTGAGATCGAGTGTCCTGATAGAATGAGGCCAAATACCACCTTTGTACTTTTTTTTTTTCATCCACCTTTTACTTCCCAGGGTAATTTTATGTTTGGCTAGAGTTCAACACCAGGAAAAGGTTGGGGGGGGGGTGGGCGGGGAGGAACTGGTCTGAATGTTGGAACTGTGTGCGCACTATTGTTCTCGATGAAAGGTCAGTGAGGCTTGAGATTAGATATGAAACAGAGGAATTCCTAAGGTTTACTCTCTTTACAGACCTAGAATTAATAGCTGAAGAGAGCAGATCTCCCCTTCTTTTCTGAGAAAGAGGAAAAGAGAAACATGCTGTTTTAAAATTTAACATTTTAATAATTTGACTCTGTATAAAATCCCTTACCTTACCATCCCCCCCCCCCCCCCCCCCCCA
>SJYQ01003156.1:114588-129018 GCA_006410935.1 Redunca redunca
CCCCCACCCCCCACAAAAAGGAAAGCAGGTAATTAGATACTATGTTTATCTAATAGTTTAAAATTTTTTCTTATAATTAATCTATGATTACGGAAAAGCATTTTTAAAGTATGGAGTTGTGTCAAAAAGAAAGTAAGCTTCTCTTGCCCTTCCCCAGTACCACCTGTCTTTCTCTGTTCACTCCCTCCCCAGCAGACATGCATCTACCTACCCCGCCACATTCTACTTCTTGGACTTAATTATTGTTAAAGTGATCTAAGGCAGAGTCTTCAAACCTGGCCCACCTGTTTTTGTGCAGACCAAGAGCTAAGAGTGGTTTTTACATTTTAAAATGTTTTTGGGTGAAAAATCAAAAGAATCATAATTTGTGACATGTGAAAATTGTATGAAATTCAAATGTCAGTGTCTATAAACAGAAATGACTGGATGAAGCACAACCATATCCATTGCCTTGCTATTATCTCTGGTTACTTTTGCATTCTAACGAAGAACTGCAGTGCTGAAACAAGGGCTATATGACCCGTGAAGTCTTAAAATATTTACTCTCAGGTCTTTTGTAGAAAAAGTTGGCTGATCTTTAATCTAGGTGGTTGTTCAACAAATTTTTGTCTTCCTTCCTCCCTCCCTGTCTTTCTTTTTTTTTTTTTGGATTATTCGCTATATTAATAAATGTACTGCTAAAGAGTGGAGGTGGTGGTTATCTTCTGACATTAAAGAGTGTCCTACTAGTATTTTAACTTTGGGTAGAGTACTGGCTTGATTTTATCATGTTAAGAAAGTAGTCATTGTTCCTACATCATGTCTCTTAAAGGCAGGAATGTTCAGTTTTGTTTTATGAAGACGTATGTATGTATGTATGTGAGATAGTAAATTTATATGGTAAATGTATTCCTTTTGTATAGTAAGTTTATAGTTTTCCTGCTAAATTTTCCTTGTGATCCTAAGAAAATAACTCTTTCTGTAGTTGCTTGGTTATCTGTTAAATTGGAGAAAATTTACTTCAATGGCACTTGATATTTTTAATCTTATAATTTAATTTTGTTGAAAAATCTCAAATACCTTTTTTTAGTTTTTGTTTCAAGTCATTTCTTCACCACCATTTCATTCCACTTGGGAATAGTATATACATTTATCTAATTAAAAGACTTTTAATCAGTCAAGATAGTGTACCCTTGTTAATTCTTTTAAGGGCAGTGACCCATATTTTTACAAGATTAATAGGTCACATAAATTGTAAATTGAATTCAGGATTAGGGATATCTGTCCTTTTTTTGTGTGTGTGCACATGCATTTGTGTGTCCGTCTCTCTGTGTCTCAATTGTCTTTCACTGGGGATATATAAAAAATAAACAGTACAAATACGTTGACAGTCGGAAGTAAGTCTCCATTTTCCATCTTCCTAGGGCAATAATTATTATCAGCTTCTTCAGCTTTTTTCTAGAAATATTTTCTCAGTATTCAAGCATGTCCCCATTCCACTTATTATCTATCATCTTTGTATATATCTATGTATTTTTTATTTTAGAACAAATATTGCCATTCTATCAATATTTCTAATTCTCTCTTTTTCATTTAATAATACTGAATACTGTGCCATATAAGAAGAGGAAGTTTTGAAACCATTCAGTTTCAAAGAGAAAAGAATCTACTGTGGAAAATGTTTATATGTCTTTATGTTCTAAATCCTGTAGAGGCAAATATTTATTTTAAAAATAAGGATTTCTAGAAAAAAGCACCTTTGCATTAAAGGAATAGATATCTCCAGCATTTGCTATTGAGCCATGTTAATTTATGTCAGACATTTAAAAGCATAGTGTGTTTATGAGCTTCTCCTGGTCAGTGTCTGCAGATTCTTGCTCTGTCAAGAGCAGTTACATTTCCCAATGCGAAACAATACCCCTTTCATTTCCATTAAGTATCTCAAGTCTCTGAACTTTGAGGCTGCTACAATTAAACACTTGATAAACACGCAGTGTTTCCACAGTATGGATATAAATGGGATTTACTCTTTAGTACTTGTCCTGTGGGCTACATAAGGTTAAAATTACAAAGGTTGCTTTTTGCATTACAATTCAGTCCTTCAGTTAAGGCTCTTACCTGTAACCTTTGAAGGCAACCTTTTTCCTTATCATCCATAAAAATGTTCCTCCGGCTACAAAGAGGCAACACATTTTTCCTCTGTTGGAGGGAGATCTGAGACCTAGCCTGGCCACTTGGGTCCCCAGATCCAGTTTGGAGAGAACCTGTTTTGGAAATTGTGGATGAAGTTAAAGTGGAATGTGCGGAATTGGGAGCCAGCCATGGCACGACTTCAGAGGAATCTAAGGAGAGTTTTCAAATGGATGAAGAACGGATACAGAGAGTAGGAAGAAGAAAGAGGAGTGAGTGAGTCACAGACCCAGGGAAGGAGAGAAGTAACCAGTGGGTCTGGGGTGGAAGGGGGCAGGGCTCTTGGATCATACTGGGAGAGCTGGCTTCATTTGAAAAACTGGAGAAAGTGCAGATATGGCCTTATTATCATGAGATTAGAGGACGAAGGGTCTTAAGACAGCAAACATAATGTTTATAATAGGATAAATAAGAGTTCATAGCTTATGGTTTGATCTGTAAAATCTAAATTATATTTATAAGCTGCAGTTGTGAAAGCACCAAGACAAGGAATGAATTAGGTTTCTAGGGGAAGTATACATTTTTGAGTATGACTTCAAAAGGGTTTAATTGAGGTATGTTCCCTGAAAAGGATACAGCTGATCTTCCCCTTCACATAGCCAGTTCTTGGTCATGATTCTTAGGGCTAAATATTGTACATACAGATCCACAATGAAAATTAATATTCAAAGACAAATTTCTTTAAGGCAAGTAAATTGCATATTATAGTTCTTCTAATAGGGACTGATATTTTGTGTGCTTGATGAGTAAATAATGTACTAGCATCCTCAGCCCTGCTAAAGCTCTTCATTCATCTTTCCTTTGTTTTGTTTCAGATAATACAAGATTTTAATTTTGTGTTACATTTGCTTATGTCCCTGGTGACTGAGATGGTAAAGAATCTTCCTGCAATGCAGGAGACCCAAATTTGATCCCTGGAGAAGGGAATGGCTACCCAATCCAGTATTCTTGCCAGGAGAATTCCATGGACAGAGAAGCCTAGTGGGCTTCAGTCCATGGGGTCCCAAAGAGTTGAATGTGACTGAATGGCTAACATACATATCCCTTTTATAGGATTACTGAACTAAATACTGTTAATTGCTTACTTAAGATTATTTTCTCTAATACAAGTCTCTTTTCTGAAAGAAACTTGTTAGTTCAGATATTGCCTTGTCTCTGTGCGGCTGTATATTTAGGAGGGGTAGACTTCACAAGTAGCCCCAAAGGGAAATCTTGATTACTCTATTCCATGACTTTAAAACCATTGGCACTGTCTAGAGACATTTTTCATTGACAAACTAGAGAGGGTGCCTTTTCATATTGTTCATGGGGTTCTCAAGGCAAGAATATTGAAGAGGCAAGAGCACAAGCTGGAATTAAGATTTTGGGAGAAATATAAATAACCTTAGATATGCAGATGACACCATCCTTATGGCAGAAAGTGCAGAGGAACTAAAGAGCCTCTTGATGAAAGTGAAAGAGGAGAGTGAAAAAGTTGACTTAAAACTCAACATTCAAAAAACTAAGATCATGGCATCTGGTCCCATCACTTCATGGCAAATAGATGGGAAAACAATGGAAACAGTGACAGACTTTATTTTCTTGGGCTCCAAAACCACTGCAGATGGTGACTGCAGCCATGAAATTAAGACACTTGCTCCTTGGAAGAAAAACTATGAGTAACCTAGACAGTATATTAAAAAGCAGAGACATTACTTTGCAGACAAAAGTCCGTTTAGTCAGAGCTATGGTTTTTCCAGGAGTCATGTATGGATGTGAGAGTTGGACCATAAAGAAAGCTGAGCACTGAAGAATTGATACTTTTGGACTGTGTCTTTGAGAAGAATCTTGAGAGTCCCCTGGACTGAAAGGAGATCCAACCAGTCCATCCTAAAGGATATCAGTCCTGAATATTCATTGGAAGGACTGATGCTGAAACTCCAATCCTTTGGCCACCTGATGTGAAGAACTGACTCATTGGAAAAGACCCTGATTCTGGGAAAGATTGAAGGTGGGAAGAGAAGGGGACAACAGAGGATGAGATGGTTGGATGGCATCACTGACTCAATGGACATGAGTTTGAGCAAGCTCTGGGAGTTGGTGATGGTCAGGGAAGCCTGGTGTGCTGCAGTCCATGGGGTCTCAAAGAGTCAGACATGACTGAGCGACTGAACTGAGAGGTGAGTGCTGCTGGCATCTAGTGAGTAACCGCCAAAGATGATTTGAAATACCCTGTAATGCACACGATGGCTCTCTCAGCAAAGACTTATCCAGCCCCAAATGGCGAAAGTGCTGACGCTGAGAACTCCAAGGTTGTTTTAACCCAGTCACGGTGGTCCCATTCTCAACCAGCCTTGGTTTTAGCGTAAACTTGTGATGTGATTCTGGCCAGAGAACTAGGAGGGGAAGTCTAAGGAAAGTTTTTTTTCTTCTTATTAATGATAATGAATAAATGTAAATATGTCTCCTTTTTCACTGTATATTGTCACATTTGGATGTAATGCATGGAACTGCGGCAGCCAACTTGGTATCATGAGGGTAGTTAAGGAGGACAAAGTGGCTGTATCTTAAAAGAGCCTGATAGAGATGGAAAGTGTGTGTGTGTGTGTTTTAACCAGTTTGGAGCCATTAAAATTTAGGGCTCATTCTAAATATATATATCCTATTGTTTAAAATAGCTGAGTCAGTTTCCTGTTACTTTTAGTCAACAGCATCCTAGTTGGTAAAATTATTTAGCATCTATTTGTTTTATAGTAAAACTTTCGACCATTTTTGACAATCAGTTATATTGGTTTCGTTTCTTATGACATTTCTCTTTTGTCATATCTTTCTCATCAGAATTCTTTGTTTTGTGGTATTTTAGAGCAATGGTGTGTGGGTGATATTTACTGATCTGTGTAAATCTAGAATGTCTGTTACTCTCATGCTAATGAGAGCTTGCTTGGATGTTGAGTTATTGGTGGTTCAGTAAATTCTAGATGCAGCTGTTTAACATTCTGCTTGTTTAGTGTAGAGGAAAGATTTGAGGCCAGTCTGACTCTGTACTGTCTGACTTTTTCTGTCCAGATACTTGTGGGAGTCTTTTGCTTGTTCTTAAAATTGAAAAAAAAAAAAAAAAGAATATTATAAATTTCTACTCCCTAATTTTGCTGAGGACTTGATAAATTTGTTTAAACGCCTAAGTCTGCATTGAGTTCCTAGAAGTGTTTTCTCTTGTTCTGTAGCTGGGTATTGGTTTTCATTCTGTTTACGTTTTTCTTTCTGGAAAACTTGTTTTGCACGTATTGAATTTCAGATACTGTTATCCATGTGTCCTTGATGATTTTCATCTCTTTAGCCTCTTTCTTGGAGGCCTGAATTTTTCAAGCTTGTTTTCTAACTTGTTGATTTGATTCCTGTCGTATTCAATTTGTTATTTATTGCTTCTATTACAGTTAAAAAGTTAGCAGTCACACTTTTCAATGATAAACCTCCTTTCTGTTTTCAAAGTGTTCTGTGTATGACTGCAAATCTTGTTGCAGTGTATACAAGCCAAGATGCCTTTGCAGAGGTGTGTCCAGCCAGATATTAAACCCTGGGAATGACGTCACTTTCCAAACTTAGTGTCTTGCCTGATTTTACTGTGAGTGCCTTTGGGGCCCCCCACTCTGTGAAGACTCCATGTTTTATTGCACTTCCTAGAAACTCCAGCAAAATTGAAATTTACTCCCACCCACCATCCTGTGACTTAGCCTTATTTTTAGGCCCCGCTGCAGAGCTGCTGGAGAAGTCCCTTCCCTTCTGCCCTGAAAGCTTTGCTTTATATGTTTTAGATTATGGGCATACCAGTCCTTTCTCACTCTGATCCTGCCTGTATTACCTTAGATTCTTTGAATTTTCAGTTTGAGTAAGTATGCCTTTCTATAGTTTGTAACAGAGGTCCTCAACCTCTGAGATCTAACGCCTGATGGTCTGAGGTGGAGCTGGTGTAATGATGATAGAAATGAAATGCACAGTAAATGTGGGCTCCGCAGGTGGCGCTAGTGGTATAGAACCTGCCTGCCAATGCAGGTAGAGGTAACAGATGCAGGTTCCATCCCTGAGTTGTGAAGATCCCCTGGAGGAGGGCACAGCATCCCACTCCAGTATTCTAGCCTGGAGAATCCCATGGACACAGGAGCCTGGCGGGTTATGGTCCACTGGGTCACAAAGAGTCGGACGTGACTGAAACGACTTAGTACGCATACACAATAAATGTAATGCACTTGAATCATCCTAAAACCATGCCCCCTTACCCTGGTCCATGGAAAAATTGTCTTCCATGAAACTGATCCCTGGTGTCAAAAAGATTGGGGGCCGCTGGTATACAAGGAGGTCCTGGGATTTCTTTGGAAGGAATGATGCTAAAGCTGAAGCTCCAGTACTTTGGCCACCTCATGCGAAGAGTTGACTCACTGGAAAAGACTCTGATGCTGGGAGAGATTGAGGGCAGGAGGAGAAGGGGACGACCCAGGTTGAGATGGCTGGATGGCATCACGGACTCGATGGACGTGAATCTGGGTGAACTCCGGGAGATGGTGATGGACAGGGAGGCCTGGCGTGCTGCGATTCATGGGGTCGCAAAGAGCCGGACACAACTGAGCGACTGAACTGAACTGAACTGATAGTCTTTTCCCTACTTCATTCAAAGGAGAGTTTAGAAGAATGTGGACTTACTAGGTTGCCATCTTGGGCCAAAAGCTACCATTTACTGCACTTAAATTGAGCCCAAGATAGATTCAGTGACTTGCCCAAGCTCATGGTGACAGAGGCTGGTTTCAAACTTTGATCTCTTGAATACAGATGATGTGTTTTTCCCACTTGGAGAGGCATCATACACGGAGGGGAAGAGTGAAGTCCTACCGAAGGAGAGGCTGGTTCTAACAGCTTGAAAGAGGGATCCCATGAGGAGGCAGAATGGGGAACTGGTTCTCCAGTGCTAATGGAGGGAAAGCAAGAGCTTGAAGGGGAATATTCTTTTTTTTTTTTGATTTTTAATCATGTATTTTATAATGTGCCCTCTAACATCGTCATCATTTCCTTAACAGTTGTCATGGTTTAGTATATTTACTTAGAGGAGTCACTTAAGGATCAGTGATCATGGACCATTTGTCCTCTCCTGAACAGCCTCTAGTTGTCTTTATGCTCTAGAGACCTGATGTCTGAGTTCACGTACTTGATTAGTAGCCAAATGAATTATTAATGTAAATAGAAATAAAGATAATGTTCATCTTACAGAGTTGTGAAAATTAGAGAAAACATGAAAAGGAACAGAAAAATAGCATCTTTCCAAACATGTGGCTATCAGATTTTCTTATAGTTACTGGAAATAAGACAGTATAGAGAGTTGCTTTCTTTTTCTTCTTTTTAAAAATTTATTTCAATTTGGAATATAATTGCTTTACAATGTTCTTAGGTTTTTTTTTTTTGCTATATGACAGTGTGAATCTGTAAGCTGTCTGTACACATAGATGCCCTTCCTCTTGAGCCTCCCTCCCACCCCCACAATCTCACCCGCCTAGGTCATCACAGAGCACCGACCTGAGCCCCCTGTGCTGCACAGCAGCTTCCCAGGAGCTATCGGTTTTATCCATGGCAGTGTATTTATGTCAATGAGAGTTGCTTTTTTTTTTTGGAAGAAAAAATAAATATTTTAAAATGATGTTTGACTTCCCCATTAGTATTAGTTCCATTATTATTATAACTATTATTCACATGAGCCCACTAAGCCCAGTAACTAAGTAAGAAAATGCTTTATCAATAGGATGAACTGATGTCATGTTTTAGGTATTTTCCAAAAATGTGCACTTTTGTAAAAGGGAGGCTTCCCTCAAGAAATGGCCCATTTTGAGGATGTGTGATTCTTACAGTTTCACATACAATTGTACTTTCATTTTAAACAAGTTTAACTCTTAGTCATGATTTTCATGGCCCCACAGATTATTCTAGCAAAATCCATCTGTGGAGAAGGTGAGGTTGTAATCTGAAGAGCCCTATGAATTGGGAAGCTTGGGCTGAGCTGAAGGTACTCTCTCATTCTGACGTTAGGTGTCACTACAATCAAAGAAAAACAGAGCATGCAAATGAGCAGTGAAGTGGAGCTTGAACCTGCAGGGAGAAAAAATACACGTTTAAATTGTGGTAGGAAGTACCTGGACAAGAACCTACACGTCCACATTGCCTTGGTGAAAAAGAACATCTTGATACATGTATGGCAGCAGCATCCATTTTCCTAAATGTTGATTCAGTTCAGTTCAGTTCAGTCGCTCAGTCGTGTCCGACTAGAAACAACTAATAACTACTTCTTCCCCTAAAAATGCTAAAACTGATAGGGGCCTCCAAGGGTTTTTAAAGTGAAATGATCCCAAAAGGTTACAATTGAGATTTTTCACAGACTAGTTCATGGAGAGTTTAGCTCTGATGAACTTAAGCTTAACTTTAAATATTTTTAGAGGGATGGTACAGGGAGGGAGGAGGGAGGGGGGTTCAGGATGGGGAACATGTGTATACCTGTGGCGGATTCATGTTGATGTATGGCAAAATCAATACAATATTGTAAAGTAATTAACCTCCAATTAAATAAATTTATATTAAAAAAATTTAATTATGAGAAAAATAAAAAAAATTATAGAATTTACCAGATGTTTCCTAAGTCTATTTGTTTCATAAAAATGTGAAGAATCAACAGATTCAGTGTGTTTAAATTAGAAATTTGTTTCATACTTGGAAAGAAGTGGTATTTTGTTTCTTCTACATTACTGACATTTGGGTGTTAAGTATAGCTGCCAGGTGTGTTCATATGTGTTTATTTAAACAAAATATATGCAAGCAGTTGGAGAGCATGGTGCCCACCTCATTTGCTTTTCTTCTTAGAGTACATAGTGAGCTGTCCATCCTCCCAAAAGATGCGTTAAATGTACTGTTCCATGTGTATGAATTGGCACACACTGTTGGAATAGATTCAGAGTATTTAGCAGTTGATACACCATAGGCACTGACAAATCTAATGTGTATACATATATATACAAATATGTGTATATATATATACACATACACTCAAAGCTGATACTCAACTAGTAGGTACTCATACAGTCACTTCAGTTGTTAAAGTGTTGAAACACCTCTTCCCTTAGCTGATAAACAGGCCCTGTTTCCATTGCTCACTATCAAGCCCCCTCCCACACACGTATGCATTAATAACTTGGCTTATGAAGGCCCACAAGATCTCTGGGTTAGGCTCAAAATACAAGTATCAAAGTTAAGTCTCATTTCTCTTTCGGTAATGGTCCCTACTGCCTAGGAATGGCTTTAGCGTTGCTAAGGTTGCAATTGGGGAAAAACTGAAAGATACAGGAAGAAGCTTGGTCTGTACATTTCTACAACATCATCCTTTCCTGAGGTGTGATCAAGCCTTGATTCATCTTCTGTCATGATTCTGAAGGACATCATGATTAAAATCTGACATAACCATATTACCTTGATGTTCACAGGGAGTATGCTGATATTGGGGACAGGTGTGGGGTTCCGTCAGTATAGTATTGGTAACATGTTCATTTGTTCTGAAATGTCTTCAACACTGATTTCTTTTCTTTGTTCCACTTGGTAACTAATACACCAGCTTGTATCATATACAAACGGCTGCATTTACGTTGGATGGACAGGAAAGACTTCTGAATTTGTACAGGCTTGGTGGGCAGGCAGAAGTCATGGTGAAGTTGTTTCTGCCTCATTTGCAGTGGTGAGATTATGAGTCCACAGTAATTGTCCAATTGTTGGACAATTGGACAATCAGTTTGAAAACTGATACTTTTGCTTTCTTTTGATTGTCCTCATTGGAAAAGAAATGAATGTATGACATAGACCAGTGATTTTAGTATTTTGTGGAATCTGGTTACTAAAGCTGTTCTTATGGCACTTGTATCATTATCTTGATGATTCAAAAGCAAAGTTACAGCTAAAATAGCCAGTTTCCATTAATCTTTATATTAGCATGACTTAAAACATAATTTCCCATGAAAGGGAGAAGTGACTTATCTCCATATGTCTCACACTGCCTCTGCCAACCTGTTTCAAAATTTATGTTCACTGCCAAAATGTGGATGTGTCATACAATTTAAAAAGTATGAACCTCAATGGTGACACCATGACTCTTAGAGTTAATGATTATCATGGTGTTTGGGGACCTTGTCTCACCCACGTGCACACCTTTTGATGTCACAATAAGTGTATTTTTTTCTTTTTATGTGAAATTTACTTTTAACCCCACCATTTAGCATTCTTTACCCATTTTCACTTAAGTGTTTCTCTCTAAATTTCATTGATACATGTATGCTGTTTGTTCCAGTGTCTTGACAATTCCATTTCATTAGGTTGATCCCATTGTACATTTAAAAATTTCACAGTGTAAGTTGGTGGTACTCTTGTCATGATGTGAAAGTGCCTTGATGCTAATGGTAGCTCAGAGCATGCTACTAGTAAACTGTTTTAGAGGTCAGAATATAAAAAGTCTCACCGACCAAATTCAGATTCTCAGATTACACGGTTTATTGAATCAACAGAGAGAGAAGCAAGGGGAAACAGTTGGCATAAATTAACATGATTGGGATGGGAGTCAGTGGAGAGGAAGGACCACAGTATCTAAGTCTGTGCTATACAACAGCCATACCTCCTGCTTCTTGCTACATCACTCTTTATCTGCTAATGGCAGGTTTATGATAACTGAAGTTGGAGATGGGTGAGGGGACTCAAGAGAAGAAAGGTGCCCAGAGTCAACTTACTGTACGCAGGACACAGGATGGAATGTCTGATCAGTAGCTCTTGCCGAATAGCAATGGCTTTATCTGTATGAGGCAAAAAACTTGAGGGACCAGTATGAATGTTAGCAATGGGTGACTGATTTATTGTTGCTATTAAACTGGAGGTGGCATGATTTGAACCTTGGAAATTCGTGTATATATTTGCACATTTATTGAGATTAAATTTGCAAACAATTAAATGTGTCCATTTTAAGTTACACTTCAGTGATGTTCGAGGACATTATTATCATATATAATCACCCTCAGAATTAAGATACAGAATATTTCCATCTTCCCAGAAAATTCCCGTATGCCCTTTTACAGTTGATCTCCCACCACCAGTCCCAGGCAACTACTAGTCAGCTTTCTGTCACTATAGATTAGGTTCTCTTGCTAACCACCATGGTTTTGAGATTCATCCATGTTTTTGAGTACATCAGCAAATCACTTCTCGTTATTGCTGAATATTATTCCATCATATAGAATACCTCGATGTGATAACCTGCTCATCTGTTGTTGAACATTTGGGTTGTTTCTAGTTTTGGGTTATTGTGAGTAAAGCTGCTATGAGTACCCAGTATCGGGCTTGGTATGGATATGTTATTTCTCTTGGACAGATATCTGCAAGTGGAATTGCAGAGTTATATGGATAAGAGTATATTTAGTAAGAAACTACAAAACTGTTTTACAAAATTGTTGAACTAGTGTGCATACACTTGTCAACACCTGTGAATCTTTAACTTTAGATGTTCCACAGATATTTAATGATGTCTCATTGTATTTTTACTTTTCATTTTTCTAATAATTATGTTAAACATCTTTTCATGTACTTTTTTGATTATGTGTCTTTTTTGGTGAAAAGTCTATTATGTTCTGGATACAGCTGCTTTATCAGAGGAAATACCATTTCGAGTGGGTAGTTGCACTGTTTCCTATGTCATACTTAGAACCGGTTTTAATTTTTATATATTCTAATCTATTATTTAAAGTTTTGTGTTTTCTGTATTTTTTCTAAGAAACCTTTTGTCTACTTCATTATTGCAAATTTTTTCTGTATTCTAGAAATTATATAGGTTTAACTTTTATGTTGAGGCCCATAACTGATTTTGAGTTGATTTTTGAGTTGGTGTGAGGGAAGTGTGGAGGTTTATGTTCTTTAGAGAGTTGTTCCAGGATCATTTGTTGAAGACTAATCTTCCTCTGTTGAATTTGGCATGTTTGTCACAGATGGACTGAACTTATAGATGCGGGTGTGTCTTTGGGCCCTCCCTTCTGCTCCGCTGGTCTGTATGTTTATACTCTTGATTGCAGTACCTATACAGTAAGTCTTGGAATCAGGCATTGTAAATCTTATTTCTTTTCAAAGTTGTTTTGGCCTTCCTGGAAACTACCTCTCCATATAAACACTAGGTTGTCACTTTTCACACATACAAAAAACAAAGCAAAGCAAAACTTCAAGTCAAAACAAACCTGTGGGAATTTGATTGAGAATGCCTTGAATCTATGCGTCAATTTGGGAAGGATTGGCATTTAAAAAAATTGAATCTTCCTATCTAGAAACATTGTTCATCGGTGTATCTTCAAGTCTTCCTTAATTTCTCTGAGTGATTGTTATTGATGAATATTATTCCATCATATCAAATACCTCGATGTGTTTACCTGCTCATGTTTCAGTTTTCAGTATACAGATCTTGTATGTATTTTGTTACACATATAAAATATATCATATTTGTGGATGACACCGGAAAAACATTTTTAAAAATCAGTTCACTTTCCAATTACTTGTTGTTAGAATATGGAAATACAGTTGATTCTGGATATTGGCTTTACAACCTTGTGACCTTGCCAAATTCATTTAGTAATTTTAGTAGCTTTTTGGTAGATAATTCAATTATCCACATAAATATTTGATTTATGAAAAAAACAGATTTACTTATTCCTTTTCAATTTTTTATTTCCTTTTCTTTTTTATTGTATTTGCATGGTTGTTGTGAAGGCAGATATGTTTATCTTGCTCTTTATCTAAGGTAGAACATATAGTCTTTCATAATTAAAATGTTTGCTATAGATAGATGGCTTTTTAATCAGATTAAGAAACTACTCTTTTATTACTAGTTCCCTGAGAATTTTTTTATGTAAGGAAAGAGTGTTGAAATTTTTCACAAACCTTTCTCTGCATCTATTGAGATGATCATTAAGTGTTTTGTTTTTTCTTCTGTTAAATATGTGACACTGAATTTCAAATGGTAAACCAACCTTGCATTCTTAGTATGAACTCCGCTTGGTCATGATATATTATTTCAATTTGTTAATATATTTTAAAGAATTTTTGCATCTATACTTATAAGGTGTAACGATTAGTAATTTTGTGTTCCTTTTAGTATTGGCGTAGAGTAGAACATAAAAAAGAATCAACGTATTCCCTTCTCTATTTTTTTGGAAAACTTTGCAAATAACTGGTATTTTTTTTTTCTATTTTAAATATTTGGTAGAACTCACCATAAATCCTCCTGAACCTGGAACTTTTAAGTGGAAAGTTTAAAGAATGTTTCAAGGTTTTATTTTGAAGTAATTATATATTTATGGGAAATTGCAAAGAAAGTACAGAGAGGTTCTGTGTAGCCTTCATCCCATTTCGCATAGTAGTCACATCTTCTTACTTATAGTACAGTGTCAATACCAGGAAACTGACATGGCATATAAAGTGTGCAGTATAGTACTGTGTACTTTTATCGCTTGTGTATATTTGTGTAATTACTACTGCAGTCAAGATGAAGAAATATCCTATCAGAAAATTTCCCTTGTGCTGCCCCTTTGTAGTCACAGAGGGCTCTCCTTGTCTGTATCCAATCATTGATCTCTTTTTATAGCCCTTTATTCTCCCCTCTACTTATATTAATTTAATAATTATCTTAAAAGTAAACTGAGAATTACTTTAAGGAGTTTTGTAATGTTTGTTTTAACCTTCATATGTAACTTAGAAAACTCAGTTTAAAAGAAAAGTCTATTGCATTTAGCCATATTCTTACTCTTGCTGTTGTTTTCTCTTCCTTCCTGATGTTCTAATATTCCTTTTTTCTTTTAAATCATTTTTATTCTGTTTGAAGAACTTTCTTTAGCCATTCTTTTAAGGTGAGTCCACCAGGAACAAATTCTGTTACTTTGCTTTTATCTGAGGTAGTCTTGATTTCTCCTTAATTGTTGATGGGTACTTCACTGGATACAGGATTCTTGACTAATAGTTTTCTTTTATTCCTTGAAAGATATCCATTTCCTTCTGACTTCCATGGTTTCTGATAATAAGTCTGCTGTCATTTCAAATTTTTTTTAACCTTTTATGAAAATCCCAGGGACAGGGGAGCCTGGTGGGCTGCAGTCCATGGGGTCGCTAAGAGTCGGACGCGACTGAGCAACTTCACTTTCACTTTTCACTTTCATGCATTGGAGAAGGAAATGGCAACCTACTCCA
>SJYQ01003156.1:138553-203430 GCA_006410935.1 Redunca redunca
TTTTTTTTTTTTTTTTTTTGAGATTGAAGAACCAACTCTCTTGCTGTGTTAAGTTTATTTTTATCAGCTAACCTTCATACATCAACACGTAGGATTTGTCTGTGAGAAAAACATAGGATCCTTATGCCTGGGTCTTGCTTGCTTTCTCTGGCATTACCTGTTTAACTTTGTACTCAGAATGGTGTCTCAACAGGCAAGTTCTGGTTTTTCCCTTTTGCAGTTCAGAAAAATATCTGATCGTGAAAAGGTCAAATTTTAAATATGCAAACAACCTACTTCTTCCTCTGCACTACCGCGCAGACTGTCTGGTTAACTCGGCTCCTTTCTGCTCGCACACTCAATAGAGTTTGCAGTATTTCTGTGTTTCGGGTTGCTTTTTATGCTGAATGTTGTTCACGGTCTTTGTTCTCTTTGACTCAATGGGATATCACCTTTCATTCTTAATTTTCTCAAACAGAAATGGGGTCAGACTTGTTTTAAGCTTTGAATGGATTCTGGATACAAAGAATTAGGAGTTAAATTGCTTTTTAAATGATGTGAATCAGGGTCATCTGTGTGTTTGGTTTAAGACGATCTGTGTTTATCTATAAACCTATCTTGGAGGTGTCTTCCCCCCAGTCCCGGGAATACTGCAGCCCCGTGGCACTGTACCACGGGGTCAGCATGCTTAAGGACATGCGCTTTGAAAGGATCAGACCTCATGTTGAACCCTGTTTCTATCTCCTACAGAGATGTGTGCCTTGGGCAAAGAATATAACTTGGCTCCCCTTCAGTTTTGTCCTTTGTGAAATGGAGGTAGTAACACCATTTCAGCTTAAGTAAGAAGCTTCTGTGAAAACCCACTAATGTGCCTACCCCTTAGAAAATACCCCATCCATGGTAGTCAATATTAATAATAATAAAGACAATGCTACTATTATTAATAAATATATTAACTATTAACAATAGTTTGCAATAATTTTAAAATTCATAGTAAAGATACATTATAAAGATACTATTACTTAATATTAATAAAAATAAAGATAATATTTTAAAAAGGCCATTCTGTAATAATAATTAAACAGGATTTTAGAACTTTGGAGGTGGCCCACTAATACCAAGAGTGATAAATCATGACAATGACAAAAATTACTCCAAGCATGACATTGACAAAAAATTAATAACTTATTCCAAATTTACTATTTAATAAAGGGATTAAAGAAAATGGCCATTGTCATCTTTTTAATTTCAGCAATATGTTGGCAGCGCCATCTGCTGATAGAACAAACACTTTTAGAATATTTTGCGAAGCAAGAAATCTAACAGTCTTCTTTTGTATTTGCTTAAACAAGGGTAGGCCCATGTGTCATTTTCTTCACTTGGAAAATTTAACTTTATTGAAGAGCCCGATGACATATAGCCATAACATTCTTTTGAAGTATCAGTCACAGTCTCTAAGAAAATGATTCTCTAATGGTGTCATTATTAACTTCTTAATCCACTTAGTGATTGAGTCTTATTAGTAAGGGATTGAAGGGGGCAGAATGTGCCACTTCCAAATTACCTCCTTGGTATAAGGGTTATTTCAGCCTGGGTGCTTTTAAGAAACAATGGACAGCAGAGAAGGCATGAAAACCATGTAGAAATTATCCTTTTGTAAGAGACAGTCAGCTGAAGCTCCAGTACTTTGGCCACCTGAAGTGAAGAAGCCAATTCATTGGAAGAGACCCTGATGCTGGGAAAGAATAAGGGCAGAAGGAGAAGGGGATGAGAGAGGGTGAGGTGGTTGGATGGCATCACCGACTCAATGGACATGAGTTTGAGCAAGCTTTGGGAGTTGGTGAAGGACAGGGAGGCCTGGTGTGTTGCAGTCCATCGAGTCATAAAGAGTTGAACACGACTGACTGACTGAACAACAGGAAACATTTACATTTATAACAGTGCCCCTCTCTCTGTACCAGGAATAGAAGAATGACTGTCTCTAGAAACACTTCTCTTTGGAGAAGACACAGTCTTAGATCTGCAGGACAACCTTACCCTGGTTGATGGTGCTTTTCCTGGTCACCTCCCATTAACTGTCTCCTTCCTGCCCAAACATCTTTCTTTTGCCTTTAGCTGAAGAAGGTACTTAAGGTGAAGGTTGGGGCCATTTGGGGGTGTTATTCAGTTGTTCTGAGTCTCTCCCAGTAGGCATACATGTTATTAAATTTCTGTTTGCTTTTCTCCTATTAATCTTTTATCGGAGATGGGGGTGTGTCTCAGCCAAGAACCTAGAAGGGTAGAGAGAAAATGAATTTTCCTCTCCAACATGATGAGTTTCTTTATTTTAAGGTATCTTGATCTTATATTAGAAATGGAAGGTCTGTGAGAACCTAAATTTTGTAGGGTTTTTCCTGTTCACTCAGAGACTCGTCCAAGGTCAGATTAATCTGGCCAAATGACATTGATTTGCTTTTAACTTTGTTGTCGTTGTTACAAAACAAGCTATATGTTAACAGCAGAGTATAGACTGACAACAGATGTCCATGTGGTTGGAGTCCTGAGTCCGATTCTGAGAGGTCACACAGAGATATCTGTTTTACATCGCACGTGGGACCCTTGATAGTGAAGGAATAACCCAGCTCCAAAAGCCTTTTGCAACCAGAGCAGGATTTGGAGTATCTGCCAGCGTCACCATAATTAAAGTGAATATCTATAAAATGTGGCAAATAAATGAGTATGTTACAAGAAATATATTTCCAATAATATTTTTAAAAAATTTATCTTTAATTAGAGGATAATTGCTTTATGATAATTGTGTTGGCTTCTGCCATATATCAACGTGAACAGGTATACATATGTCCCCTCCCTCTTGAACCTCCCTCTCACCCCATCTCACCCGTCTAGGTTGTCACAGGGCACTGGATTTGAGCTTCCTGCACCATACAGCAAGCTTCCACTAGCTATCTGATTTTATATATGGTAATATGCATGTTTTAATGCCGCACTTACAGTTCATCACCCTCTCTGTGCACAAGTCTGTTCTTTATGTCTGTGTCTCTGTTGCTGCCCTGCAGATAGGTTCATCAGCAATCTTTTCATTGTGGTAAAATTCATGTAACGCTCATCATTTTAACTATTTTAAAATATACATTTCTGTAGCCTTTAGTACATTCACAGATTTGTGTAACCGTCCCCACTGTCAAGTTCCAGAACATTTTTATCACCCCCAAAGGAAACTTAGTACCCATTGAGCACTTATTCCCATTTCTCCACAACCCCAAACAAGCACTAATCTGGTTTCTGTGTCTGGATTTCCCTACTGTGGGTGTTTCATACAAAGGGATTCATATAATATGTGGCCTCTTGTGTCTGGCTCCTTTCACTTGACATAATGAATTTTAGATTCATCTATGTTGTGGCACGTATCAGTTCTTTTTTATGGATTAATAATATTCCATCGTACACATACACCAACATTTCTTTATCTGTTCATCCACTGATGGGCATTTTTGTTGTTTCTGCCTTTCGGCCATTGCAAATATAGTTTACACTCTAACCATTCATGTGTAAGTTATTGTTTGAACACCTATTTTTTAGATTCTTTTGTGTACATGCTTAGGGAATGGAGTGGCTGGGTCATATTGTATTTCTCTTTAACTTACTGAAGAATCACCAAACTATTTTTTGTGATGGTTTGTGCCATTTTAAATTCCATCAGCCATGTATGAGGGTTCCAACTTCATTACATACTTCACCTTTGAGTATAGCTGCCCTAATGGGTGTGAAGCAATACCTCATTACGGTTTTGATTTTGCATTTTTCTAATGACATGGAGCATCTTTTCAAGTGCTGCTTGTTGGCCATTTGTATATTTTCTGTGAAGAAATGTCAAGCCCTTTGCCCTCCATGCTCTTTTCAAAGGATGAGATTAGGGTAGAGAGAATTGCGTTTAGGTTCTGTAAGACTGTTGAGGATGAAACCTACTCTAGTCATCTCAGGCAGGTTGTGGTAACTGCAAGTTAGGAAAGGAAGGAAGCCCAAGAACCAAACTCACAAGCAGTCCTGGTCTCTTGAAGAATGAGATGCGGTTGATGACCATTCATCCATTCAGAGTTATTTGAGGGCCCCACTTCTTCCCGATGCAGGGCAATTGTAGGCACTGGGAACCTTGGAGATGTGGGACCACCTGTCCCCAGAGTGATGTCCGCTGCTCCTCCTTCTGCTCACTCTGTCCTCTTGTTCATCAGCTCCTCTGTTTCCTTTCCCCCTGTTTGCTCACTCCCGTTCTTTTCCTTGTAGTTTTACTGCCTTCTTGGTGTCTTGCACTCAAAACTCCCAGAGAGAGTCTGATTCCTTTGCTCGGTCACCATGACGGTCGTGGGAAAGAGCCCGTTTGCCAGTGCAAGGGATGTCAGCAACTCCGGGTCAGGCTGTGGGTCGGGACTATCCCTGGAAGATGCCATCACAACCCACTCGTGTTCTTGCCTGGAGAATCCCACAGACTGAGGAGCCTGGCGGGCTGCGATCCATAGGTCTGCAGAGTCGGACACGACTGAACAGCTTAGCACAGCGCATCCGCAACAGAGCATCTCTCTGGGCAGACTCCTTTCCCGTGGCTTCCTTGTAGACTCGGGCCTTCTTCCGTGTAGCTGTAGGTGGTCCCATCAGATGTCGTCAAGCCAGTGGACAGCTTTACCTAAGGAGTTGTCTGAGCACTGTGCTCAAAGTGGCTGAGGCTGTTTCATGGGCTGTTGACTATAATGTTTCAACTTTTCAGACATTTCCAAGTGGATCCAGTTTAGTCTTCTTGTTGCTGTGAAACTAGTGACCGTACTTTCAGTGGTTTTAAACCGCACACACTTCTTATCTTGGAGCTATGGAGGTTGGAAGTCTGAGATGGGTTTTAGAGAGTCAGAATCAGGGTGCTGGAAGGGCTGGTTTCCTGGGGAGGCTCCAGGGAGAATCTGTTCTTTGGCTCATCCAGCTTCTAAGGGCTGACGGATTCACTGGCTTGAGGTCCCATCACTCAGCTCTCTGCTTTCATCATCAACTTGCCTTCTCCTCTACCTGAATTGCCTGTGTTCTCTTTTAAGGACCCTTGTGTTTACATTGGCCCCGCATGGATAATCAGCACACTGTTCTTGTCACATGACCCTTCCCTCAATCATATCTGCAAAGTTCCTGTTGCCACACAAGATAATACCTCTGGGTCTGGGGATGACGGTGGTGGATACCTTTGGGGGACAGTTGCTATTTGGTTTACGCCAAAGTCATAATAAGGAAAAACTTAGACCCCGTAGACCAAGGGGTTTTAGTCTTTTAAACAGTAAGTGGCTCAGTGTAGGCAAGTAAATGTCATTCAGTTTCTGAGATTTCTTTCAGTGCCTTATGTGACTGGGGTTTGCAAACAATACTGTTGCTGTTTTGAAAGTGGGCCAGGAAAGGTTGAACCCAGAGTAACTATTGCTTGGCAGAATCACTGGAGTGGCTTACTCACAGGAATCAAGCAGTTCTAAAAGCAATTAGGCCACCCCACGAGTCCTTCATACCTGTGTATTCATGAATATTTGACAGATCATCCTGCATGAGGCAGAGTGTCCTATTCTAGTCCAGCTTCCTCTCTTTCTGAAAGGGCGTACATAGTCATGAGCCCCAGAAGTTACATTTGGAATGAGGGTAACTCATTTATGAAGCAAATAATTTCCCACCTAATTTGCCTTTAAAAAAAAACACAAATAGCCCAAGCCCCTAAGCTGTGAAGAAAACAGTCAAATTATACAAATTGTATGGCATTCTGACTAGTTAGACCTTTCTACAGCCACCCTGTCTTGAAATCAAGTGGAGTGTTATCTATATAAGGGAGATTAAAGCACTTTTTTTTTTTTCTATTTGTTTTAAATATTTGCCTAGGGAGTATTAGGAAATGTGTTTTACCTGAAATACCTGATAGGTTCAAAGTGTTTTTCTCTCAGGAAGGATTAAGTTCTTTTCTGCTTGTATATCATCCCACCTTGACCGCCCAGAGTTACAGGATTTCTAGCCCAATAAACACTTAAAAATATATACACACAGAGACACACATATCACCTTCCATTTCAGTTTGGCCACCTTTGTCCTTCCCACACTTTCACCTACCTGACTCCAGAACAGGGTGTGCAAAACTTGGCTTTCTCTCTGCTCTCGTAGGAGGAGTGGGAGGGGACTTCTTTGGTCTGTAAATCCCCGTCTGTTGCAAACAGAAGGGAGCCGGTGGTCTTTGCCTGCGGGTAGTCTGAGCATGTCTCATTGTAGCGCCAGCACGTTCTGCCTTCCTCAGCCTAGATCCCTTCTCTAAGCAATGAAGATACAGTGTGGTAGTGTGGGTCCGTCCCAAAGCTGAGTTTTTATTTCCCTTTCTGGCAAATGAGTCTGCTTCTGTCCTTCCTATGATCTCTATTGAGGTCTCAAGGATATTTAATCAAGAGTATAAGTTCAAGGTGCTGACTTGCTTTAACTCGGCAATTCTGTATGATAAATGTGGGTTCTAACACACCCAGCCTGGGAAAGGGAACTCAGCTGGGACCTCACCACTTTTCCTCTTCTCTCTACAGTTTATAAAAGGTGATGGCGGGATGATGGAAGATGCCAAAATTTCAACTGGAAATAGGCCTAGAGCGTTGCCTCCAGTGACTGGCTCCCTGGCCAATTACACAACAGCCTCACTGTTACCATAGTTTGGGATTCTGTCTCGAGCTTTGAAGCGTTAGAAATTTGATACGAGTCTCGGAGCTGGACTTTTAGGGACTGGATTACAAACAAGACTCGTGAAAGGCTCCTATGTAAAATCAGAGTGCCAGTGTACAATTTTACCATGAAAAAACAAAACAAAACAAAAAACTGTCATTTCCAATAAGATGGGTGAAGGGAGTGGTCTCTGAAATCAGGCCAGTGGTACCTCTGGTCTCTAGACCTTGATTTGGCCAAATGGGGATAAGCATGGTACCTGCATAAGGGGGAGTATGCAGAGTGATGGAGGGAATGCCGGGGAAGGCTTGGGTGGTAAATAAGCACACTGCTATCGTGTTCAGGAGTTACACCATTTCACAGCTGGGGAGACTGAGATTAAGAATATTTGACTAACTCTGGAGTGACAGAGCTGAGCTGGGGACAGAATGTCCAACCATGTTTATGAAAGAGCTCTGTAGCCCTGAGTCTCATGGTGAGTGTCCTTCGAGGGTCTTCCCACTGTCCAGGGCTGTCTGTCATCAGCTTCCTTTGCTTTACATGAAAGTGCAAATGTAACTTTCAAACCTAGTTATCCATGAGACGGGAAGATGGAGTTCTGGAATTTCCATCTTTTGTCAATACTTTTGCTATTAAATTTAAAGTCTCCAGGCTGGTTGCTTTTTTATAGACCAGGGTATTTATGTCTCAGGTCAGTACTGGCGATTAAAATGACCTGTAGCAATTAAGGTCTAAATTCACTGATAGAATTTCAGACCTCCCACTTCTCTTATTTACTGTCTTCCAACTTGCAATTCTTCCCAGAGATGCTTCTTTAAAGTATGACTTTTGTGCATTTTATGTTTCTCTGGCTCCTTCTGATGATGGCATGTAAATAATTCAGAAAGTAAATAATCCACTTTCCTGGGCCCACTTTTTCTTTGAAAAACTCTCATCCAAATATGTTTTCCTGTTTCTTTGGGGCGCTCAGTCTCTTGAGTTTGATTCTTCTAGCATATCATTATTTGAATGTAGAAGGTGTCATGAGAGAATCAAAAGAAGGAAACTGGGTTAGAATACAAGAGACTTGGTTCTCGTCCCAGCTCTAGCTTTGCCCAACCTTGGGCAAGCCACTTCCCCCTTTAATGCCAGTCATCTTACCTCTTGGTTAGGAAGGATGTCCTCTTTTCCTATGTCACCACATCCCTGGGAGAAATAAATGAAGCTCTATAGTGTTTTGAAAATGATAATGTCACTGCAGATTGTTGTAGAGTGAAAAACATCCAGCTTGTTTCTGGTCCATGGCTTTCAGCCACTAACAAATCATTTATTTTCTCGGAATCACAGTGTCCTTAGCTCCAAGTGGGGTGATGATGCATCACTTTTTTGTAAGGCTCTGAAAGAAAGAAAATGAGCTGGAAGCATCCTATAAACTGCAAAACCCCACATGAATGTAAAGGTGGCCTAGAGGATTCTATTGCTCCCTTGTCCTCAGGCGAACCAGGCACTTGTTAGGCTGCCAGTTCCTTATTGGGGTCTGAGGGTACTTTTAATCAGCCATCTACTTAGAAATGTTTATATGGACATATACACGTACATTGGCATATATATATGTATTTTTCTTAATGACTGCAATGCTTCAGACTCTTACACGACAGACATGTGTTGTGACATGCTTTTCTTTGACTATAAGGACATTTGTTTTTAGTTGGTTCCTGAAATCTTAATCTTTTGTTGATGACTTACAGAAATAATTTCCAAATAACATTCTTTGACCCTAAATTAGAAAAAAATATTCCTAAATTTTGAATAAATCCTGACCTATTCAAGTTTGTTCTAATTTTGTGAGGTGTGAATGGAGTGAGCTGAGGATTTGAGGCTCTGGGAGACAGTCTTGGAGGTGTTTTTAAGGCATCACTCTTCATCTAAATCCACCCAGAGCCCCAGCAACAGCCCCCCTCCCCGCCCCCCAGGACCGACCTAGTTGACATCTATAACCAGAGAAGGGGATGACAGTATTGTACTGCCCTTTGCAGATCATCGTCTCCAGAGCAGAGACTGCATTTTCTAGTGTTCCTGAACCTGGGTTTTGGATACTGAAAAAGAAAAAAATCATACAAGATGTCAAGTGAAGAATGTTCAAGACCTTATATGTGTCCATATTTGGTATGAGAAATGTTATAACGTGAACTGAGAACATGCAGTTCATCTTCTTCCTATTGCTAGGTTGAAGTTGCTCACGGAAGATGGGTTATTCCCTTGGAAGTGACAGGAATGAGTTTCTGTGCCTGGATCAGTAGGAGGGGTGAGAGCCCCTCAAAGTGTCGGGCACTATACTTACTTCTGATAATACAGTGAGTGACCAGCAGTGACCAGCTGCTGGACCAATGACCAGCAGTGATTTCTGTTCACTGGTTGAATTTTGAGAAATTCTAACAGATGGATTCTCTGAATGACTCAAAAAATAAGCTTGCATTGTTCAACACAGGGAGTAATAGAGCCAATATTTGGTAGTAAAATTAAAAATTGTGTAAAAGGTTTTTTAAATTAAAAAAAAAATTCTCCATGTAAACAACTGGTCCAAGTCTTTGACTTGTAATCAAGTGGCGTCTTGGGAAGACTGTAAGATCCACACAGGCCACTTGGTGGTGCTCATGGCAGGGCAACCCTCTGTTCTTAAAAGAAAAAAAGACACATCTTCACAGCTGTGACATTTTAGTTCTGCTTTACTGAACAGAAAATGGTTCAGTTCCAACTGCTGCTGCTGCTGCTAAGTCGCTTCAGTCGTGTCCGACTCCGTGTGACCCCATAGACGGCAGCCCACCAAAGCTGATCCTAAATTCGAAACCGCCGTGTACTGTACAGCACTGAACATTCCCGAGAAAAGCTGGAGGTGGAATACATTTGTGCTGTTCCAGAACAATCTTCCATCAACACCCTCTTCTTACAAACAGAATTAGAAATACAACCTGTGACTAAAAGGTATTTTAGTTATGTGTTAAAGGTATGTTAACACTAAGTACATCGTAGCTCAAGTTCTAATGACCTTCTCTGGTTAGAAAAATGGTCACTATTAAAGAATAGAGTTCACAGGGAAGAAAGAACATTCCCTTCCTCACTCAGTACATCTGACCGTGGCAGGGATTCAGAAATCCATAGGCAGAGTATCTCTCTCACATGAGGTCTGTTTAGGAACACGTGTACACCCATGGCGGATTCATGTTGATGTATGGCAAAACCAATACAATATTGTAAAGTAAAAAAAAAAAAGCGCAGAATGAGTGCAACCAAGCAGTTTTTCTAAAGACAGTTTTGATTTATTTATAAGTAAATATTGGACACTAGGATTCAGATATTATGTGTATGCATCTCTGATAACCAGAGAAACTGTTTGCCTTTTTCCTTATCTTTATATTGTTGGAGAAAATGTGAGCGTTAACCTCACCCCCTGAATATTTTCTGTCAACTCTGCATGAAAATTGAATTCCTTCCTAACAAAGAAGCAAAGTGATATTTTTGCAAAAGCAACACCACATAAAACCCCTGTTAAATGGCTTCTCAGTGACATAATGGAGAAGGAAATGGCAACCCAGTCCAGTGTTCTAGCCTAGGAGATCCCCTGGACAGAGGAGCCTGGTGGGCTACAGTCCATGGAGTCGCAAAGTCGGATACAACTGAGGGACTAACACACACAGTGACGTAATAAAATCCACAGTCCCTATCAGGCCAGCGTGGTGTGGCTTCTGCCTGTTTTTCCTCCCCATTCTCTCTGGACCCTTCTCTTTATTCTTTGGGCTCCAGAGACGCTGGTTTTCCCAGATCCTCTGGCTGGAGGACATCCGCACATGCCCTTCTCTCTTTCTGGGAAGCCCTGCCCCAGCGCTTCCTCTTTCTCTTCCTCCTTCCATTCTCAGGTAAATGTCAGTGTCCTCAGAGAGGCCTTCCCCTTTACCTTATCTTCAGTGGTTTCCCTGTTATTTTCAGATGTTTGTTTTTGTATTTTTCCCCCTACAATATTTATCCTTTTAGCAAAGCTTCTAATGATTTCTGTCGTTGTGTTTACTTATTTTTATAAGAAATTTGTCTTAGTCTATCCTGGGTTCAATGGAGAAGGAAATGACAACATACTCCAGTATTCTTGCTCGTAAAATCCCATGGACGGAAGAGCCTGGTTGGCTACAGTCCATAGCGTTGCCAAGAGTCGGACATGACTGAGCAACTTCGCAATCTGGGTTCACATTATCGTTCTCTGTATTGTGAATTGTGGACCTTGACTAATCATGTGACTTCTCTACACCTCAGTTTCTTCATCTGTGAAGTGGGTATATTTACCTCAAAGGGTGGTTGTAAAGCCTAAAAATGTCAATCCATGTGGAGTGTGTAAATCACCACTTGGCATATGACAAGGCCTGTCAGTGAATACCTGTCGGTCATCACTAGTGCTGTCACAGTCACCGTCTCTGGAATGTTCTTGCCCTGCTGACTGCGCTTTTTCCTCTTTTCCTTCCTTCAGGGAGGGCTTCCCTGACCATCCTACATAAATTCATGCCAGACCCTCCCAGGATCCCCTTTCCTGTCCCATTGCCCTAGTTATTTTCATGGCATTTTGAAACATTACACATATTTTATTTATAACATTTTATTGATATCTCTTTCTGTAGAGTTTAAGTTCCATGAAAGGAGTTTGTTCTGTTCACTGCTATGTTTCAAGGATCCAATAGAGGTGCTTCTTAGGGACTTAGTGAACAGCTGGGGCATGAGTGAATCAGTGAGAATTCATTACCGTCATCTGTCTCCCTCTCTAACAAGGAAGCAGGAATTGTGTCTGCCTTGCTTATATGTAGGTACCTGACATGAATCACAGTGCCCAGGAAAAAGTGCTCTGAAAATGTTTGTTAAATGAATGAATTTAAAAATGTGGAAAAAAGATTTTGAGACTTTGCCAGAATCATACACACAGGAAGTCTTAGCAATAAATACATTAGTGATTATTACCCTTTCATCTACTGGTAGTAATTGAGATGTTTTGTGGCCAAATCAGTTTTTAAAAGAACTTTATTTTTAAAGTCCTATCACCTAAATTTTATTTTCTCAAATTCCTTTTCAGTCTGGTATGTGTACACAGACATTCCCTCTCTCACTTTTTTTAATGCACTTGGATGAGAAGATGACACTGTGTATATAGTACTTGCCATATCATGATCCCATCACCTTAACTTTACCAAGAATTTGATGCGGTGCACATACCTATGTCCTTTTTCTCTCTCCCCCTTAGTTTTTTAAATCTCTCAACTAGATTCAGTCAAGTAGTAAGTTCAATCATTGGACATCTACTGAATATCAAACATTTAATTCTAAAGATTTCTTTATAAGTAAGATATGATGTTCTCCGTTATTCATTTTAAGGATACCACTAACACCAAACACACACCACTTCCCTCTGTCATAAAGGCGGGTAGTCCAGAGATAGAAGACCATGGAAGCCCCCCGAACATACAAGTCTGTTGGTGGAAGTTTAGACACTGGTCCAAAGACTTAAATGCTTCAAGATGAACATGTAAGGGGTTCAGAGTGGGCAGAAAAAGTCATGCTGTACATTCAGAAAAGGTAGAAGTTCACCAGTTCTCTGGGGCAGAGGGTGCCAACCTCAGAGTTACCAGCGTTTCATGTTTGTGTTCTGCTATCTGATTCCACAAATTCTGGAACTTTTTATAAATGAGGTGGTACGACTTTCCTCATCTGCTCTTTAAACTCCTTAGAGAATGAATGCTTTCCCTAAGTTGGCTGTGTGTAGCATTTTGACTGTCCAGGCTACTTTGGAATCTTACTCGTTAATTCCCTATCTGCTCTTTGAGATAGTCTTTCCCAGCCTGGTTTTCCTCTCTAATCCTCACTGTCCCACAGAGCTGACGGGTCAGAAACTTCTTTCAGTGATTTCTTATTACCCAGCGCTCTCACCCTATTCCAAGCCCTCCCTTGTCATCCTAAAGAGTTTACTTCTACCTTCCTTACTTGAAGTATTTTTCCCAAATCCCATCCTTTCTTTTTTCCTGAAGGTCTTGATCTGACTGACATAGCCCATTTTACTGATACGAGAATGAAATATCATAAGACAATAATTCAACCATTCTCCACTGAACCCTTAGCTACGGATATAATATTCACACCCTTATTAAAGTGGATGCATGAGACAGAAGAAAGTTTTTGGAGTTTATCTTTCTTTTTTCCCCCAAACCCTTCAGTTCGTTTAGGAATCTCAATATTAAACAGTTATTGTGTTCTGATTTTAACATTACTTTCAGAATGTACCATGGATAGGATTTAGAATGATAATAAAACTACACATTGATATGACAGAAGCAAATATCTTTTACATAAAATTAAACATTTTCTAAAATGTTGTATAATAAACGTGTATTGCCGGTTGCGAAGTCATGTCCGACCCTTTGCGACCCCATGGACTGCACACGTTGGGCTTCCTTGCCTATCACCAGCTCCAGGAGCTTGCTCAAACTCATGTCCAATATATATGTATATTTAAAATTTAAATAATAGTATTAACATTTTTTGCGGTATAGATTGGAATGGCAGATGCTTTAGGTTTCTTCTTTAATTTATTTAATTGAATTTAACGTTGGAGATGCTAAGTATTTTCTGAATTTGTAAGTTGGTCATGACTGTGTGTGTTAGTCACTCAGTCGTGTCCAACTCTTTGGGACCCTATGGACTGTAGCCTGCCAGGCTCCTCTGTCCGTGGGGTTATCTAGGCAAGAATACTGGAGTGGGTTGCCATTCCCTTCTCCAGGGGATCTTCCTGACCCAGGGATTGAACCTGGGTCTCCCTGCATGGAGGCAGATTCTCTACCATCTGAGCTATGAGGGACGTCCTGGTTATGATTCTATATGCTTGAAACAGAATGAAGAATATAATGTCTTTTGTATTTAAGTAGTACCACTCAGTGGAGAAGGCAATGGCACCCCACTCCAGTACTCTTGCCTGGAAAATCCTGTGGACGGAGGAGCCTGGTAGGCTGCAGTCCATGGGGTCATGAAGAGTTGGATACAACTGAGCGACTTCACTTTCACTTTTCACTTTCATGCATTGGAGAAGGCAATGGCAACCCACTCCAGTGTTCTTGCCTGGAGAATCCCAGGGACGGGGGAGCATGGTGGGCTGCCATCTATGGGGTCGCACAGAGTCGGACACGACTGAAGTGACTTAGCAGTAGCAGTACCACTCAGTGCAACGTGCTTTAAACGGTTCGGAGTGGCCATGCTTGTTTTTAGGCAGAAGCTTGCCTTTCTCCAGGTATTCTGTGCAGCTGCCTCACTCTGACTAGTGGGAAGATATTTTCCTATGTTGTCACCAGGGCAGAGCTGGGTAAACACAAGTTTTAGTAATGTTATTAGTTTGGGAAGGTTGTCCAAGGGGAGATAGTGATCTACATTGATAGGAAAAAGTAGCACAAGATCTGTTGTGAGTTAAGTTTTGTTTGATATGACTTTCTCTTTTATTTCTGCCCTATAGTACTCTGATTTATTTTGGAAATGAGCTAAATATAGAGATTCATTTCTTCTTTATTTGTCTCAGGAGGAATATGCCTTGTATTTCTCAAAAAGGGCTGGATGAGTTGGTTTCTCTCTGGGCACAAATGGGGGGGGGAAGCGGTATGACTTCTACCTTAGAAGGATGGCAAAACAAAAAAAGCAAGTAAAATTAGATTAGAATTTACATGTGTATTAGAGTATTGCAAAGTCAGTGATGAGACCAGATGAGCAAAGACTCCTGAGGACCAGGAGCCGTGGAGCTTTCTACATACACGCTTGTTTCTGTTCTTGTGTTGCCTTTTTCTTGCTTCTCAACTTCGGGAACCAGTGTGAGGAGATTGGAATAAGTGTCCCAATTGTCTGAGCAAAGAAAGCCTCGGCTCTGTTTGCTTTGATCCTGCTGACCATAAGGTTGAACAGCAACACCAAAGAACACTTCCAATCTTCTACTTGGGGGCTCTTACAGGATTTTATCGGAGTCAGAAAACGTTGTCAAAACAGTAGATGTTTTCATGGTGCATTTTTCTCGGGTCTTAAACCAAAAGGGCAATTAGTGACTGTTCTGGTGATGTGGGGGAAAGGCACAGAGATGGATGTACTTTTCAGCATCTGGACCTTAGAGCACCGGTGCCTCAGCTGGGGCGTGTGTGTCTGCCTCTTAGGGGAATGACTGGGCTTGGGGGTCAGCACAGCTACTTCTCTTCTGCTGTCTCTTCCTGTGCTTTCCATTCCTCTCCAGCTGCTTCTCTTTTTGACTTTCAGCTTCCTCTTTCCTTCTGGTTTCTCCTCCTAAGCACAGTTCCTCTCTTCCCCTATCCATCATGGTCATGACTCATACTTTATTAAAATTTGAAAAAAAAAAAAAACAAACAATCTTTTTTGTTTCATTAGAATCCACACTTGTTAACTAGGAAGTCTAATGCTTTCAGAAGACAAGTTATTTATATATAATATTGTTGTTGGGACACTAAAATGTTCACTCACTTCCATTAGATTCTACCTTAAAGTAATCTACCATTTTTGCTGATACTTTTTGGACTACACCTTTAGGGGGCTTCTTGCTATTCATGCATGTTTACATTTCAGCAGTCATAAGGTCTTAAAACAAACCTCTTTTCTACTCTTTATGGGAGAAAATCAATATATATCAACATGGTCATATAAACAAAAATTGAAGATGTTTGCTATCCTCTGGAGTATTTGTCCACCCTGGTATGTAGTTAACTGGGGCTTCACAGATGGCAATAGTGGTAAAGAATCTGCCTGCCAGCACAGGAGACACAAGAGGTGCAGGTTCAATCCCTGAGTTGGGAGGATCCCCTGGAGTAGCAAGTGGCAACCCACTCCAGTCTTCTTGCCTGGGAAATCTCATGGACAGAGGAGCCTGGCGGGCCATAGTCTGTGGGTCTGCAAAGAGTCAGATGTGGCTGAGCAGACATATAGCTAATTAATTCTCTCAATCTCTCTCCATATGTGTATATATACATACATGTATATATGCAGACACTTACATACACACACACAGTCTTGCAGTCCTGAACTACCCATGTCACTCTTGGAAAATGTAACATGCCAGCTCACTTGGCAAACAGCAAGGAATGGATGTTACTTGGTGTGTGTGTAGTCAATACTAAGGTGAAGTATTAAAGCGGAACTATGGCCTCCTAACTAGGAACTTGGCAACACTAATACTGACCGAGGGTTTTTCTCCTTGCTGTCCAGGCTCATCTTAAACAAATGGACCCAACACTCCCTCAATCCCAGTGGGCTTCTTTAAGTTTACACTTCCCCACTGGGATCTTGACTTCAAATGCCAAGGGCACTGGAGTCAGGAGGTTGTCCAGCTGTTACTGCCGCTCCTTCTGCACTGATGTTAAATGATGGTGGGCTCTGCCTGCCAGTGTCCAGTCCCTGCAGGACATGAGGTGCTCCAGGCCAGCTTTCTTTTGCATCACCTGCAGTACTTAATTGTGCACATGAAGATCCAAGAACCAGTGTATCACCATGGGGAAACATGTTTAAATGCAAATACCTGGAGGTTCATTTTTAATAGTGTGGGGTTTGGAATAGCTTCCCTGTAGACTGCTTTGTTACCAGACATCCCTGGTGGTTTGAGTCACAGACCATACTTTGTAAAACTTTGACTTAGGAAAAAAAATTTTAGTTAAAAAATATCCATTCAGTTTTCCAGGGACTAAGGAGTCAGCAAAATAATATAAACATATATTTATAATAAGAATATAGTATGGAGACCTTCTGTATATGAAAGCATTTATAAAAATCATTACACATTTACATGCCATTAAAATAATTACAGAAAGTACCAATAGTGCCTGTAATTGGAAGTACACATGACATGATCAGAATCAAGAATGTTCCCTGGGCTGGCTCTGATTTTTCCAGCTTCCTTGTTGGGCTCAATTTTTGAAGGCCGTGGTGATGTAAATGTCAACCATGCCAAGGTTCTGCCTCTCCCAGTTGCCAGGGTCAAGCTGGCAGGTGAGGACATGTCTAGGCTACATTTAGCCGTGCTGTATTTTCTGAGATACAGAAAACAAGAAGAAAACTCTTTATTTTGATAGGTGAAGACAGGAGTAAGAAGAATTATTTGCCTAGAGTCAGTGAGCCAATCAAGTTAAAGAACAGATGACAATTGAACACAGCGAAGTGTAGTGGGGCTGCTCACTTATTATTTATTGAATATTGAAATTGTTGAGCACTTCCTTGTATTTTGTTGCATTGGGGTACCCCTTTTCTTTTCACATCGTTTCTCTTCCATATCTATCGAGGCTGTCTGAGGTTTTTTGACTGTGGTATTCTCTCCAACCTAAATTCCCTCTAGATGTGCATACTAGCTAGAGCTTAATTTTTTCTATATCTGTTTGCTTCCTGTGTCCCTTGCCTTCCCCTATTGCTGTCATTGGGTTCAGAGCAGGCAAAAAATGTGGAATTCTATTCTAAGATGAAAGTTTCCCAGGGTGAGTATCTCTGTCCCAGATCAAAACCCTTTCCATTCTGGTGTTGAAAGATTTCCTTACATACAGCCTGATTCCGCATCTGAGGACCCAAGCAAAGCCAGACAGTCCTAAGACATCCCTACACATGGATAAGAACTAGGGTTACATATAAATGCATATATTTATACTCCCAAGTTAAGGAAGTCAACACATCCCAGGCAGAGGATTCTTACCAGCTACTTGGAATGTACAACCCAGGTCCTCATTCTCAAATTTGAAAACCATCTAAAATATATGAAGAATACCCACAGTATGAAAAAGAAAAACCAAGAAAAAGAAATTGAATAGCTTCTAATAGAAACTGATAATTTGGTTATAGAGGATAATGGAGATTAAGAACCCATGAAAAACTAGAGATATGAACAAAAAAAGTTTTAGAAATTTAACATGTCTTAAGTAAAGAAAATTTTTCTAAACAACAGTTTGAAGATAACACCGAGGAAATTGCCTCGAAAATAAAACAGTGACAAAAATAAAGGAACTGGGAAAAACAGATAAAACAGAAAAATCATCTGTGTGTTTTAACAGAGGAGATCCAGAAATGGGGAACAAAGAAAAGTTTGGGGTGGATATTTTCAAAGAAATATGAGAGTGATTTCCCACAACTAAAGAAAGAACTGAGTCTTCAGAGTAAAGGGGCTAGAGATGGCTTGAATCAGTGAAGACACTTGGAGTCACACTTGTGACATGTTGTATACTAAGGAGAAAGAGGTCCTAAATTCTTCTGGAGATTCGGGGGAAAATGCTCACTTATGTTAGGAAGAATCAGAACTGCCTAGAAATCATGGACACCAGAAAACAACATAGAATGCCATAAAACATTTGAGAAACAAAATACTCTGAACCTAGAATTTTATGTTCAGCCAAACCATTAATCACATAGAAAGCGAACTAAAATGTCTCCAAAACACAAGGACCTAGAAAATGTAGTTTCCAGACACCTTTATTTGTACAAAGTTGCTCAAGAAATATGCTAAAGAAAAAAAGGAAAAGAAAAGGAAGAGGAATGAGGAAGGGATGGAGGGGGAATTGGAAGGGATGTGATAAATAGTGGCACCGCTTGGTGTGAGTGAGTTGCAGGATCGTAGCTGTATTAGCAAGCCTGGAGAACAATAATTATACAGAGTGGATCATATTAAAGAAGAAAATGGAAACAAACATGATTTAGATGCTAGATGATCCTGACATGGTGACAAAAGCATATGCTGTTTTCTTCAAGAAAATAGGCCAGTTGCAGGATAAACAAAAACATGGCCCAAGTGTGCAGCAAGCATAAGCAGGCTGTGATACTGAGCAAGTGAAGGGAAGTGAAGAGAGTCTTCTCCTTGGAGTGGTGTGTAGTGGTGATAACATTGACCTGTGGAGAGAAGTAACTGTACTCTTAACACATTACTTGGTTCTTCTGTGAATTAAATATGCAGAAACACGTACCAGTCAGATTTCACTGTGGGAAAAATACTTAAGTCTTTTAAGAAGAATGGAGTTTAAGGCAGGGAGTTCGATGCTTGATAATCATTGAAAGGATAGGAGAAGTGAAACTTAAGCCAGCACTGTAGAATCCTTGGTTCCACCTTGACAAGTGGGATCAAAATGTCTGGAAGCTGCAGCTGCCCCCAGAGGGGAGAGAGCTGTAGAGAATCATCACAGAAGTTAATAGAAACTCTACCAGTCCCCAGGGGACTGGCAGGGAACAGGGACCATGGCACCTAGCTGGCTGCTGCAAACTCCTGTTAATGCCAGCCACCACCTCTGCCAGAAAAATAGGGCTTTCTCTCCCTTTCTGCCTTCCAGCATTTCTCTCAGGGCATCTCACTCAACCACTCCAAACTGATTCTAGAACCCTCTTGGCAAGGGGGCATCAGGGGAATGTGGCTTGAGGTGTCCCACTCCTGCAATAGCAGACAGATATAGAACAGATTGGGAATGCATGTTAGCTAGAAGCAAAATCCCCTATCAAGGATAATATCAGTTAATTTATTTCCAGTGTTTAGAACTGGCCTATGGGCAAAATAGGAAAGATGTGAAAAATAGTGATAAGAACACAACAAAAATATCATCAATGTTTAAGGTAATAGAATAAAAAATATTTAAAGATAACTATTAACATATTCAGAGGTAACTAATAGAATTAAATTAAAATTCTCTTAGAGCAGAAATAGATAATGACTTAAACGTTTCCATCAAAAAGTTATGCTCTAAGCTATAAGTGGTATAGGGAACCATGACAAGTAGTAAAAACAAGCAGAAAGCAGAAATAGGAAGTGGTATGTGGGGTTGAGTGGGTAGGGGTGGGACGTGAGACTGTTGCTTTTTATTTTAAGGTCTTTTTATACTGCTTGATTAAAAAATACATATATTGCTTTAACAAAACTTAAATTATAAAAGGCTCTTGTCATTAATATTATCATCATCAAATAAAGGTATTGCTTAAGATGAAAAAATATATATGTATATTTAAGAAATTTGCCCCTCTAATGACTTTCTTACCCTGCTGGATTATTGAAGCTCCTTTGTTCAGTTTGAATCAAAGTGATCAGGATTTTGTTTTTCATCAGTTAGTTCCTCTGTCTGCCTTTTGCATCTCTGTGTTCACCCCTCACCTGCCGCAGGGGTGTGCCTGGGTGTGCTGTGTTGCCCCTGAGCTCTGCCTCCCTTGCTTTTCATTTCAGGAAAGCACACACACCGTGTCTGGTTCACACTGCTGTTTGGAAGAGGGTGGGACCAGGATCCAAATGGATGCGATTAGATCAGATTTTATCTGAAGGTATTCAGGGGAGGGAATTTAATCAGGAATTCTTAGTTGCAGTGTATTAGTTGAATTGTTTTACAGTGAGCATGTATTACTTTGTAAAAATAGTAACAATCATGGAGAAAGAAAAAAAAATGTGCCCACACCTGTGCTAATGTATTTAATGCTGTTTTCCTTTTAAATAAGACAGCTTTGGTTGATTTCTGGCTTCCCTACTCCAAAGAAGTGAATGTCTGCAAACCTAAGTTAGGTAGAAAAGAGCCATTTTTCTCAAAATATCCAGCAAAAGAGAGCTCCAAGGTCATGTCAGGTTAGGACATGCTGACTAAATGTACCTAAGTGCAGGATTTCTCAGGAGTCACTGCTATGCTCTTGAGAATATCTACGATAAAGTGTGTGGATTCCCTTATCCTTATTTCACTCAGTAGCTCATGGAATTAACACTGTGTGAAATGTATATTTGAAATTTGGAAGTTTAAATTTGGCAGTCAGGAGAGGAGAAAAAAAGGAGAGTAGTAAGGAAGAATTTGATAACATTTAGGCAGAGAAATTGCTATTTTGGAAAGTAACTGAACAATTCTAAGGTTTTTGAAAATAGTCCAGTGTCTGTCTATCCATCTATCTGTCCTCCATAGCTATCATTTTATTTATTTTTTTATATACTTACTTTACAGGAGATGCACTAAATACATGTGATCCAGTTAACTAAATGCAATTTTGGAATCAGTTTTCCAACTAAATATTTCTCTCTTCTTAATAAAAAGTAGCCATTTAAATAACCACTTGTTATTTTAAAGGTACTTTCTCTCATCACTGATTTCAGGAATAAGATTGTAAAAACGGCACCATTTTGGCGGAAGTTTAGACTAATGTATCTATAAGACTAGGAGGAGATAGAAAGAAGTGTTGTTTTCCAGTTGCTCAGTCATGTCCAACTCTTTGCTACCCCATAGACTGCAGCACTGTAGTCCACGTATATCACCAACTCCCGGAGCTTGCTCAGACTCAAGTCCATCGAGTCAGTGATGCCATCCAACCATTTCGTCCTCTGTTGTCCCCTTCTCCTCCTGGCTTCGATCTTTCCCAGCATCAGGGTCTTTTCTAATGAGTTGGCTCTTCGTACCAGGTGGCCAAAGTATTGGAGCGTTAACTTCAGGATCAGTCCTTCCAATGAATATTCAGGATTGGTTTCCTTTAGGATTGACTGGTTTGATCTCCTTGCAGTCCAAGGGACTCTCAAGAGCCTTCTCCAACACCACAGTTTGAAAGCATCAATTCTTAGATTAAAAAAAAAAAGGCATTAATGTTATCTAATCTAGACAGGACTGACTTTCAGTTAATTGGAAGATTTGTTGCAGGAACACAGGGACAAGTCTCTGGGAAGAAAGAAAAAGGATGTAACAATGAAAATATAAAAATAAGAAAGCTCTTGGCAACACGGTTAGTTTTGTTCTCTTCTCAGTGGAAGCATTTTTATCTGACAAATTCCCCAGAGCTTTCTTCACTACTTGAAGTACAATTTTATTTTATTTTTAAATGTGTTTATTTATTTTAATTGGAGGATAATGACTTTACAATATTGTGATGGTTTTTCCCATCAGCATGAATTGGCCATAGGTGTACACGTGTCCACCCCCCAATCCGGAACCCCCCTCTCACCTCCCTCTCCTACCTATCCCTCCAGGTTGTTATAGAGCCCTGGCTTTGGATGCCCTGTGAAGCCAAATTTTAAAGAGAAAAATAGCCTCTGGACTAATATCTACAGGATTATTTCAGTAGATGAGGCTGCAGTGGCAGCTGGTTGTAGTATGGGCAGTGGAAGGTGGAAGCATGTTTGTCAGGAATACAGCAGAGTATTAGTAGAGACATTTCATCCTAGAATGTCCCAGTGCATGGTTAAGTTTCTGTCAATATATATGACTTTACACCACTGATTTCCCCAAAGGCAACTGGAGGTAAGACTGTTACGGAGAAAATGTGGATTGCTCTGTGTCAATTGCATATAAGCTCATCACTTTGAATTTTCACCTAAAAAAATACATCTTCTGAGCACAGAAATTATTGATATGAAGCTTTTTTCCACTTTGTTTAATGATTTCTTTAACTTTTGTTACTTCTTTCAAAAGAAATCCATGATATTTTGTTGGCTGTCATAGAAAATACAGAAAGAATTATAATGTGAAAGGAATATGAATTTTTAAATTTTAAGATAGTAGCCATTAATTTACTATCAAGTTGAAAAAAGGCAACATGGTTAATCTTTGGGTGTTTAATTCTCAAGCTTTTATTTCTGAATAAAGTCACACATGTATATGTCAAGATACTCTTGTTATTTTGTTTTATCCTCTGACATAGGGATCTGGAAGAAATGTGAAGAACTATCTCTGTTGTGTATCATGAAGTTGGCCACATGTTGTGCTCCAAGATTCTCAGTTAGGAGTTTTGTGTTGACTGGACTAAAAGCAACAGTTGGCAAATATTCAGAAAATAATCTCCATGTAAAGCTTTTGCTTTTGGGGAAGCTGGGACTGAGAAAGGCAGGAGGCTACTCTTCAGAGAGAAAGTGTTCTTTGTAGGTTCTGCTGATGAAAGTGAAAAAGTGAAAATCGTTCAGTCATGTCTGACTCTTTGCAACCCCATGGACTGTACAGTCCATGGAATTCTCCAGGCCAGAATACTGGAGTGGGTAGCTGTTCCTTCTCCAGGGGATCTTCCCAGCCCAGGGATCTAACCCAGGTCTCCCACATTACAGGCAGATTCTTTACCAGCTGAGCCACAAGGGAAGCCCAAGAATACTGGAGTGGGTAGCCTATCCCTTCTCCAGCGGATCTTCCCAACCCGGGTATTGAACTGGGGTCTCCTGCATTGCAGACGGATTCTTTACCAACTGAGCTATCAGGGAAGCTCAGGGTTCTGCTGATACTTGGACTTTTTTTTGCTGTGGGAGGTTATGGATCATAGGGCAGATCCTGAAGGATGATGAGATTGCAGCAGGGAGATTGTCAACAGCTGTGGTCCTGGTCGGAGAGCTCTGAGCCTTGGAGGGAGTAACCATGAGACCGTGGCCATTGGGCATGTCCGTGGTATCTAGTATGACTGAAGACAGAGGCCCATGTCTTCTGTCAAACTAGAAGGCATGTCCTCAATTGTGTTAAACATCTGAGATTCTTACAGAACCCTGAGGTAAGGGAGGCCCTCTCCCCACACACATGGGACAATTTCTTGACAGCCAGGTAGATGAGACTTGGGGCTGATGTATGTGATTTAGGAGGACAAAGATGACCAGCACAGCCTTTGTGTTCCTCTCAGCTTGAATAAACTTTAGACAGGTTTAAAGGCCTCTGACTTCATTTTCTTAGAGTAATTTGTATTAGAAAATTTGCAGCTGTAAATTCTTTTCTCTGCCCGGTTGAGCTATAAATTTTCTACAATCCAGCAAAGTCTTTCTCTAGAACCTGGGAGCCATCTCTCTTTGCAGTCTAATCGTGGAGAATCATGGGGCCCAATCTCTCTGTCTCTGTGAGGGGAGGCATCTAACTTTAGTAAGCATCATTAGCAAACACGGATGGCTCATCGCTCTCCACCCTCTCCTAATTTTGAACTCTCCTGCCTTATGTTCAGTGGAGCTGCATTCAATCTCTCTTCCCTATTGCAAGTCTTGGCCCTTATTGCAGTAGTCTGGAGTAAAGTCTGTTTAGCCATTTTAAGCAAGCTTTTCTCTTAAAGAAACACTATGTTGCTTGAAATAGATTGTCATGTTCCTCCCAATCTCCTCCCAACAATCTCTGTTCCTCCCTTCTTCCCTCTATTCTTCCTTTCCCTCTTTCTCTCCCTTGTCTTCTCCATGGATAGCTGACTTAAACATTACTTCTGGGCTTGTTTTCTGCTGAAGGAGACCTGAAGTGTTAACCTCTTTCCATTCATCTGGACGATCAGTGAGGCCTCTGCTCCAGACTTCCCTTGCCTTTGGTTAATTAACTATCTTCCATGTTTAAATTATGGGAAGAATAATTGTACTCTTACAGTGTTTTTCTTTTTTTCATTAAATGAGATCCAAGTAAGAAGGCATTATAACAGTGTCTGTTATGTAGAAATACCAATATTAGTAGCTCAAGGATACTATTTTAATCTTCATGTGAAAATGAGAAGTGAGAAGAGTCTGCATCAGAAATGGACCTAAGCTGCCTTGGCAAGTTCAGTCTCTCTGAGGCTTTTTTTGTTTATAAAATTACCACATATATATATATATACACACACACACACATATATATACACACACGCATGATATATATACATGGTATATATATAACAAGGTTATATATATAACCTTGTTGTGGTAGTTCTTTTGAAATAAAAAACTAACATGTATATGACAAGCAATTTTGCAAGAGGGTGACATTATTGTAATTGCTACTTTCTACCATTACACTGGTTATTGGAACTGCAATTTTAAAATATGAAACGAAAATAAAATAGAAAAAGTCCAGAAAACGTAGTTAAAAGGAATGAGAGGTTGGTTGATGAATGTGCTGTAACAGATATAATCAGATATAGAGATTAAAAATTGAGATTTTTTTGTTAATATAAAAATGTAAATGAAATAATTACTTTTGAAAAGAAAAAATTAAATTATCTAAACTGCTTTAAGAATAAATTTTAAAAACCTAAATACTCGTTTATCCATGGTATAAGAATGAAACAAATGTATATAAGGGAATTTATGTCAAATATTTAAGGAATAGATAATTCACAAGCTATTTAATATGTTCCAGGTGGGAAAAAAGGTAAATGTCTTAAATTTTACCAAAGTCACAAATCAGTTCATTTCACCAAAGTTAAATAACAATATTTAAAAAATAGATCCTCCACGCTATTTCCCCTTAGCCAAGAAAGGTAAGGTAAGGTAAGGTAAGGTAAAGTCGCTCAGTCGTGTCCGACTCTTTGCCACCCCATGGGCTGTAGCCTACCAGGCTCCTCTGTCCATGGGATTTTCCAGGCAATAGTACTGGAGTGGATTGCCATTTCCTTCTCCAGGGGATCTTCCCGACCCAGGGATCAAACCCGGGTCTCCCACATTGTAGACAGACGCTTAACCGTCTGAGCCACCAGGGAAGTCCCAGCCAAGAAAATCACAAGCCAATTTTTCTCATCAATGCTGTGTAAAAAATTCTGAATAAAAAGTAAGCAAACTGAAGCACTCGGCAAATTGATTCAATCAGAGAGAGATCTTAGTTAGAACAGAAGGTATTCCAGCTTTAGCAGAGATAAAATGGCTAAATGTAGCTTACGGAGTCTCACTGGGGCAGGAGCTCTGTAGCCAGGACCGATGCTCACACCCAGGCTTGAGTCTGCTCCAGGGCAGACTCTCGGCTTCTGCTGCTGGGCTCAGAATCCAGGGCTGAGGTGCTGCCGTGCAGGATGAGGGAGCCTGGCCACTGCTGCTTCCTAAAACCGGACTTCCCATAACCATCCTTGCCAGGCTGCAGCTTACACAATACCAGTTTCTTATAGCACTTGCTTTAACACTTGCTTATTCCAAGTGTGTATCTAATGGACTGATCCTTGGTTGTATGTTGAGACTTCTCTTTGTAAGGGAAGCAGAAGAAATGAATTTCTGGCTTCTTTAGTTGGAAATTTGTAAATTCAGTGATGTGTAAAGTTCCTTTAACATGAGAAGATAGCACAAAAACTGGTTACTACATGAACCGAGTAGCCCAAAGTCTATTAACTCAAGGATGAATATTAGAAGAGGATGAAAAAAGGCATTGCATTAAAAAGTCACATGAGAAAAGCAACAATTATCTCAATAGGTAATTTAAAAAATTGAATGAAATGTTGAATTAAATTCAACTTCATCAAGTTTGAATGAAAGGTCTCAGTAAATTATAATAAGTTTTTTTTAAAAAAAATAGTATGGAATATTTAGCTTAAAATAAGAGCCAAATATACCTAATAGTGAAATATCAAAACTATTTTCTAATCACCACTGTCATTTAATAACTACTAATCAATGTATTAATGGTTGGAACTTATTAAAAACTGGACCCAGAAAAATTATCAATATTTGCATCAATATTTTTCTTTTTTGAAAAACCAAAAAGATCAGCTGAAACAAAATAACAGACAGATAAAGAGGCAAGCTGGCTGTTTAACATGACAATAAAGAAAAATGGAAAGCTCCTCAATTTACAAGCAATGTATGCGAGATAGTGTGGGTTGAAAAAAACCATTCAAAAAATAGAATGATTAAGAATNGTAAAGAGCTTATATTGTAAATCTTCACTGAAGAAAATAAAAGAGATACATCGGATTTACTTGGATTAGGAGACTTAATTTTATTGAAGTATCAATTCTTACCAAGTTACTTCAGTTAATGTAAGACAGGATAATGTTTGGAAACCAACTGAATAATTTTAAACTTCACTTGGATGAATTAAGTTTCTATACTGCAACTGAATATGGAATTATCACATTACTACTGGGAATCTATTTATGATTTATCTTTATTTTTCATGTGTCATTATATTTATCAAGTGTTAAAATAATTCTTCCTGGAGGTATATCATCACTATTCATGCATTTAAAAAGCCAAAATGATTCGCACAAATAAAATACAAAAAGAAAGCTACTTCTTGAGATACTGCTACTGTTCTGAAACTATTGCTAAGGAGGATTTAAACAGGGGTGTCCTTTTATAGTCCAGTAATCATGAGTATGTCATAATGGCTTTTAAATAATGTCATCAAAACATGAAACAGTTATGAAAACAAGTCATCTTTCATACCCTCCAGATGTACGTACTTTCTGCTCATACAGTGTGATTCCTAGAATTTGTTATTTAGAAAGATTGGTAGATTAGCAGCTGTCAAAAATACATCAGATATTATTTGAACTTATACATCATCATGGACTGTATCAGAGATTATAAGAAACGAGTAATGATGATAACTGTAAAATGATGGGCTTGTCTAAAAGATCTTATCTTTTCCAAAGCTTTCATCATTTTTAGTGTGAATTTGATGTAAGTTTAGCATAAACATAGTGAGTTGGAGTCTGGTGACCAGACATTTTAATTTTATAGTTATAGTAATGTTTTCTTTTTTAAATGTCAGATGATGTTTAGATTTAACTTTTTTTTATTACATCGTTAAACAGTCATGAGAAATAACTACCCTACTCTATTTAACAATTGTTTGTTTATATACCCTGTTTTAAAATAGTCTATAAAGAAAAAAACAAGAATATACAGATTGGAACAAAAGGCAGTCACTGTCTTTTCCAGATTGGAGGCTCACTTTATTGGTACATCTAACCTGGGTCTACTTAATAAATTAATTTTTTTCCCAGTCTTCCTGTTTATGTTTGTTGTAGTTCCCTAGCTAAGATTAGGTGAAGTGAAATCCTTAACATTCTAAACATATTAACTTGTATATAAACAGGAAGATTCTAAAGAGGCTAGCTGGATGAAGGGTTAGACCTGCTAATGATTTATAGCCTTAGATTGTAAAAGAAAACGTCACTAGACCTTGTGTGTTTGCCAGAATAATCTCTACAGCTTTATCTTTCTCAGTTTTTCTCTCATGACCATGCAAGATGACAAAAACGTCCGTCATTGAAGAACATCCTTCTGAAGAACAGGTGTAGAATAGAATTGAATGCATGTCTCCAGAGATAGGTCAGGAGACAAGGAGAGAAAACCACATTTTCACTCTGCTAAAGCAAACTGCTATTTAAAAGACTTTTTGCTGGGGCAGGCACAACATGATGAAAAATTCACAAGGTCAGTTAGGGTCAGCAAAGTCATTCTACTTCTCAAAGTTTTAAACTGTAAAGAAGTTTAAATCTAAGCCTGCAAGTGATGGTAAACTGTCCAGCCTTGGCTATTGATAATTGTTCATTTGTTTGTATATACAATATCCAAAATAGTGCTATTGAACTGACTTAAGGTGGCTTGTTTATTGTGAGAGATTGTCAGTCATAGAAATGATGATTTTTCTATGTATTATTTACTTGGATAAAATGAACAGTGTTCTGATACTCAGTGAAATGGGATAAAATCAGAGATATCGACTGTGGCTTTGTACCAAATACTTTCTCAATAAAGTTCTCAGTGGTTGAACTTGACAGTTTACCTATGACCTTGGTTGCCAGTATGTATTATTTTAACCAACTTGTGGAGATGTGTCTGTGTTTCTTCTAAAGTTATGGAAGGAATTAGATTACTCTTTTTCCATCCTTGGGAGCCTTTCTAGTTGCTGAGTTGTGTCCGACTCTTGTGACCCCATGGACTGTAGCCTGCGAGGCTCCTCTGTTGATGGGATTCTCCAGGCAAGAATACTGGAATGGGTTGCCATTTCCTTCTCCAGGGGATCTTCCCGACCCAGGTATCGAACACGCGTCTCCTGCATTGGCAGGCAGATTCTTCACTGCTGAACCACCAGGGAAACCCAACCATACTCATGATGTTCTTTATTTCGCTTAAATTGAGTACATGTGTGGGGGAGGAGAGGAGAGTTCTTATGGACAGTTTGATTGTCTAGATCAGTGTAACCTGCATTTATGTGGCTTATGTGAGCTCTATTTCCTGCTTTCTCCCCCTCTACCCCTGTTCCATAACACCTCTTTCCAGTTAAGTAAACATAGCTTTGGTTGATTTTCTATAGCAGCAGTAGAAACAATCCCTGCAATGGTAGCAGTCCAAAGACTAAGCTGGCTACCACTCAGTTTCATTGTTTCCATTCCAAAGTAGCAATGGCAGGTAAAATGGCATGCATTAAGTTTAAAAAAAGAAATGGATTCCTCATCCTTGTATATTTCTTCAATAGTAATATGAATTATTCTCTAACTTTTTGATTCAATATGGGATTCAACTTTCTGGGCTGGCCAATATCTATAACAAGATTCACTGTTTTTGAGGGCAGGTATATCTTCCTGATGTCTTGATTTTATAGGAAGAATGATCTGCTTCAGCCAACGTTTGGATATCTTCTTAGGTATCTTACTTTTTCAGTAATCCTCATCAATGTTGAAAAACGTTTCCCTTGGCATGTGGAAAGTTTTACACTGTGTCAAGCCTATAAAGTCCCAGATTTTTGCTTAGCTGGTCTGTCATTGTCTTTTAAACAGTGATGCATAGTAAAACTTGCATTGCCCTTGAAACGTGGCTCTTGAACTGTAATATTAAACAAACAGCTGAGTTCACAATAAGCAGCTGTGATAGAAGAGGCATTTTCATGAATGGAGTCACTGAAAATATATAACTTCATTTCATACATTAATGGTAGCACACTGAGTCTATACAGTAAATATACTGGGATGACTGTAATCCTGTCAGATGTAGTCATGGATTAGCGAATGTAGAAATTGGTTCATCCTTGTATACAGAGAAAATAACGTCTGTGTTAAAAAATACAAAACTGAATTCTAGTTAAGGTTCTGCCTCAGGTCAGAAATAGTGATAGCCCTTAAGATGTTTCTTTTTAATTTCCTGTAAGAAGGATAAAAATGCACAAAGGAAACAATTGTAAGATGTGAGGAGTTCCAGCAGGGAATAAGCATCTCATTCAGTGCTCTGTGTGTGCCTGTGATGGAAAATCCGGACTCTTCTCATCTGTTCTTTCTCTCATTTCTGAGTTGGGAGGGGAGGGAAGAGAAAGTGACCTGGGTCAAGGACAGAAAGGATTCCTCAGCATCCTTATGGGATAGCAGCACCAGGCACACAGGATTTAATGTAAAAATGGAAGGAAGAGGTTGGAAGTGCAGGTGTTTGTACATGACTTGTTTATTAGATTTTGTCTTTTGGGGGAGTTAAAGCCTCTCTTGTGATTAACTCATTTTGGACTGACTTTCTGTTTTTCTCCCCCAAAGAGGACTCTGCAGAAAACTGAGGCATGCTCCTGTTTTAGAGGAGAATAGTTGCTCCTCCTCTCCCCGCCGGCCCCAATCCCACAGGCAGCCCAGTGAGTTCCAGCAAAGTCCAGCAGAAAGGAGACCTAGGTTTTACACTGTTCTGACTATTGCTCATAGCCTGAAGGGAAAACGTGCTCTTTTCTCAATGTGCTTTTGTTTAAATTCTTCTTTGCTGGGTTCATCTCTCTTTCAGAATGCTACAGTCTGGTGGGTGAGGATGTGAGCTGAGGGGAAGGGGGCTGAGGGCTACTCTGCCTTTTTCTAGAGGGAAGCAGCGGGAAGCAGGTAGATGCAGCTCTGACTCCAGCCTAAAGGAACACCTTGCTTCCTCAGGCTAACAAACTGGGCATGCTGAGAGTTTTAATGTTTGGCTTAAAGTCTCTTTATTAGATTTTTTTCTTTCCAATTTTATTGAGATATAATTGACATATAGCACTATTTAAGGTGTACAGTAACGTCGCCTACATATGAACCTTCAAGTTGCGCACTGGCAAAGATGCAGCTGTGTCTTTAAATGTCCACTCACACAGGTTAGCTCACGTGTCTGGTGTACATTGTCAGGTACGTGCATCCTCTGCAGGCGGTTGTGCTTTTGTGTACTTTACTGTTCCCAGGTGGCACTAGTGGTAAAGAACCTGCTTGCCAGTGCAGGAGCTGTGAGACTTGGACTTGATCCCTGGGTTGGGAAGACTGCCTGGAGGAGGGCATGGCAACTCTCTCCAGTAGTCGTGTCTAGCAAATCCCATGGACACAGGAGCCTGTCATGCTGCAGTCGACAGGGTCACAAAGAGTCAGATTTGAGTGAAGTGACTTAGCATGCATGCACTGTATAGAGTACAGTAATGTAACGTCTTTATTTCAAGCTCAGGGTGTCCGGAAGCAAGCGTAAAGGCAGCAGTTCGGATTGTGTTACTTGGATACTTAAGCTAACTTTGTTGGACTTAACGAACAAATAATTGGACTTACCAACTTGTTCTTGGAACAAAACCAATTTGTATGTAGAGGACTTACTGCATAGCATAGTGATTTGACTTACATACACCATGAAATGATTTCCACAGGAAATTTAATGAACATTCATTATCTCTTACAGATAAAAAATAAAAGGAAAAAATTTTGTTCCTTGTGATGAGAACTATTAGAATTTATTCTCTTAACAGCTTTCATATTAAACATGCAGCATTGAAGATTGAACTGTGGTGTTGGAGAAGACTCTCGAGAGTCCCTTGGACTGCAAGGAGATTCAACCAGTCCATCCTAAAGGAGATCAGTCCTGAATATTCATTGGAAGGACTGATGCTGAAGCTGAAACTCCAATACTTTGGCCACCTGATACCAAGAGCTGACTCATTTGGAAAGACACTGATACTGGGAAAGATTGAAGGTGGGAGAAGAAGGGGACGACAGAGGATGAGATGGTTGGATGGTATCACTGACTCAACAGACATGAGTTTGAGTGGACTCCAGGAGTTGGAGATGGACAGGAAGGCCTGGCATGCTGTGGTCCATGGGGTTGCAAACAGTCAGACATGACTGAGTGACTGAAATGAATTGAACTGAACTGATACTGTATTGGTGTTTTTCTTTCTGACTTATTTCACTCTGTATAATAGGCTCCAGTTTCAACCACCTCATTAGAACTGAAATGAGTTCTTTTTAATAGCTGAGTAATATTCTACTGTGTATGTGTACCATACACATCTGCCAATGGACATCTAGATTGGTTCCATGTCCTGACTATTTTAAACAGTGCTGTGATGAACATTGGGGTACACATGTCTCTTTCAATCCTGGTTTCCTTGGTGTGTATTGCCCAGCAGTGGGATTGCAGGGTCATATGGCAGTTCTATTTCAAGGTTTTTAAAAAATCTCCACACTGTTCTTGATAGTGGCCGTACTAGTTTGCATTCCCACCAACAGTGTAAGAGGATTCCCTTTTCTCCACACCCTCTCCAGCATTTATTGTTTGTAGACTTTTTGATAGCAGCCATTCTGACCGGTGTGAGATGGTACCTCATTGTGGTTTTGATTTGCATTTCTCTGATAATGAGTGATGTTGAGCATCTTTTCATGTGCTTGTTAGCCATCTGTATGTCTTCTTTGGAGAAATGTCTGTTTAGTTCTTTGGCCCATTTTTTAAATTGGGTTGCTCATTTTTCTGGAATTGAGCTGCAGGAGCTGCTTGTATATTTTTGAGGTTCTTTTCAGTTGCTTCATTAGCTATTATTTTCTCCCATTCTGAAGGCTGCCTTTTCACCTTGCTTATAGTTTTCTTCATTTCACAAAAGCTTTTAAGTTTAATTAGGTACCTTTTGTTTCTTTTTGCTGTGATTCATGTCAGAGTGTGTTCTGCCTATGTTTTCCTCTNGGTAAAGAATCCGTCTGCAATGCAGGAGACCCCGGTTCGATTCCTGGGTTGGGAAGATCTGCTGGAGAAGGGATAGGCTACCCACTCCAGTATTCTTGGGCTTCCTTTGTGGCTCAGCTGGTAAAGAATCTGCCTGCAATGTGGGAGACCTGGGTTCGATCCCTGGGCTGGGAAGATCCCCTGGAGAAGAGAAAGGCTGCCCACTCCAGTATTCTGGCCTGGAGAATTTCATGGACTGTAGTCCATGGAGTCACAAAGAGTCAGGCACAGCTGAGCGACTTTCACTCACTCACTCACATACCCTTAATATTTATTAATCTCATAACTGAAAGTTTGTACCTTTTGATAGCTTTTATCTAGTTCTTTCTCGCCTCACCCGCCACTGACTTCTGGTAACCACAAATCTGATCTCTTTTTCTATGAGTTTGTTTTTGAAGTAAAATTGACCCGCAACACCGTGTTAGTTCCTGGTGTACAGCATAGTGATTTGATGTTTCTATACATTTCAAAATGGTCACCATAATGAAGTCCAGCTACCATCTGTCACCATATAATGATAATACTTCATTCTTGACTCTATTCCCCACACTGTAGATTTCACACCAGTGACACGTTTATTTTGTAACTGCGAGTTTGTACCTCTTAAACTCACTCATCTGTATCTTTTACGCTCCTACTCTCCCTGCCTCTGGCAACTGTCTGTCTGTTCTCTGTGATTCTGTATCTGTTTTGTTAAATTTGTTTATATGTTTTGTTTTTAGATTCCACATATAAGTCAAATCATACAGTATTTGTCTTCCTGTGTTTGACTTATTTCACTTAGCATATACCTTCTAGTCTATCCATAGAGTTGCATATGGTGTGATATCGTTTTATAAGGACTGAGTAATACTCCAGCATGTGTATGTACGTGGGTGTGTGTATATAATGTTTTTGACATTCTGTTTTGCATCCTTTTGTTTTCTTATCCCTTAACTGCTTATTGTAGATATAGATAATACGTTTGTCTTTTAACCTTCCTACTAACTTTCTACATGGTTGATTTCCTGTCTTTACCTTATATTTGCCTTTACCAATGAGATTTTTCCTTTTGTAATTTTCATATTTCTAGTTGTGGTCTTTCTTTTCTGCTTAGAGAAGTCCCTTTAACTTTTCTTGTAAAGCCTGTTTAGTGGTGCTGAACTCTTGGCTTTTGCCGGTCTCTAAAACTTTTTATCTCTCCTTCAAATTTGAATGATAGCCTTGCTGCACAGAGTATTCTTGGTTGTAGGCGTTTTCCTTTCATCATTTTAAATATATCATGACACTCTCTGCTGGCCTGCAGAGTTTCCGCTGAAAAGTCAGCTGATTGCCTTATGAGCATTCTCTTGTATGTAACTAGTTGCTTTTCCCTTGTTGTTCTTAATATCCTTGCTTTAATTTTTGTCATTTTAATTACAAAGTGTCATGGTGTGGTGCTCTTTGAATTCATCCTGTTTGTGACTCTCTGTGCTTCATAGACTTTTTCTTTCCTATATTAGAGAAGTTTTAAGCTCTTATGTCTTCAAATACGTTCTCTACCTCTTTCTATATCTCTTCTCCTTCTGGGAAGAGATAAAAATGTAAATTGTAGTATGTTTGATGTTTTCCCAGAGAGCTCTTAAACTGTCCTCATTAAAAAAATTCTTTTCCTTTATTTCTGTTCATTGTGAGTCATTTCTACCATTCTGCCTTTCAGTTCACTGATGCATTCCTCTACATCATCTAACCTACTGTTGATTCCTTCTAGTGCATTTTAAAGTGTCAGTTAATATATTCTTTAGCTGTTTGGTTCTTTATATCTTCTCCCTCAGTGGTAAACTTCTCACTGTGTGTGTCCATTCTTCTTCCAAGTTGTTTGTGCATCTTAATGACCGTTAATGTGGCCTCTTTCTTGGGTAGATTAGTTATCTCTACTTAGCCTTCTTCTGGGGTTTTACCCTTCTCCTCCATTTAAAAAATATTCCACTGTCATCTCATTTTTCCCAGGGGAGGTGCTAAGCTCAGGGTCTTTCTACTCTGCCATCTTAGCCATTCCCCCCTAGTTTCTGTTTTAGAATTGAACATGTGCGCATGCGCGCACCGCCCCCCACCCCCAACACACACACACAAGACTATTAGAAAACATGAGAGACACATTTTGAGGCGACTTAGTCTATGACATGGAGAAGGCAGTGGGCACCCCACTCCAGTGCTCTTGCCTGGAAAATCCCATGGATGGAGGAGCCTGGTGGGCTGCAGTCCATGGGGTCGCTAAGAGCCGGACATGACTGAGCGACTTCACTTTCACTTTTCACTTTCATGCATTGGAGAAGGCAATGGCAACACACTCCAGTGTTCTTGCCTGGAGAATCCCAGGGATGGGGGAGCCTGGTGGGCTGCTGTCTATGGGGTCGCACAGAGTTGGACACGACTGAAGCGACTTAGCAGTAGCAGCGGCAGCAGTCTATGACAAGTGCCAATAGTGGGCTCAGGAATCCTGGCCATCTCTCTTCATCCTGGACATACTGTTACAGTTATATAAGTCTCTCTCATAGAACTTTGTCTGTGGCACTTAACACTTTCTTGTTTTGCTCTCCAGTGTTCAAGCTGGTGGCTCATTGGTAAAGAATCAGATTGCCAATACAGGAGACCCAGGTTCAATCCCTGGGTCAGGAAAATCCCCTGGAGGAGGAAATGGCAATCCACTCCAGTATTCTTGCCTGGGAAATCTCATGGACAGAGAAGCCTGGTGGCCTACAGTCTATGGGGTTGCAAAGAGTTGGACATGACTGAACACACACACACGTCTTTTTTCGGCTAAAAGCTGGTTGGGGACTGGATCTATATTTGATTCACCTCTAATTCCCAACAGTACTTTCCCATAATAGCAACTCAAGTATTTGTTGATTAACAAATACTATTTATATCATCATTTACACTAGCCCTGAGGAAATAATTCAAAATAAATTGACAACTGGTTCTTTGATAGAGCATGTTTGATTGGATACCTATAGAGTTACAGATTAGAATTAATGTCCTAGTAGCAGCTGCATTTTTCAAAAAAGCAATTTATTATAGAAAATTAGGTGCACACAAAAGTAAATTGAAGAGTATGCACAGCTTAATTTACTCATCACTGAGCTTCAGTAATGATCCCCATGTGAACAATCTCATTTCCTCTCTATGCCTACCCAGTCTTCCTGAAAACAGTCAGATTACTCTGAAACAATCCAAACATCATTTCACTTCAGTTACAAATACTTTATAATACTAAATATATTTTAAATACTATATTGCATGACTTTTTAGATTCTCATATTCTGAGAAATTAAATGTTATTGTAGTATGCTTTGGGGCGTTTATGGAGCCAAATTGGGTAAATTTTATAGAGTTGAGTTTTGAACCATCTGAGGCTCACTGTGAGTCCCATAGTGAGGTGGTTAGAGTTGCGATGACCTGGCTGTATAAGATGACTTGATAGAAGAGCTTAAAATAAAACGAAGTGAAGTGCATGTGTTCTTTGTCACTGTGACTGAAGTACTAACTTTCCAAAGGAGAAGCGGTTTTTCTAGACCAAGCTCAGTTTTGGTGATAAGTTGTTGTGGTCAACACCAAGTGGAACCTAGTCTTGGCTCTGCCATAGACACCACTTTGAATGTCTAGGGTGGTTAAAGCGTGACCCCCACTCCCACCCATGAAATCACAGGGAAAATCCAAGTGGAGGGGGGATCCTACACTCTGTTGTCCTCGTGTGTATCAGTCTCCCAGCCACTTACAGCTAGGTTCCCTGTGACTCAGCTTGCTGGAATCACCATCATTTCTAAGCAACTCCCGAGAATTCTGCTAAAAATCTTTGTGGGCATCATGTTTGTATCTCCACAACAGACCTAGTACTGTGTCGGTAGGTGCTTGATAAGTACCTGAAATCTTTTCCTCAATTTTCTTCAAGTGGTGAGTGGAAATAGGATGGCACTTAGAAATCAGAGCAGCAATGGGCACATTGAAGTTTTTCCTGAAATACTGCTTAACTGTTTGTTTTTAGAAAATTCAGCAGAGATGTATTTTTGGCATGTGGCAAATCACCAAAATGATGGATGACTGTGTTGTAATTTTATATGGTCAAAATATATCTGCCTATATAGATATATACACACATACTTTGGATAAATTTGTATCAAACAGGTGTATTTGAGATGTGTAATGGGTACATAGTGGCAGGTGGAGAATGGTTCCTAAGTGGTCAGAGGGAATGTGTTAATGGAATCTTTCCAGCAGAGGCACTGATAAAAAGAGATTCCCTCTGGGAAATTTTTCTTGGCAGAGAGCATTAAGCAGTCATATTATCATTCACAGTATTGTAATGGGAGAAAAATAGGGAAAGAGTTTGACACAGGTTTGTGATACAGAAAAGTTCTCTGGGCTCGTGTAATTCCCAGGGTACTTATTTAAATTATCTGTCTATAGATTTTATTGTCTTCAGAATTAATGTTATTATGACAGTTATTAGGGCTGATGGCAGAGGGTGTTGACATATTTGATGCATGTAAATGAATGCTGCCTACCAATCACTTTTCTTCCACATGGGCTAGGAAGGGATTACGTGATGAGTAAATGGAGCAAAATCCCTTCTTGCAAAATAGAACTCAGGTCGAAGAGCAAATTAGGGTATCTGACTTAGTTTATTTAGTTTGGATGGTATTTTATTTTATTTTTATACAGTAGGGCCTCATGAATTGTCTTTTTTATACATAGTATCAATACTGTGCATATGTCAGTCCCAATCTCCCATTCATCTCACCTCCACCTTTGCCCTCTTGGTATCCATACACTTGTTCTCTACACCTGTGTCTCAATTTCTGCTTTATGAATAAGATTGTGTATACTGTTTTTTTTTTTCCAGATTCCACATATATGCCTTCATGTATGATATTTGTTTTTCTCTCTTTCTGACTTACTTCACTCTCTATGACAGTATGACTTAGTTGAGAGGTTCAAGTTAAACTTCCTCCTCCATCCACCCTTCTTCTACTCCCTTCCAAAACTTGGCACTCATATGTTTAGGTGTGCCGTGGGACAGAGAGAGATGGGACAGCCCTGGATGGGGCTGTGTGGCATCTGGGAGTGAGGGTGGACACAGGCCCCCAAATGGATGTTCCAGCTCAGCTCTTTAATTCTGCTACAAGGGAGGAGTTTCAGGAGGGCATGATTCATAGGTCCTTGCCTTGTGAGGCATGGCCATCCTGCCCAAGAGGCACCATGACCCAACAGTACCTCCGTTTCTGACCAATCTGATGAGCACCTCCTCCTGTTTGGCATAGGGGAGCTAGAAGGGAGATGGGCAGAGACACAAAGGGTATATAATGGCAGCTTCCCTTTTGTTATTTACTAGTGGCTAATGGTTAAACCACATTAAAGCATTGCCTGTAACTAATGTTTCTGCAGACTCACGAGAGAAATAAGGTCACTGCACAGCTAGATTTTGTTGGTTTCATACTTAGATCCATTAAAGCAGAAACTCCATTGCCCTGAGCATTACCTCCAGGTATTTCCGGATGCAGCGCAATCATGTGGGCATCATTTCTTTACTAGCTTTCTACTCTGTTCTGGGCTCAAAGAGACCTTGCATCAGCTTTTTTTTTCAGGCACAATCCCCTTTTGGTGATCCTTGTGTTCTAAAGATATCACAATTTCCCGGGAGTCTGTGGTGGAGTAAGGCAAAATGGCCCTTTTCCGTTAGATTCACACTGGATGAGAGGCCCCAGTCAGTGCTGTTTGGATTCAGGTGATTAGTAAGACTAGTCTTGTGTTGCTCTTGGAAACCCTTTGTTACGCTAGGACTCAAGCATGTGTTCAGGCTCAGCTACTGATCAGCTGAAGTAGCAGACATCTTTGTGGTACTCATAATCACGTTACCCCTTATGACAGTCTTCCCCTGTGGCTCAGCTGATAAAGAATCCGCCTGCAGTGTGGGAGATCTGGGTCAGACCCCTGGGTTGGGAAGATGCCCCAGAGAAGGGAAAGGCTGCCCACTCTAGTATTCTGGCCTGCAGAATTTCGTGGACTGTATAGACTTGCACTTCCACTTTCTTGTGACAGTCAGTTTCTGTTACTGGTTAGTAGCTACTGGCAGGGGCTCTGGGTGCACAGACCTGGGTATGGCATAAGTTCTCTAGGTGGAGGTCGTCATTAACCCCACCACAGAGCTGCCAGAACTTGCACAGGACTGGGGAAACAGAATTTTGGAGGGCACAAGCAAAACCTCGTGTGTACCAGGACACAGAAGACAGGAGCAGTGACCCCACAAGAGCCTGACCCAGACTTTTCCATGTGTCCAGGAGTCTCTGGCTGAGGTATGGGTTGGCGGTGACCAGTTGCAGGGTAGGGGGCACTGAGTGCAGCTGTGTAGGACCACCAAGACAGACGGGTCATGGTGGAGAGATCTGACAAAACGTGGTCCACTTGAGAAGGGGATGGCAAACCACTTCAGCATTCTTGCCTTGAGAACACCTTGAACAGTATGAAAAGGCAAAAAGATAGGACACTGAAAGATGAACTTCCCAGGTCGGTAGGTGCCCAATATGCTACTTGAGAAGAGTGGAGAAATAACTCCAGAAAGAATGAACAGGTGGAGCCAAAGTGAAAACAACACCCAGTTGTGGATGTGACTGGTGATGGAAGTAAGTCTGATGCTATAAAGAGTAATAGTGCAAAGGAACCTGGAATGTTAGGTTAGGTCCTAAAATGTTAGGTCCATGAATCAAGGTAAATTGGAAGAGATCAAATAGGAGATGGCAAGAGTGAACATCGACATTTTAGGAACAGTAAACTAAAATGGACTGGAATGGGTGAATTTAACTCAGATGACCATTATGTCTACTACTGTGGGCAGGAATCCTTTAGAAGAAATGGAGTAGCCCTCACAGTCAACAAGAGAGTCCGAAATGCAGTATTTGGGTGCAATCTCAAAAATGACAGAAGGCAAACCATTCAGTATCACAGTAATCCAAGTCTGTGGCCCAACCAGTAATGCTGAAGAAGCTGAAGTTGAATGGTTCTATGAAGACCTACAAGACCTTCTAGAACTAACACCCCAAAAAAATGTCCTTTTCATCATAGGGACCTGGAATGCAAAAGTAGGAAGTCAAGAGATACCTGGAGTAATAAGCAAATTTGGCCTTAGAGTACAAAACCAAGGTCAAAGGCTAACAGTTTTGCAAAGAGAATGCACTGGTCATAGCAAACACCTTTTTCCAACAACACAAGAGAAGACTCTACACATGGACATCACCAGATGGTCAAAACTGAAATCAGATTGATTATATTCTTTGCAGCCAAAGATGGAGAAGCTCTATACAGTCAGCAAAAACAAGACTGGGAGCTGACTCAGATCATGAATTCTTTATTGCCAAATTTAGACTTAAATTGAAGAAAGTAGGGAAAATAACTAAACCATTCAGGTATGACCTTAATCAAATCCCTTATGATTATACAGTGGAAGTGACAAATAGATTCAAGGGACTAGATCTGATAGACAGAGTGCCTAAAGGACTGTGGATGGACAGTTGTGGCATTGTACAGGAGGCAGTGATCAAAACCCATCCCCAAGAAAAAGAAATGCAAAAAGGCAAAATGTCTGTCTGAGGAGGCCTTACAAATAGCTGAGAAAAGAAGAGAAGCTGAAGGCAAAGGAGCAAAGGAAAGATATAAGCATCTGAATGCAGAGTTCCAAAGAATAGCAAGGAGAGATAAGGAAGCCTCCTCAGTGATCAATGCATAGAAATAGAGGAAAACAATAAAATGGGAAAGACTAGAGATCTCTTCAAGAAAATAAAAACTACCAAGGGAACATTTCATGCAAAGATGGGCTCAATAAAGGACAGAAATGGTATGGATCTAACAGAAGCAGAAGATATTAAGAAGAAGTGGCAAGAATACACAGAAGAACTATAAAAAACGATCTTCATGACCCAGATAATCAAGATGGTGTGGTCACTCACCTAGAGCCAGACATCCTGGAATGCGAAGTCAAATGGGCCTTAGCATCACTATGAACAAAGCTAGTAGTGGTGATGGATTTCCAGTTGAGCTATTTCAAATCCTCAAAGATGATGCTGTGAAAATGCTGCACTCAATATGCCAGCAAATTTGGAAAACTCAGCAGTGGCCACGGGACTGGAAAAGGTCAGTTTTCATTCCAATCCTAAAGAAAGGCAATGCCAAAGAATGCTCAAACTACTGCACAATTGCAGTCATCTCACACGCTAGTAAAGTAATGCTCAAAAATCTCCAAGCCAGGCTTCAACAGTATGTGAACCGTGAACTTCCAAATGTTCCAACTGGATTTAGAAAAGGCAAAGGAACCAGAGATCAAATTGCCAACATCCGTTGGATCATCGAAAAAGCAAGAGAGTTCTGGAAAAACATCTTCTGCTTTATTGACTATGCCAAAGCCTTTGACTGTGGAGATCACAACAAACTGTGGAAAATTGTTCAAGAGATGGGAATACCAGACCACCTACTCTGCCCCCTGAGAAATCTGTATGCAAGTCAAGAAGCAATAGTTAGAACTGGACATGGAATTACAGACTGGTTCCAAATCAGGAAAGAAGTACGTCAAGGCTGTATATTGTCACCTTGCTTATTTAACTTACAATCAGAGTACGTCATGTGAAATGCTGGGCTGGATGAAGCACAGGCTGGAATCAAGATTGCCGGGAGAAATATCAATAACCTCAGATATGCAGATGACACCACCCTTATGGCAGAAAGTGAAGAACTAAAGAGCCTCTTGATGAAAGTAAAGAGGAGAGTGAAAAAGTTGGCTTAAAACTCAATGTTCAGCAAACTAAGATTATGGTCCCATCACTTCATGGCAAATAGATGGGGAAACAATGGAAACTGTGAGAAACTTTATTTTTTGGGCTCCAAAATCACTGCAGGTGGTGACTGTAGCCATGAAATTAAAAGACACTTGCTCCTTGGAAGGAAAGTTATGACCAACCAAGACAGCATATTGAAAAGCAGAGACATTACTTTGCCAACAAAGCCCCATCTAGTCAAGGCTATGTTTTTTTTTCCAGTAGTCAGGAATGGATGTGAGGGTTGTACTATAAAGAAAGCTGAGCACTGAAGATGCTTTTGGACTGTGGTGTTGGAGAAGACTCTTGAGAGTCCCTTGGACTGCAAGGAGATCCAACTAGTCCATCCTAAAGGAAATCAGTCCCGAATATTCATTGGAAGGACTGATGCAGATGCTGAATCTCCAATCCTTTGGCCACCCGATGTGAAGAACTGACTCATTTGAAAAGACCCTGATACTGGGAAAGATTGAGGGTGGGAGGCGAAGGGGATGACAGAGGATGAGACGGTTGGATGGCATCAGCAACTCGATGGACCTGAGTTTGAGTACGCTGTGGGAGTTGGTGATGGTCAGGCAAGCGTGGTATGCTGCAGTCCATGGGGTCGCAAGGAGTCAGACACAACTGAACTGAAAAGCTATTGTTGACTGTTGCTTTTCTTTTTGTAGAGAATATGCTGCAAAGGGTTTCATTTGCCTTCCTGAAAGCAACTTTCTACATTTATCTGAAGCTCAGCAGTTAATGAAACTTTAGTCTGTTGTCTCCTAGAGTCCTTTCAGGCCCCTTGAAAGTGGCCCCATGAAGGCTTCTCCCATCGGTCTATCTGATGTGCTCAAAGTCATAATCCCAAATGAGACTCATCTCGGACACCCCTGGAGGTGACTGCTGTTTCCTCTCTTTCTTAGACCTGTCACTCAAACATCCCACACACCTGCCTTTGGCACCCAACCTCCAGATTTATCAGGGTTCCACCAGCACGCCCACTTCAGCAGCTGTGAGCCTTCATTTTGGTGCATTGTCTGCTCTAGAATTTAGGGTTTGGAGGGAGTCTTATCCTTGCTTTAATTTTTAATTTGATACTACATTCCCTGTATCTTATTTTGTGTCTGTCCCCTCTCTCTCTCTTGGTACGTGATCTCTTATAAAATTGTAACATTGAACTCTTGTGTTCCAGGGCTGTATCCTATCACCTTAAGCACTCTCAAATGTATTTAGAAGTAATTATTTTTAATTATTTGCCTTTTATATACATAAAATGTTTAATTGCATAACATTTTTATGCATATTTTAGTTTCTCTGTTTTAAGTACATTTTGCTTGCATTTTGCTTAATTTTTATGACTACTTGTATGTCATTGACTTACATACCACATACATTTAAAAATTTTTCTTGAGCATCTGAAATTCCCACTGAGTGAAAGAAAATGATGGACTGAATCATTTCTAGCTCCTTTTACAGTCTGGAAATTCTGTTTATTCTTTGAAGCTTGCCACGAGGCTCTCATTACTTGTGTTTCTAAATTAAAATGATGGGATTAAATTGACCAGAAACTTTTAGCCCAGTTATAAAATTTTAATGACTGGATGCTTTTAGGTTGCAAACATATACACTTTTATATAAGAAAAAAGTATATGTTTGGAGTCTGTGACTGGATATTAACCATGTAATTGAGAATGCTTGCCATGACATTTTTATAAAATTGCATACTTTTTATTTTCCAAGAGTAAGAAATTAGATTTCAACCATGTGTTTTGTTTGGCATGGGGTGGGGGTGAATTGGGAGCCTCCTAAATCTCAATGTCAGGAATGTGCTACTATAGGAAGTGAAGAGACTTGCAGAAACTGCTTCTTTAAAATCCTACTATAGCACAGAGAGGGTATTTTGAGGAAGCGCTACTAGGTGGGAGCAAAAGTGTTGCAGGCAGTGCTTTGAAGAAGTGAAATGTAAGCAGTTGCTTCTGCCTTTTAGCAAACATTTGTCTCACTCTGGAGATATGGCCCAGGGACGGGTATGCATCAGCACTTAAAAACAGATGGTCGACCTAATAGCTGTCCTGGGGGTGGGCTGGATTTAGGGCACATGAAAGCTGAAGAGAGGGGCCCAGCAGAAGTCTGTTTTGAGTCTACAAAGTAAATGCTAAACTATGTAGTGAATCACTGGCTTTTGGATGTCCAATAAAGGCAGCTGAAATCAGAAACTTGGAATTAGCAAGAATTAATGGTTGGAAGAAGATAGCTGGATCTTTTTTGTTTTTTGTGTTTGTTTTTTCCCTGAGACAATAAGAATTTAACGGACTAGTTGTCCTCTTCTCTTCTGAGATTTTAATGTGTGGATTCTTAAGTTTGTCCATTCAAGAAATTTGGATTAAATGTTTCCTATAATACAAAGGCATTTCATGAGGATTAAGGTAAGATGAACGGGATAAAGCACCAGACTTCCAGAACTGGAGGATGTTAGACATTCTAGTCCAAATGCCTTCATCGTGAGAGGGCTGGGATGCCAAGGTCATTCTGCAAATGACAGGGCTGAGGCGAAAACTCAAGTTCTTACTCTGTTAACCCACACCTTTTTTTTTTTTTTAAGGGGGAAGGATGACCAGAAAGATATGAAACATCTGTATTATTAACTATCAGTATGGAAAGAGGGATTTGTTCCAATCTGGAGGCCAAGTTCCTAGAGTCAGTGAGTGTGCTCTGATAGATATTTCCCTTCAGTGAAGAGAAGTAAATGACAATCAAGTGAATACGAAGACTAGATGTTGTATAATCAACAGTATCTGAAAAGCTCTCAGAGTGAAGAGGTTGAGAGCGTAGAACTACACCCCCTCGGGTTCCAGTCTTGGCTCTACCCCTTTCAAGCTTGACTGCCTTTGGCAGCTTTCTTAACTTTTTACTCCTGGATAAATTGGGGTAATCAAGGCAGTTGTCTCATTTGTTGATCTTTAGATGAATAAATGCATGTCAAGTGCCTGGCACAGCGTAACTGGCCCATTTTAAGTATTCAAATACAAGTTATTGTGCTTCTAATTTAACAAATAGATTCCATAAGCCAAATAAAGTGAATGAGCAGTTCCAGACTGATATGATATATGCTGTGATAGAGAATTATGGAATCACAGAGGAGAGGCATTTGACCAGGGTTGGCAGCAAAAATTAAAAACTCATGATCTCTTCATACATTGTGAATGATTTCTCTTTCACTGTTTCCTTCTCCACACACAGTCCTACTCCCCAAACCTTCATCTCCTCCAGAGTTTCTTATGTCAGTGTTTATTTGAGTCAGGAACATAAAAATTACCTTAGACAGATTTGTATTTCTTATCTCCAGGCATAGACCTCCCCGCCGCCCCCCCACCCCCCACGCCCANGTCATAGGAAAAAAAATGAAATTTCCCTAATAAATTTAATATCAAGACAATTATGACAAAAATTAAAAATGTATAATCATAAGAAAGTAACAACATTCTTGTTGATGATAAAAAAAAAGCCAAGGCATTTTATTTAAAAACTTGAGAATTAACATAAAAATTTGTATGTGTGTAATATATGTATAGGTATAATATAAATATGCAAAAAACAAAAGATTTTCTCTTTTAACATAAGCACCTGTAAGTGGAATACAAGAAATATTCCAGTAAGATATTGACAAATATTTAAATATTTATCATATTAACAAGATACGGATATGGGTGAAAAATAAGTAAATTTTACTGATTTAAAAGAACATAAAAGATCTGAATAAATGAAAAGACATTGCTGTATTTTTGAATGGAAAGACATACCATAAGCTACAACAAATTGACAATTTAAAGACATACAATCCAATAGGAAAAAGGACAATGAATATGGAATTTCTTGGGTCAGTTAATTCAGTCATCAAGGTACATATTCACAATGCTCACTGTGTCTCCTAGTAAGGAAAATGCAAATTCACAGTGAGATATTACTTCACATCCACTGAAATGACAAATATGAAGAAAAAAGTCTTCTTCCTGAAGTATGGGGAAATTAATATCTCATGAATTGCTGATAAATGTCTGAATTATTATAGCATATTGTATAGTATATGATAGGAGCTCTTAAAATTATAAGCACTCCATTTCTTGCAATTCCACTGCTGAGCATCTAGCGCATAGATATAAAAGAAGAAAAAGGATTAGTACATATAAGAACAGGATGTTTGCTGTAAAGTTGCTGTAAATGGCAAAGAACTATTAATAAAAGAAAAGTGGATGCCCAGCAATGTATACATGTGTAAAGTTAGATTGATCAAGTGTGTAACACCCTGTTTTTGTAAAATGTGCACATTTTGTAAAACACATCTGTAATATGTTTACTTTTAACTGCATGTAATATTAACACAGAAATATAAAGGTGGGAGAGCTATGAAAAAAGTAAGAAAAATAAAGACTGCATTTAAACCCCCCTCAATATGCAAATACCTATGCACTTAAATTATATACACATGATTATTCAAAATTAAAAGCATGAAACAAATTTCCTGCTTTTAAGTAACTGGAGTTTAGTGCTCAGATGATAATACAAAATAGAAATTGATCAAACTAAATGAAGTTATTCACTCATTTCAATTTGTGAATCACTTTCTCATTTGATCATCAACATTTCTATTTAATACTTTGAAGTACATCTATTTTCAGAGCAGACTCTTGGTTAAGGGTTAGATTTGCCATGTGCATTTTCTCCCAAGGGGTTTTCGTGTCAAGAATGTACGCGAAAATTACCAGTCAGCTGAATAATGATGTGACACAGTATTGGGGCAAGAACTGAAAACCATTCAATGCTGGGCTTTTTGGTTAAAGAGAATGTGGTTTAGGCTTGAGGTTCAAGTGAAGTCGCCTTTCCTCCTGCACTGAATCTAAATCTTAGAACAGAAATGCTGAGGATGCCTGTTAGGGGGGTGAATGAACACAGCATAGGGAGAGCAGAGTTAAGGGTCCAGGTGGAACAAACCCAGAGACCAGGCATGTAACTGCTTTTGAGAGTGGAAGGAGGGTGAATGGTCTCCTTCTCCCAGACTTTGGAGAATGCACAACCCAGGTTTGCTAGCCACTGATGGGATGGGCTGCTGTCCATGGGGTCGCACAGAGTCGGACACGACTGAAGCGACTTAGCAGCAGCAGCAGATGGGAGGCAGTGGAAGAAGAAGGAGGCCACACCTTGCCTCAGGCTGAGAAGAGAAAGAGGAAGTATCTGCAGAAATTTTCACTTTGGAGCTGTTGCAATCCTCCAGTGGTAAAACATGGTCCCTAAATGTCCAGCTCTAAGTCATGGGATTGGTTATTCTCCCTCTCTTCTGAGGAGCAAACACAAGGATCAGAGAGAGAAGTCAGGGACATTCTCCAGAACTGTCCTCCCAGTGAGGAGCAGGGAAAGATGCCTCCTCCCCGATGGCTACCTACAACCTGAACATCTGTTCCCCATACGGTCAACAATACTGTCCTCCCGTCTCATAAGAATGGCAAGGATAGTCTTCCAGCAGTTTTCAAAATGCCCATAGAAAAAGTGAGAATGTGTTTTCTACCTTTTCCTAAAATGCTTGATTTCAGTTATGCATAGCAAAGAGCAAGAAACTTGAAAAACTACTCTGGAAGATTGCCCATAGTCTTAACTTGAAAGTTGTATTTAATTTTCTGTGGACAGAACGTTGTTCTTACATTCTTGCCGGAGTTATAGGCAAAAGCTTTGTCATTATCGTTGTCTAAATTGTGTAATTAGAAAAGATGGTTGTGCTGTGCTTAACAACTTGGAACTAGTTTAAAAGCAACTTGGGTTGTTTGCTTGGAAATAACATTCAAACAGCTTGAGGGATTGAGTCTTGAAATCCTCAAAGCGTTCAAAAGTGTACAGTAACATGCATGAGAGTACAGATTAGTATATATGTGCAATCACATCTGAACACTTTCAAGACTGCTTTCATGCTGTTGTTTCTTTGAGTGTTGGTATGCAGGTATGCATGTAAATATTTACCTGGTACTTTCTTTGCTTCTATCCCTGGGTCGGGAAGATCCCCTGGAGAAGGAAATGGCAACCGACTCCAGTACTATTGCCTGGAAAATCCCATGGACAGAGGAGCTTGGTAGGCTACAGTCCATGGGGTCACAAAGAGTTGGACATGACTGAGTGACTTCACTCACTTTTCTTTGCTCCTAGAAGAGCTGTCCACTCTGGAGACTGACAAATGAGTAAGTCTCTGTGATTTGATACTTCTAAGGAAAAAGTGCAATGCAATCTACTTGTCCTGATTGTGGGAGAAAAAAAGTAAGGCTCACTGATGGTATCTAGGACAGTCTATGTGTCTGGTACTGCTTGGCACCAGAGCCACCAAGGCAGGAGTTTGCAGATACTGCTCTGCTCCTGTGTCTGTCCTCTCCTTTCTGTATTAACCACCGGAGTCTCAATTAGATGCTTAGCCTCTTTTGCTTGGACTATCGCATAGACCACATCCTGGCTTTGTATACCTGTGTTTGTATTTGTCCTCCTTACTATTATTTCTGCCCATCTAATATTACTTCCTCAGTATAACTCCTCAATGACTTAATGTTCAATTACACTCAAGAAGACATTGCTAACTCCAGAATCTGACTTTCTGAGGACTTAGGCATACCATCTCCGATTCGGAACCAGAGTTTTCTACTTCCTCACTTGCTAAATCCTGTTGAGTCCAGTTGATAATGTCTTCGTTATCATCTTTGCATCTCCAGGGGGCAGTAAGGCAATTTTCTTGATCTGAACGTCTGCAACAGACTTCTGAGAGTGTTCTGCTCAAGGGCGGATTTTGTTTTCTTCTTCTTCTTGATATTTGAAACTTAAAAAAAGTAGTTGAACATTGAAGGGTATGATAATCCAGTTGTTCCCTAAATATTGGAATATGATGTGAATTAATTTTATTTGAAGGTAGATATTATTTAACTCTACTATAGTATTTAATTGTGAAATAATCAGATGTTTTCATTTGGATGACACTGAACTTCTTAAACATTAGTGAAGTATCACTAACGTTTGTCATGATCACTAGTGCTATATGATGAAATGGATAATTTTTTTCATCAATACTTAGGATTAGTCTGAAAATAGGCTTCACCTTAAACGAAATTCCATTTGTGCTAAAGACACTTTTTGATTTATCAGCTGATTTTTTTTGTGAGTTTTGTCAGACCCTGGGTTTCTGAATACATTGTGTCATTAATGTAAACTTGAGGAACCTTATTTTGTCTTGTTTTGTTTTGATGATTCAAAATTAAGTTGCTTTTAGTCACAGGATTGCTGTAAATACAAACTTATGTCAGAAGAGGCCTTTTATTTACTTTTTGATTCAACTCAGCATGTTTATTTAATCTGCAATGATTCAGCTTACTGGCTGCTTTAGAAACTTGGAGAGTATGTTCTCGTGATGGTTGCATAAGTTGATGGCTTTGATCTGAACAGTAAAGGCATTTTTTCTCCTACAAATTTGCCTTTGGAATTTTTCTTTATTTTCTGTTAGGAAAGTAGTATTGTTTGACTGTAGGGCCACTCATTTAGTTTAGATTTACACTTGCAAAATGAGAGGGTTTTTTTTTTTTCCCCACTTAGCGATGCTTTTTGGTGCTTTACAATGCAAAAAAATAGAGTCATTCCAGGCATTGACAAAAATCTGTGATTCGATTTTGTTTCTTGCTTGGACTTTTTGGTGGAGATACAAAAAGATGTTAATGTAATCTGTTAGCTGCTGCTGCTAAGTCGCTTCAGTCATGTCCGACTCTGTGCGACCCCATAGACGGCAGCCCACCAGGCTCCCCAGTCCCTGGGATTCTCCAGGCAGGAACACTGAAGTGGGTTGCCATTCCCTTCTCCAATGCATGAAAGTGAAAAGTGAAAGGAAAGTCGCACAGTCGTGTCTGATCCTCAGCGACCCCATGGACTGCAGCCTTCCAGGCTCCTCCATCCATGGGATTTTCCAGGCAAGAGTACTGGAGTGGGGTGCCATAGAGAGGTCACCAAATAACCAGTGTATGAATAACCAAATCTATGTTAATTTCTTAGGCTCCCTAATAAGAGAGGGATGACCAGCATGTATTCTTTCTTCAGGCAAGATGGACTCCCAGAGTCTCTCCCTCCCTCACCCACCTCCCCAGCTCTGTCACTCTGGATGTCCTCTCTTCAGTGATTCTAAGCTGTCTCCAGGCTCTGTCCGTCCTCTCTTTGCTTTGAATGCTTCTTCCCTCTAAGTTTGTAATCACCCCCCAGTCGACTCTGAGCTTCATTTGCATCCACTACTGCCATGTGTGCTTGTGCACTGTCTGAATTGCTAGGTGCTGGGTGAACCAGTCCTCGGGTTTCATATCATTTGCTGTAACAAGCTCAGATCATGGCTGATCATAGATAGGGACTGCTTTCCTTTGCATCATTGAAATAGGATTCTTTGGAACCATGGCTTTAGAGCAAGTTCTTTGAAAAAAAAAAAAATAAAAGCATGGAGCCAAAAATGCACAGATCTGTAGGCTTGATCCTTTCTGATGTGGATGAATGGTTAGTATTTCATACAGGTAAGCTCCTATCAGATTCTAACACATTTAACTGAGGTTTCAGTCATGACCTGAATTTCATGGTTGGTTTTCACAGAGATCAGGTTGTGTTTTCTTTTTTAATATGTAATAATCTTAGGAAAAGGAGTATGTCAAGGCTGTATATTGTCACCCTGCTTATTTAACTTNGAACTGTGGTGTTGGAGAAGACTCTTGAGGGTCCCTTGGACTGCAAGGAGATCCAACCAGTCCATTCTGAAGGAGATCAGCCCTGGGATTTCCTTGGAAGGAATGATGCTAAAGCTGAAACTTCGGTACTTTGGCCACCTCATGTGAAGAGTTGACTCATTGGAAAAGACTCTGATGCTGGGAGGGATTGGGGGCAGGAGGAGAAGGGGATGACCGAGGATGAGATGGCTGGATGGCATCACTGACTTGATGGACGTGAGTCTGAGTGGACTCCAGGAGTTGGTGATGGACAGGGAGGCCTGGCATGCTGTGATTCATGGGGTCGCAAAGAGTCGGGCACGACTTAGTGACTGAACTGAACTGAACCTGCTTTTTGCTTTTTATTGATTGAAATCAGATGCTCTATAAGATAAAACCCAAGTTACATCTAATACCTAAAGAAGCAAGTATCCCAGAACCTCAGTGTTGGGAGGGTCTGTGCCTTCTGTGTGCAAAAGTCATCTTGTGAATATCCCTCGAAGAAACACACCATGTCCGGTGTGTCCTGGTCATGATGCCTTTGCACAGATGTGTCAGATTTCTTTCCTACTCACCTGATGCTCGTCTCCCTGGAATATTCATCCCTTGGTTCTGGTTCTGATTCTGCTTCCGAGTTCTTACTCCCCTCTTTGAGTGTTTTGAGAAAGCTGTCACATGTTGCTCAGGCTTCGTTTTAGGCTTTCTGTTACCAGTTCTTTCCGCTCTTCTTCCTAGTTTCAAGTCCATTCACCTCCTAGCTGTTCAGTTCTTTTATTTTGTCTCTGCTAAGTCACTTCAGTCGTGTCCGACTCTGTGCAACCCCATAGACAGCAGCCCACCAGGCTCCCCTGTCCCTGGGATTCTCCAGGCAAGAACACTGGAGTGGGTTGCCATTGCCTTCTCCAATGCATGAAAGTGAAAAGTGAAAGTGAAATCGCTCAGTCGTATCCAACTCTTAGTGACCCCATGGACTGCAGCCCACCAGGCTCCTCCGTCCATAGGATTTTCCAGGCAAGAGTACTGGAGTAGGGTGCCATTGCCTTTTCCTTATTTTGTCTTTAATCCTACTTAAATGTGTGGTTTTGATATTGCAGCTGAACAATGAATTCAGCTTGGAACGTGTTGTAGACACAGCATCATATTAGTTCCTATCAAAATTGGGGTATAAAACTTTGAATCTTAAATAGATACTGCTAAGTCAGTTTCTGCTCGCCTTTTCTGTTTGCTTGATCTGGACCTCACAACAGCATACTATGTTCATCCATGCTATATCTTCTTAGAGAGAGCCCATTATTTAAATAACTTGAATTCTAAATCTGTAATCCAGTGGGCCTCTTGACTTCTCATTGCCTCTGTGCTTTGTCAGTGGACCTTCTGTAGCTTCATCAAAAGCACTGATAAAAAGTCAAAGAGGCCACAGAGGAATCCCTTGTGAATTGCCTGCAGAAATTTCTCTTTAGATTGATGACTGCTTTTTAATTAGAACCATTCATAAGTTCTAATCAGTTAAAAATTCACCTACTTATCTGAACACTCAGCCCAATTCTTCCACCTTTTTCAACAGAATGTTATGAAACATCTCAATCAAACTCTTGCTGAAAAGGCCATGGATTGTAATTCTTTATCGAAGAAGAAAATAAAGATACTTCTTTATAAATGGTTTTTAGTAATTCTGCCGTGCATTTCCGTTTCCACGTCTTCCCTGTCCATTATTTAGAAACCATCTTTTAAATAATCTGTCCTGGAATCTTGTCATGCAAAGATACTATTTCTAAGTTATCTCCCCTTTTGGAAAAACCAGAATTAGGATGAATTTCTCACATCCAACTTCTGTGTGTCTTTCTGTAATTCATGATTATTAAATTATCATATCTCACTTTCAAACTCTTAGTTACCCTAGCAGGGCTTGCCCTGCTGTGATATTTAATTAATTTGGAGTCATTACATAATTGTAATGTAATAGTCCTTCTAGGGCAGGGGTCTACACACCAGAGCCTTGGTCACAAAGCACAGTTTGCTGTATTGAACAAATGAATCTCTTCCTTAGCTTACCAAAGTTGATTCACATTTTTCAATCAGAAGATTGTTTTACATGCTACAGTTGACTGTGAATAACAGAAAACACAAAATCACAGCATCTTTAACAAAACAGAGGTACAGGTGGTTCCTAGTGAGCAGAAATCCAGCTCTTCTTTTCTTTCTGAACTGTTGTTCTCATACTTGGTTTTCAGCCTCAAGGGTCCAACAAGCTGCTGGAGCTCCATCCATCACCTCCATCTTCCAGTTAGCTAGAAGTAGGAGGGGCAAGGTAACTTACTGCTGAACCAGCTTTCTTTAAATAATCGACTTATTCATGTTTGCTAGAATTTTGTTAAATGGCCACACGTAGCTATAAGGTGGCTGAAAGTAGGCATTGATTAGGTGCATTCCAACCCCAGTGAAAGTTGATTTCTGTTACTTTGGAGATGAGACCAGTCTTTGTCTGGCAATCAGTCATCTCTGCTAAAATTCAGAGAGACAAGAGACTAAATAGAAATTCAGGAATTCCTTCTTTAGGTCCTTCAGAAAAAACATTTGTCTTCAGAAATCAGTCTAGTATCATTGACCACCTTTTTGCTTCAGACGTGAACATAAGTGCCTTTCACTGACTACAGAAGTATATAGACATCTTCCGTCTTGAAATTTAGCCTTCTTAACACGCTTTTGTGTTTGTTTTTGTTGATGTTTCTGTGCACCGATCCCGGGATCTTCGGCTTCCTCCTCCCACTAGTCCCCTTTTGAGATTTGCAGTTACTCAGAGCAGCATTTCTTCTGCCTTTCCAACCACATTGAGTCGCATTCATGTCCAGATGCTTAGGTCATGGAGTTATGAGCCCTTTTCCTCTTTAGTTTTGAAGAGGTGTCTTCCGTAAGTTTTCAAAAGAATGCGTCTAACTGGTAAGTGCTGGTCTTTTCCTGCCAGCCTCTTGCCCGATTTCCCACCAGTGGGATTTGACTGGGGCTCCCCTCGCCTTCTGTGAGGGCCGGGCACGCCCTACCCACCCAGCCTCCGGTCTGGTCAGTGTGTTCTCTCTTCCTGTTCGCAGTGATGGCTTCATGAGTGGGCTGGTGATCCAACGTGTCTTTTTAGTGAATCTGCGGCAGGGAGTCCCGCCTCTCTTTTTGAGGTCATTAAGAGCCATCTTCAGCTCCACATGGAGAGAAAGCCTGTCTGGGAACGGAGCCAACATTGAGGAAACCACGGGAGATAGAGGGATGACATGAGCCACATGAGGACAGAGAGCCTGAATCTACCCTGCCTAATTCCAATACCACTCCTGACTTTCGTGGTATATAAGTCAGTAAAAATCCTTTCCCCTTTGAGCCAAATTGAGTTAATTTGTGCAACCTATGTACCTAAGTGAGTCCTCATCAGGTCAGTTGGTAATCTCTTCTGGGTTCTTGTTCATTCCACTACTACTGCTGCTGCTAAGTCACTTCAGTCATGTCCGACTCTGTGCGGCCCCATAGACGGCAGCCCACCAGGCTCCCCCGTCCCTGGGATTCTCCAGGCAAGAACACTGGAGTGGGCTGCCATTTCCTTCTCCAATGCATGAAAGTGAAAAGTGAAAGTGATGTCGCTCACTCGTATCCGATTCTTAGCGACCCCAGGGACTGCAGCCTACCAGGCTCCTCCATCCATGGGATTTTCCAGCCAAGAGTACTGGAGTGGGGTGCCATTGCCTTCTCCAGTTCATTCCACTAGGCAGCCACTTTTTTCTGATTTGTTAAAATGTGCCAGTTTTATATCATGCAGATGACCCTGCATGTATTAGTTGTGTTACATAAAGTGGATATGAAATAATTATATGTTAAAACTTCCAATCTTTCAGTGTCTGTTTAATGGTGCTACTGAGAAATGTCAGCTTCCGAGTTTATATGAAATAAAGGGATCGGTTTCAACTTGGACTCAATCTCATCAGGTTCTCTGCTGAACTCTCTTTATCTCAGCACTTAAAAGAACACAGAGGCAACCAACCAGAACTTGGGGCTGTGGAGAAAGTAGAAAGAGGCACAAATTAAGTACATTCCAGAGACCAGTTGGGAGCCGACAGCGTTCAGAGTGTTTTGAAGGAAATTAAAACCTCTTAAGAAATCAGTTAATGACGTCTCAGTTCCCTAGGCTTGAACTTTGAGCATCTACGAATTTTCCAAGGTTACATAAAGACCCGGATATAATTAAGCCACCATTTCAACCTAGAATGGCAAGGGACATGGGGAAAGGGAAGCAAAACTAGCATTTGTTGAGGATCAGTGATGTGCAAGGCATGGTCCACACTCCTTTTCTGCGGAACTTGATACTAAGAAGAAAGAAGGCAGAGGCATTTTCAAAGTCATAACTGTCTAAAGAAATTGGGAAGATAGTGCCTGGTATCTAGGAAATATTGAGTAACTTATAGCAACTGTGGAGATGGTGGCGATACAGATGTCTGGGTAAGGTAAGCCATCCCACAGCACTGAGGTTGGGTTTTTGGCACTCTGAATGAGATACCAAGTCCACAGTGTCCCTCGGGTTTGTAATTGAGCAAGATAAAATACCTATCATCTTCTGGGTGTAAATATTAAAATGCTGATTCCTAAGGCCACAGAGCTAGTAAATAAAAATCCTTAAAGGTAGAGCCTAGTTAGATGTATTTTTAATAAGCTCGCTAGGAGGCTCTTGATGCCCATTAAGATGTGAGAATCTTGGCTTCAGGGGTGACATGGGGGTAGGGTGGGATAATATTAATTTTAAATAATAACTAGTATTAGGTTAGTTGGTAATTCACAAACTCTTAAATTGATTTGGAATATTTTCGAATTTAGCATCACTAGACACTAATTTCAGAACGGTTTCAATAACAGTAACTTTTTTTTAATCTTTCAAGTATGACAAAAATTTTCTGCAAGGAAAATTGTCTACTAAATGGCCATAACTATGAGGCAAACATACTTTATTTCTAATGTATGCCAAAGCGTCGGTTAAAGACTATATAACCCAACTATATTTAACCTCTTTCCTTCTTTTTGCATTTTCTTTTTTAAAACGTTCCTTTCCCTTTTTTCCCCTACTTACCGATTTTTCTCATGATGTAATGCTTCAGGAAGACCAGCAGAGGGCGCTGTTCCGCAGCAAGACTGGAATCAAGTATCTGAAAGATAATTCGCTGATTTTATTCAAGAAGTCAGGTTAAAGCAGGCTCATAAATGTTGTTACATATATGAATTCTTACTACATTTTAATTACGGTGGTTTACGTGGAACCGTCACGATCACATGGCTCATATAACAAACTTTGTTTTAATAGTTGTGTTTAATGATGTACACTTTCTTTTGTGAGAATTTAATTCTCTCCTTTGAACCCTCAAACTCCTGAATATGATACTCTTGTAAATACGACAAATTCAACTCAAACCAATGGCCAGCAGTGTTGTGGCTCCTCCCTGTTTTATTGGTCTGTTCTACTGTGTAGTTGTTTAGTTGAATTCAATAAACATGTCAGTTTTCCCAGGATAATTAGGTGGATAAACAGAATGTTCAAAAAGAAATGGAGCCAATTAGACTCTTTATCAGAGCCTTACACACACAGACAAATGTCTATACAGAAGAGCAGACTTTTCCTTAGAGATTTGATCCCAAATTAGAGTTCCTGGAATTTACAAGGGACAAAGGAACTTTCCTAAATAGTAACTTTCCTATTATCTGGAGAAGAGAGCAGATAAAAGAGACAAGCTCCCACATGCTTCAGAATTCACACTGGGTTGGAAATGCAGAAGGGGATGCCTTCAGTCGGAGCATAATCCTTTCCCCACCTAACTGCAATCGCTTTGAAACAGGTTGGGCAACAGGAAGAGATTACCCTGTGGCTGCGGGTGATTTTTTTGGATCTAGCGCAGAGGAGACAGTTACCCAACATTTGCTTATGCTGTAAGAAAACCTCTGTGTGGAAGTGGCTGAGCATCCCACAGTTGTTTGTTCGGACAGTAACAGTACTTAGAGAAATGAGGAGTAAATAATATCATTTTATACTAGCCTTTTGAACAGAAATTTGAAAAACAGGGAGATATTAACAAATTAAGTAAAAAGCACCCCATATAATAAAACCAAAGAAAACCCCAAAGCCCTTTTAGGGTACACTGTAAAGCTTGAAGATATTTTTTTAAAAAAGTTCTTCTACTGCCTTGACATGACCATCATTAACCCTAGGTGAAACTATTCCACACATTTCTATGTGGCTATCTATGTCTGTATACTGATATCTGCACAGTTAGGTGAGTAGATGGATAGAAATACAATTATAAAAATATGATCATACTATAATGCTCTTTTGAAATAGTTAAGTTTACATTTACTGTTACTACAGTTTAATAGAAGAAAAAAGCATGAAGTGAAATTGAAGAAAACTCCTCACTTCAGATGAGAATGTCTTCACCATCAAAGATACTAGGCTTAAGTAATCTTCAGGATATTTAAAAAAACATTCTTTTCAAGAATTCTGTGGAAGAGACTCAAATCAAGATGGTAACTTATTTTCAATTCTGCGCTCGATTAATTGTTCCTACATTTTTCTTTTCCCTGGTGCCCTTGGAAAGAATGTTTAATTACAAGTGGATTTTAGTATGAACCTCCTTTTGCAAGAGAGAGCTCCAGTTGCATCATGGAGAAGGGAAGACAGATTTTCTCAGTGTTATCAATAAGTGCCTAAGAGAGCGTAACATTGCAGATCGTATTGGATTGGAATGATCAGACTCTGACTTGTTCCTCCCTCTCACAGTTGGCAGTAAGGGCTGGGTTGAATTAAAGCCAGAGAGGAGTAGTATCTGAGTTGTTTTTCTTTTTTTCACTCCCTATATGACGTATACTCAGGCTTTATGACTTTTTCTGGTCTCTGGCTAAATCCAGGAAGGACCTAAGAAGATACGATTTCCCACACAGGACAATGGTAATCGGACTACCTGTTGACATTTCATCAGATGCTTGTATATCAACAAAGAGGAATGTGGTTCCCTCCCAAGGCTTGTTTTCAGCTTGTACACATCCTCAGAGAGGGGTAAATAATTACCAGCAGTGAAGGGACGGCAGAGGAGCATTTGGAGTCATGTGTGATCCAGGCAGCTCCTGGAATCTTGCAGGCACCTGTCTCCCAGACAGCCCCTCAAAATGGAATATACCGAGGGGGAGGTCGGCCGGCGCCCTCTGGCCATCGCGGCTGTGCTCGGAAATCACAGGACGCCCGCCGTGCTGCCACAGGACCCTGCATCATGACAGGCTTGTTTGGGATGGCAAGCGTCACCAGCTTAGCGTGGTGCCACCAGCGCTTTTCTGAGGAACATAACGTTTTTATCACACCAGCTGAGAAACCGTGTGGGAAATCACTGCTTTTTTTTTTTTTTTTAACTTTCCAAGTAAGTCTATGGAAGACTCCCTTTCAAAGCAAAGAAATCTCTTTTTAGCAAAATGCTTCTGAGACCAACCTGGGAAGACGGACTGACAATTCCAATCGCAGTATTACTAATTTTTTATCAAATTCTCGGTTTCATGAACAGCGAAATTGAGCTGGGAGTACATGTCATGGGGGGGAGATCAAGAGCATGGTCTCTGAGAGGTGCGCCGGCTGAATCCTATCATGTGGACAGTTCCATAACAATGGTGCAGTAATGCTACGGAACAATAGGCGCACTGTCTGTTCAAAATGAGGAAGTAAACAGCTTCCACTGTTGCCATCCCCAGTTCACTAAACAGCTACTGAACTTACGGGGGCATGAGATTTTACAACTGTGTTCAGAGCTGGATTCATCTGCTGCTAAGTAGCAAACAGGCAAGGCAGAGGAGAAAGCAGAGATGGAAGGAGAGGGTTTGTTCCACATGTGTTCTCACCTGTGTCCTCCGTTGCACTTGCGTATTGAGGGAGTCAGATTCTGAGATCTGGACAAAGTCAAAATCTCTGTTCAACCTTTACAGTCGTTTAATGAACATTTATTGAAGGGCCAGATGGAAAGAAAACCATCCCCAAAGATGGGAAATATCAATAAATTATTTTAACCAGGTAGATTTTAAATTCTGTTAGGGGAATTAGAATAGCCTTTAGGGTAAGACTAATTTTTCCCCATTATTGAGGTGATACCCTTTTGAATCTTCAATTTGATGTCCCATGAATTACCAAGTTTTTCCACTTTGACTAGGGGAGTACAATCCATTCATGTCCTGTGTGAGCTTGAAAGATTATTCCCTTGGGTGATTTTTTCCCCTAGACTCATATAGTTTGTCATTCCTGTGCTGGTCACGATCAGCTGGTGACTCAGAAGGGACCCTCTGCTGATCTCCTGAGCTCTATCTCTCTGTACAACTTGCTTCTTTTTTCTTTTAAGTTTTTTTTAAATTGAAATATAGTTGATTTACAGTATTGTATTAATTTCAGGTGTACAGCAAAGTATATTAGTTATTCATAAATGTATATCCACTCTTTTATTAGATCTTTTTCCCATGTAGGTCATGGCAAAGTATTCGATAGAGTTTCCTGAACTACACAGTAGGTCCTTATTAGTTATCTATTATTATCTGATTAATTATATGTACTAGTGTGTATGTGTCCCACTCTCTTCTCTGGGACTCTGCCTGTGACTTTCTGGCCACCCCATCCTCCTAGTCCATTTCTCCATTTCAGGGACTCTATACCAGGCTCCCCTGAGTTCCAGCTCCCTGAGCTTTGGCCTAGAAACTCTCTCCAGGTAGGAAGCTGGTTAGCTACAAGAACCTTCTTTGAATCCTGTCTCTAAGGCTACTGTCCTATGCTGCCTGATGTCCAATGTCTGAAAAATCATTGTTTCATATATTTTGTCCATTTTTAGTTGCTTTATTCAGTTCAGTCACTCAGTTGTGTCTGACTCTTTGCGACCCCGTGAACCGCAGCATGCCAGGCCCCCCGTCCTTCACCAGTTCCTGGAGTCCACCCAAACCCATGTCCATTGAGTTGGCGATGCCATCCAACTATCTCATCCTCTGTCATCCCCTTTTTCTCCTGCACTCAGTCTTTCACAGCATCAGGGTCTTTTCAAATGAGTCAGCTCTTTACATCAGGTAGCCAAATTATTGGAGTTTCAGCCTCAGCATCAGTCCCTCCAATGAACACCCAGGACTAATCTCCGTCAGAATGGACTGGTTAGATCTTCTTGCAGTCCAAGGGACTCTCAACAGTCTTCTCCAACACCACAGTTCAAAAGCATCAATTCTTCTGCACTCAGCTTTCTTCACAGTCCAACTCTTGCATCCATACATGACCACTGGAAAAACCATAGCCTTGACTAGATGGACCTTTGTTGACAAAGTAATGTCTCTGCTTTTGAATATGCTATTTAGGTTGGTCATACCTTTCCTTCCAAGGAGTGTCTTTTAATTTCATGGCTGCAATCACCATCTGCAGTGATTTTGGAGCCCCCCAAAATAAAGTCAGCCACAGTTTCCACTGTTTCTCCACCTATTTGCCATGAAGTGATAGTAAGTAAAGTCGCTCAGTCATGTCCAACTCTTTGCAACCCCATGGACAGAGGAGTCCATGGAATTCTCCAGGCAAGAGTACTGGAGTGGATTTCCATTCCCTTCTCCAGGTGATCTTCCCGACCCGGGGATTGAACCTGGGTCTCCCGCATTGTCGCCAGACGCTTTTACCGTCTGAGTCACCAGGGAAGTCCTAGCCATGAAGTGACGGGGGAGGGTAAATCCAGTCCTTGTCATTTTATCTTGACTGGAAACATTCAAGGTGTTGCTGTTCAGCTGCTTAGTCTTGTCTGACTCTCTTTGACCCCATGGACTGTAGCACGCCTGGCTTCCCTGTCCTTCACCATCTTCCGGAAACAGCCACATAGATCTTTAAATTGGAAAACCTTTTTTATGGCCCTCTCCATAAAAATTTCTCCTGACTCCAGACACCTATCTTTTATACTGAGGAGTTGTTTCACTGTCTTCAGCGTCAGGTGAGGCCATTGCCAATACAGGTGTCACCCGACAAGTCTCCTTAATGGTTTACAGGTGTCTCTGTAGAATTAACTAGCAAGGTTGATCACTGATGAATAACTCTGGTCTTGAATTTGACTTCTCATGAATGAAATCTAATTTGCAGAAGGGAATTATAGACTCTGTTTATGAGATCTTTTTTCTCTGTTTTAAAGCTGCATCTCTGCATGCGTGTAATGGGGTGACCTTTGGGATATATAATCATTAGCAGATCTGTGAATGTAAATGCAGGCACTTCATTGTAGTCTTGTGCTTTGCCTTATGAGTTTAAAAATAAATATGAAACAATGATTTTCAGACATTGGACATAAGGCAGCATAGGACAATGGCCTTACAGTCAGGAGTCAAAGAAGGTTTTTGTAGCTAACCAGCTTCCTACCTGGAGAAAGTTTCTAGGCCAAAGCTTAGATACAATAGCTTGAATATATATTACAAAAGCTTCCAGTGGAAGTCAAGTTCAATTTAAAAGCATAAAGGACATTCAGCTTTGTTGTTGAATGCATTGCCTCAATTTCTGTTTTTATTGATACTTTTCTAATTTTGTCTAGACCTGTGGTATAGGAACCAGGATTTGTGTGTTTTCTTGTGTGTATGTTTATTATGATGAAAATGACAACATGGGTCAGATAACATGAATGGCAACACTGCACATATGACAAACTCCTAACAGTCGTGGGAGAAAAGGACTTCTCACAAGCCACAAAACTGTGCAAAGTGAGGCTGTGTGTTGGTTTCTAAGAAGGTTATAAGAAAGTAGGAGAGATGTTGTTGCTACATTTTTCATGTAAAGGTACTTTCAGTGACCTTTGTTATTGGATGAAATATGAATGTACAAATGGTCAAGTTTAGTTTTTATTCCCCTTAACATGGGCTACCCTTTGGTAAACATAAGACAGAAATATGAAGGAACAATAGGTAAAAAACACTTCTGGGTGACATTAGGAATCTGGGGACCAGATGCAATGACTCAGTGTCCTAAAAGTCATTTATCATGTGGTAATGCTGCTGTAATCTCACTAGTAATTCAGCAAATTATGTCTTAGTAAGTGTTTTTAATTTAGTAAGTCCCTGAATCACTAAGGAGAATCAGATCATAGTTTGGCAAAACTTGATGTTCACCACGATAAAGATATTTGGTACTTATTTTAGGTCAGGTGTTTAACCTGAAGTCTTTTCTGTTTTATAAAACCTATCGGGAATAATCTCCCTAGTAATGATATATTCTTTGTCAAATTCTTACAGTATTTATAATGTTAATCAGTTAACGTATTTGACTGGATACTGCCTTGCTAATTCTTATGTCTACCTTAAGTACTTATGTTTTATCATGTCATTTGCTTTAGGAATTTCTTGAAAGCAGGGGTCCTGTATTTTTCTTCTTTTATATTTTTCCTCTTGCCCACTGCTAAGTCGAGAGTAGACGCTTGATAGTCTTGTCTTGGGAGCAACTGGAAGCATTTAAAGCTATATGCCTATCTTCTCTCCTCCCCACAGCCATCATCATAGCTCCTTTAATTGTTCAGAAAAATAAGACAGGAAATGATTGCTTGTGAAGGCCCACACAAGAAGTTAGGTATGGAACTCCAGTTGGACCTCAGAGTTTCAGACACATAATCCTAAACTCAAAACAAAAGGCCCCCCATCCTTCATCAATGTAATTAGATTAAGAAAGGCATTCAGAAAAGTGAAGCTGCTCTTGTTCTGAAGGAGTTTGTGATTGCGTATTCTCTGTATTCTCTATAAAATGTGGAGACTATGGACTGCATTAGAATGTGCCCATCCCCAGCGTGCTGGAGACCACAGCAGTAAAAACATCCTTGAAAAGAAGCATATACTTCTGGTCTGGGAGAGAAAGCCTGCTCAGTCTATCTTGAGTGTAATACTGTGGTGGTCGGTTGCTGTGTGTGGACAGCTGAGAGTCATTTCCTCGTCTTTATTCAGAATGAAGCTGGACACTCCCTTTTCATCTGTGAAAAAGCTATGTGTGTGAGAAGGGAGTGAGCGTGTTTACCCAGTGGGCTCGGAGCCAGGCCAGTGCTGCCTGCTTCTCTTGGTCCTTGCCCTTCTCATTTCCCATCCTCCCGTGCTCTGAGATGGGCAGATAGGAAAAGTTGCCAGTCCGGATGCCAGAGCTTCAAAGGGCCCCATCGAGAGGGTGCACAAAGGCTCGTTTGTTCAGCACTTAGATGGGGGAGATGCCAGCAGCTTCCAGGCAGGGAATTGGGGGTTTGTCTTCACTTGACTTCTCCTTGCCACCAGCGGGCTGACGCTGAAGTCTTTTCAACCCGTGTCTTCACCAAAGTGAGGATGACTGCAGACAGAAGTGCCTTTTGCCCTTCACTTGCCTCCATTTTTAAAGGGACAAATAAGGTCATTTCTGCTTCTAGAGTTAATTAAATGACAGGGTTAATCAAAAAGATTCCTTTTGTGATTGAAAATCCTAATATGCTGGATTGTAGACTTGAGGGGTAAACGTAGCAGGTAGATGGCAATAAGGAGGGTCTGAGTTTTATGTCATGAAGATTTGTTATCAGTGCTTCTAGGAAGTAGGAATCCTCCCTGCAGGTTAGAACCCTGGAGACTCTACTCTCAGTCTTCAATCCTGGAGAGTGTTAAGTGTTAAGAGAGTGTTAAGCTGGTACCAGTTACTTGATGCAGTTGTGAATTTATTTCAGATCTGGTTCAGAGTATAGGTTTTGTATGACAGCTTTGGTGTAATCAGAAAGAGTAAGGTTCACATGTTGATGAAAAAGAAAATGAATCTGAACTCAGAGAACAAAAGTGCTGGATTTGGAGACTTGTAAGCAAGACCAGCTTTCAGATGAGGCAAGTGAGTCTCAAATTATGTTACATATTTTTCAAATAAAACCGATGTATCTCAACACCAACTTTATGGGAAAATGCCAGGTACAGGTTCTAGGACTCTAGGATGTTAACTTTGGGGGAAAAAAAGGGTTTGGAATCATAAATTGGTATATGTAAACACAAATGGTTTAAATTTTCATTAAAACCAGTTCAGATTTCTCTAAATGTGTATTTGGCAGAAAGATGAAGTGTTGGCCAGTACATAATAAATAGATCAATTGTTTACATTCTCATATATTGAAAATACTGAACAGAAAAGTCAAAAAGAAAATCTGTTCTAAAAGGAGATGTAATTAAATGAGTCTTAGACTTTGGTTCCTGAAAATCAAGATCCTATTTCAGTTACTACTTGGCTTTGGAAGGGGAAAGTCTGAACCATTCATTCCAAGCAGAATAATTTTGTTTTCCTTTTTGCATATGCCCGTGCAAGTGATATTTTTTCTTGAGAGCTGAAAAATTATTAGTTATCATTTGTGATTCAAGTTCTAGCACTGGCCATCCTTTAGATAATATATATGTATATGAAACACTTAACATGATATCAAACCTCTTACATTTTTATACAGTGTGGTGTAGTTATAACTGTAGGCTTGATGTTATACCTCAGGTCTCTAGAACTTACCCACCTTGTATAACTGAACCGTTACACCCAGTTCAGTTATAGAAGAGCAATTTTGCATTTCCCTCTCCTCCTGGCCCCTGACAACCACTGTTCTCCTCTCTGCTTCTATGAGTGTTTTAGATCTTTGGATAACTGGAAGCCTGGGTATTTGTCCTTCTGTGCCTGGCCTATTTCACCCAGCACCGGGACATGGTACTTAAGGAGGCACTGACTCGCAGGCTCATGCAGAGGCAGGCATGGCCCCTCAGAGTGAGCGCCACCTTAAATTTTCCATCCCTTGCGGCCACACTTGCACTGTCCTAATCCAGACCCTCCTTTGAAGACAAACAGCCACTTTCCACCACTTTCTCCAACACCATTTCTGGTTCTCAAGGAGCAGCAGAAGTGGAGTCTTATTGTGTGATTTGACGTGACTAATTTACCTTCTTGAGTGTCATTTTCATCATGGAAACAGAACTAATATTTAATGTCTCTTTTCTCTCTGTCAGGAACTGTGCAAGGTCTGAGAGTTTGCCCTAAATGCAAGCTAACATGTTGGCCGGCCACAGTTCCATGGATACTGGTAGAAGACAGGTGACTCTTGGGTCAGAGACGGGAAACTTTGTTACTCACAGGAACAGCAGTAATCAAATCATGAGCATTTATATTGGTTCCTTGACCTGCAGTGCCATAGGGCGAGATGAGGAAGGCCAGATGATACAGGCTCCCACAGTGGGTTGCATTCAGTTCAATTCAGTTCAGTTGCTCAGTCGTGTCTGACTCTGCGACCCCATGAACTGCAGCATGCCTGGCCTCCCTGTCCATCACCAACTCCCAGAGTTCACCCAAATCCATGTCCATTGAGTCGGTGATGCTATCCAACCATCTCATTCTCTGTCATCTGCTTCTCCTCCCGCCCTTAATCTTTCCCAGTATCAGAGTCTTTTCAAATGAGTCAGCTCTTCACATCAGGTGGCCAAAGTATTGGAGTTTGAGCGTCATCATCAGTCCTTCCAATGAACACCCAGGACTGATCTCCTTACAGTCCAAGGGACTGGTTGGATCTCCTTACAGTCCAAGGGACTATCAAGGGTCTTCTCCAACACCACAGTTCAAAAGCATCAATTCTTTGGTGCTTAGCTTTCTTTATAGTCCAACTCTCACATCCATACATGACTACTGGAAAAACCATAGCCTTGACTAGATGGACCTTTGTTGACAAAGTAATGTCTCTTCTTTTTAATATGCTGTCTAGATTGGTCATAACTTACCTTTCAAGGAGCAAGCATCTTTTAATTTCATGGCTGCAATCACCATCTGCAGTGATTTTGGAGCCCAGAAAAATAAAGTCTGACACTGTTTCCACTGTTTCCCCACCTATTTCCCATGAAGTGATGGGACCATGTGCCATGATCTTCGTTTTCTGAATGTTGAGCTTTAAGCCAACTTTTTCAGTCTCCTCTTTCACTTTCATCAAGAGGCTCTTTAGTTCTTCTTCACTTTCTGCCATAAGGGTGGTGTCATCTGCATATCTGAGG
>SJYQ01003156.1:203547-293562 GCA_006410935.1 Redunca redunca
CCAAGATATTTTATAATGGACAGTAGAGTGCCTAAGCTTTGCCCTGGGCAGAGCTGTCATCTTCAGCATACTGGACAGTAAGCGTGTGTGCCCTCTGTTCCAGCATAATCTGTATCATATTTGCCTTTGGAAATTTTCTGAGAGAAGAAAAACAAAAAACACTATGGTAAAGAACCCACTTGCCAATGCTGGAGACATAAGAGACATGGGTTCAACCCCTGAGTCGAAACGATCCCCTGGAGGAGGGCACGGTAACCCACTCCAGTATTCTTGCCTGGAAAATCCTATGGACCGAGGATCCTAGTGGGCTAAGTGCACAGGGCTGCAGAGAGTCAGACATGACTGAGTGACTTAGCATGCATGCATATTGTTTTAATTTTTGCTATATAGCTGATTTCCAATGTGCTATTTTCTGCTGTACAGCAAAGTGAACCAGTTATACATCTACATATATCCACTCTTTTTTTAGATTCTTTTGCCATATAGATGATTTGCTGTTCAGTCGCTAAGTTGTATCTGACTCTGTGATCCCACGGACTGCAGCACAAGAGGCTACCATGTCCTTCACTATCTCCTGGAGTTTTCTCAAACTCATGTCCATTGAGTGATGATGCCATCCAACCATCTCATCATCTTTCGTCCCCTTCTCCTCCTGCCCTCAATCTTTCATAGCATCAGGGTCTTTTCCAGTGAGTCAGCTCTTTGCATCAGGTGGCCAAACTATTGGAGCTTCCACTTCACCATTAGTCCTTTGAATGAATATTCTGGGTTGATTTCCTTTAGGACTGACTGGGCTTGAACGCCTTGCAGTCCAGTATAGATCATTACAGAGTATTAAGTAGAGTTCCCTGGGCTATTCAGTAGGTACTGATTTGTTATATATTTTACAGATAGTATTGTGTTTTAGATTTTTTTTAATTCATTCAGAGCTAAACTAAATTCTACCTAATACAAAATTTGGCATCTGGAGGTAGGGTGTGTTAACAACTTGCAAACAGGACTTGGCTTGGGAATGAGGAAGCATTTAGATAATGGGGACTATGAGACTCCAGAGAGATCAACTAATGACTCTTACGGTGTGGGAAACTGTTTGTTACGTTGTTTACTGTTGTCCTTTGGAAGAAAAACCACATATGAATGGGAGCTAAGCTAAGGCTCTAGCAGGAAGAATTCAGCATATTGCTGTGTGTGTATTGGGAGCCTTTTGCCACATTAGTGGAGTCTTTTTTAAAGTTGATTTCCATTGATTTATTTATTTTGGCGTGCTAGGTTTTGTTGCTGTGTGTGGGCTCCCCCTCGGTGCAGGGAGCAGGTGCTTCTCTTGTCGCAGACCACGGGCTCTAGGGTTCACAGGCTGTAGCAGTTGTGGTGCCTCGTTTAGCTGCTTCCTGACGTGGGGAGTCTTCCTGGACGAGGGATCGAACTTTGTGTCTCCTGCATTGACACGTGGCCTCTCAACCACTGGCCCACGAGGGAAGTCCAGCAAAGTCTTTTAAAGTAATTGAGTTCAGAGTAGGCTAGACTTCATCCTGAGAAGGAAACACCCCTTCTCTTAGAGAGTTCCTGTGAGCAGCTTGTAGCACAAATTGCCTATGAATCCTATGTTGCTAAGTCATGCCTGACTCTTGCAACCCCGTGGACGGTAGTAGCCCCCCAGGCTCCTCTGTCCTTGGGGTTTCCCAGGCAAGAATACTGAAGTGGGTTGCCAGTTCCTTCTGCAGGGACTTCCCGACTCAGGGATCAAACCTGCATCTTTTGCATTGGCAGATGGATTCTGTACCACGGAGCCACCAGGGTAGCCCCTGTAATTTAATGTATTGAAGTTCTGAGAAAGCCCCTTCTTCTGTAGCTCAAATTAAAGCTGTTGTAAGTGGTGGCTGCAAAGGGCCACTATCAGTAAGACATAGCTGTGCTGGCAAACCTTATAGCAACAGCTCTCTACAGACAGTGGGGACTAGATTAACGTTTTCATTTTCTCATCCAAGCTTTTATTTTCCAGATGGTGTTTAAGTGGCCACCACTCATTTGAGAGAGAGGGTGAGAGAAGACAATAAATAAAAGAGTTGCCGGGTTGAGAAACAAGTATAATAATAATAAGTATGGTTATTTTCATGACATGTGCTAAGTTGCTTCAGTCGTGTCTGACTCTTTGTGATCCCATGGACTGTAGCCCACCAAGCTTCTCTGTCCATGGCATTCTCCAGGTAAGAATACTGGAGTGGGTTGTCATTTCCTCCTCCAGGGGATCTTCCTGACCTGGGGATCAAACCCACATCTCTTACGTCTCCTGCATTGGCAAGCAGGTTCTTTACCACTGGTGCCACCTGGGAAGCCCATTGTGGAACTAACCAGAAACAAACCCATGAGAGGCCTACTAAGATTGAAGGGAATATTATTGCCAAACAGACCCCAAGCTTGGTCTATAGCACCTGTGACAATGAAACCCTCAAGTGAACCTTGGGTCCCAGTTGGAAGCGGGCTGGGAAGGCTGGCCAGGCTGTAGGAAAGTTATACTCCCTAAGACCTACTGCAGTATGTCCAGAGGTGTTAGTGGACATGGGTGACTCTCAGGGGGAAAAGCCAAGAGTCTCAGAAGCTGGATTGGAGTGTTTGCCCAGAAAGAAGAACCAGAGCCTTCCAGAGGGGCCACAGAAGCAAGTTACTTTACTGCCGGACAGGGTAACTTTTCAGTTCTGCCCAACTGGATCTTATAATTGTTTAGACCTGTGAGTGTGGGAGTTTTTGTGTTTATTGTTCCATTTCTTCCAGAGTGTTTAGACTCTGTACAGCACAGTAACTGGGGAAGACTTGGGGCTGTTTTCACTGGAAAGAGGAGAGTATATTCTTTTAGTTGGGAAGGAGTTCACATGGATGTCCTTGAATATCCAAAAATGTAGACTGTAACAAAGACCACTGGTTATCTCCCAAACTTCCGTTTTTTCTTTCTTAGTTATCTAACTTCAAATTCATTGTGAGGATATATTCATTCAGCTGAAGGATTATATTTCTCAGCCTCCCTTGCAGCCTTGGGCAGTAATGTGACATGGTTCTGGCAAATGAGATGTAAGAGCTAGTACTGTATTATGCTTCTTTAAAAGGGTGTTCCTTTTTTCTTCATTCTACTTCCTAGAAAGTGGATGTAATGGCTAGCCATTCTGTTTGATGAGGATAAGGCTCCTTACTCTACAGATACTGGAATAAAAAGTCATCGAAGGTGAGGCACTGATGAATCCATGGAACTACAATCATCCTTGAATTGTTGGTCTCCATACTTATTTCCTGGTGGCTTAGATGGTAAGAATCTGCCCGCAGTGTGGGAGACTTGGGTTTGATCCCTGGGTTTGGAAGATCCGCTGGACGAGGAAATGGCAGCCCACTCCAGTATTCTTGCCTGGAGACTTCCACGGTTAGAGTAGCCTGGCGGCTACAGTCTATGGGGTCTCAAAGAATTGGACATACCTGAGCAACTAACAAGAGATACTTTTTCCATGTGATGGAATAACACCTTTTTTGCTTAAACCACTGCCAATTTGGGTTGTTTTTCATAGGTAGGTAAATCTAATTTTCATAATTGTAAAAATTGTATATAAATATGAGGATATTGTGAACACTATGAGTTAGGAAATCTGTAAGAAAGAGTGGGTATATAAGTTTTCTTTCCTAACTGAAACAAAGTAAAATTATTAATTTTTAAAAATTAATCTTGACAGTGCGGTTAGATGGTATTTTTGTTGTTCTGTTGTAAACTGTACCATCATAGCCTTGGCCATCCGTACAATTCTAAAATCTTAAATCCTTCGGGCACACATGGTAGCTTGCCATATTCACAGGGACCTATAATGGAATTCCTACATTAAGGACCATGCTGAAGGGGCAGTAGGCTGAATTATTTGTACTATATGGTTTCACCTGTTACAATACAACTGATTAGACCAAAAGTGGGAAATTAATCAGTGCAGCCAATACATAGAATAAAGTTAGCGACCTATGATTGACATGTTCTGGTATGAAAAGAGGATCTGGGTCAATCAACACTTCTTTGTCAGGAATTTGAATTAGGCACACAAACTAGATATCAGTTAGCAGTGGAAGCTGAAGCTAAAGTCAGCAGAAATGGTCAGAGTCAGTCTATGACAGTCATGTGTAAGCTAAGATATGGGCTGGCAGAAACCATAAGGAGCTGAAGCTTAGGTTGATGAAGGACAGGGTAGAAGATGAGGATGTTACTGAAAATAATATAAGCAAAGGAGACATGCAAAAAGAAGAGATGGAAACAGTAACTGAGAGTCTTGCCATTGGCGGTGATATTTGACCTTCTGTTGCTGGGGTCTCTGCGGCTGTTGAACATCTGGTTCATGTTCCTATATGGCAAGATAGGACTGAGTTCTTGCATTTCTCACCTTCTGTATCTCTCACCCCTCCAAAATAAATGTCTTTCCCCTATCTGAAAGAGCCTAATTAGAAAAACTCGGATACAGAGAAATGTGCACGTGTTTAATTGCCCAAGCCATCATGTTTTTCTACTACTTGGAACTAGTGTACCCAACTTAAAATTATTTCAATCCTATTTAATTTTAAAAGGGTTAATTTGAGGCAGTTTATCATATTAAAGGCAACATAGCCCAAAACAGTTAAAGTTAGCTGAAGAGAAAGATAACTATATCAAGAAACTGAAGGGAAATAAGAATTTTAATGATGCACATAATAGTCTTTGGTGATCACTTTCATGCTAATGGTAAGCACTTCTTGTGTGTCATCATCCCCATCATCATTATTATTATTTACATACAACTGCCTTATTAGGTAGATGGTCTTATTATCCCTACTTTACAGATAAGAATGGTGAGGAAAAGAGGGTTAAGTATTTGCCACAGGTATAGAATGGCAGAACCTGGCTTAACTGCCCGACTCTAAGTCTGTATCCTTAATTACTATGCTATAGTGAGTCTCTGTTTAGCATGGAGTTTTCTAGTTACCATCCCCAACTGATAAGTTGTTCCAAGCTGTTGGCAAAGTGAAAATGGACAGCATGTACATGGCTGCGGTTACGAGGCCAAAAGCCCAAGATCCATATCACAGGGGACCCCAGAAAATGCATTGACCTAGGAGGTCAGTTGAGGGGGTTCTTAGGATATTTGGCAGAGAAGAGGCAATGGGATTCTTCAGGAAAATTATGAGAAAGTTCTCATTGAACATTTTCTTAGCACATAGGAATTTAAGATAGAATTGAAACCATTATTAACACAAGAGGTGATAGTGTTGTGGTTTTGGTTAGGGATGTGAACTCTCAGACTAGGCTTTGCCACTTAAGATGGCACTGAGTGGGTCCCATGGATATTATTCCTTCAAACATCAGGAAAAATTAGAGATGTTTTAAAGTGAGAGAATCGAAAAGGACGGTCAGTTAGTGTGGACCAGACACTACATTATTTGAACAGATACAGAGTGCCCAAACTGCTATGAAACCTTTCAAGATGCTTCATCTTTTTTATTTTTGAGCTGGCAGTACAGATTGGTGCCATGCCACCAGCATATCACAAAATGAAAAGTTGAATGAAAGTTCATGCATTGAAACTTATCACCAAATTCGCATGATAAAACTGGTATTTACTGGAAGTATAATGACTGGCTTAACATACACCATTGCTTTCTTCCTCCCTGTTGGCTGCTTCATGTGGGTCTTCATTTAACTATTCAACCACAAAAGTGAACTCAGCTTGGGAGAGAAATTCTTAGAAGTGAATGTGACTGAAATTGGCAATGCAAATGCGTCAGGTATTTCCATTGTCCACACCTTACTCCAGATGAAGTAGACCAGTCATCATTCTTACATTACATATCTTTCTGAGTTGAAGATTGTGACTACAGTATTCTTTAGATGCTGAACAAGTCATCTCTTACTACAATTATGCTGCATGACTGATGGTCCACAAATTCAGCAGCTTACAATAATAAGCATTGATGTCGTTCTAGTCTGTGGGGAATCAATTTGAGTCTAGTTTTGACTGTGCTCACATACATTGCTGGAGATTGACTGGCTGTCAGCTGATCTGGGCTGACTTTTGCTGGGACAACTGGGAAGACTTGGTGCTGCTGTTTGCTTCCCTGACACTCTAGCACACCAGTCTGAACTTGTTCTTCAGCTGTGGCAGAGGTGCAAGAGAGAGGGCAAGCCCAGACATGCCAGTACATTTCAAGACACTGCTTTTGTAACAGTGCTTTGGCCAAAGTAAGTCACATGGCCAACCTATATTCAAAGGGCTGGGAAATAGATTAGATTCTAGTTCTTGAGAGAGATGCCCTGGATACAGAAAAGATGAATTAAAATCATTATTGTAATCTGGACAAGTGTTTTTTCTTAAGAGAAACTAAACTCTCAAAAACATTTTAAAATTGAGCTTTGATATTAACTACAAGTATATGTAAGTATATACATGAAAGGGTCAAATGGTTCTATATGACTTACAAGGCTGCTAATGATTTCAGCTCTTTTAGCTGGTTCTTTGATTATTGGCCCCCATAGGTTTTAAAAATGCATCGCTCCTTCTTGTCTTCAACTTTAGGCATGGCCTATCGACTTCTTCCTTAGGAAGATAAAAATTTACCTCCTGTTCACTGACCTCCCTTACCATTCACCAGACACATGCACATTTCCTGTGCTCCTAACTTTTCATTGATGTTTTACAACTTGGTTTATATTATTTCTCAGTATTTAGATTTCTCAATATTAGATTATTTAGTGCTTCCCAGATGGCACTGGTGGTAAAGAATCTCCCTGCCAATGCAAGAGATGGAGGTTCAACCCCCTAGGTCGGGAAGATCCCCTAAGAAAGAAATGGCAACCCACTCCAGTGTTCTTGCCTGGAAAATTCCATGGACAGAGGATCCTGGCGGCAGTACAGCCCGTGGGGTTTCAAAGAGTTGGATATGACCGAGTGACTGAATACACATTTAGATTATTAAGACTGTCAACACTCTTCATAGTCGATTCATAAGGTAAACTACAGTTGTTTTTCCATTGCTGCATACTTTATAGTGTGTCTGAAGTTAATTATTGTCCTCTTTTCTTTGCTTCTGTATTATCATTAATGCAGCTGCAGTTTCATTTTTTTTGTTTTCCAGTTGTTTAAATTGTCTCTCAGTATGTTCAAAAGCCCTGGACAGTCCCTCTGGGTTTCATGTAGGTACAGGTCTCTCTCCGGAGCTGTTGACTTACTCTAAGCTGTAGGATTCTATGGCCTGTAAAATTCTAATAGCTTCTTTCACCACCATTTTGGAGATCAGTACTTCCTAGACTTATATCTTCCTCATATCTGTATTATTTCCTCAATTGATGGAATGCATCTTCCTATAGATTTCTATAAAACAGTAGTTAGGAAGTACATTTTACGCTGAATATGTTATTACATACTACTGTCAGTGTATAAAACAAATTAATCTTCTCATATAAGCACAAACACAGAGAGCTTGGTGTTGAAGATTAACAAAAGTAGAAATTTGCAAAATGTTTTTTCGTTTTATAGTTAAGCTTTTGTACATATTCAGAATAAGCTCTCATTTGACTCTTTAGTGATACATTTTTTTTTCTCAGCATTTATTATAAAATTGTTCGAATACAAAAAAAATTGGGAGAGAAAGCAAAATGAATAGCTGTGTGCATGATCAAGGTTATATATACATATATATATATGAAAATGAATATATATAATACCGCTGTTCATTTTTTTCTATTATCATTTGAATATAAGTGTTTCACGCTGTCAAATTTACACGTAAATATATCGGCACATATATCTGGGCTTGTCTGGTGGCTCAGATGGTAAAGAATCTGCCTGCAGTGTGGGAGACCTGGGTTTGATCCCTGAGTTGAGAAGATCCCCTGGAGAAGGACATGGCTACTGACTCCAGTATTCTGGCCTAGAGAATTCCATGGACTGTATAGTCCATGGGGTCACAAAGAGATGGACATGACTGAGTGCCTTTCATTCACTCACATATCAGCACATGTCTTAAGAAAGAGAACACTTACAACCTAGCCCCAATACCTTTCAGATACCTGGGGAAATCAGTGTCAGTGTCGAGTGCCTCTTATACTGACTTCGTTAAAAAAAAAAAAAAGACAGCAACCTGTCAAATCTAGGTTCATACACTGCTTCTGTTGTGTATTTCTAGGCACTTTCAATCTAGGACAATTTCCCTATTAAAAATTATTTTTCATTTACTGTGGCCAAGTTAACATTTTTGGCGTACAGTTCTGTGAGTTTTAACATGTTGATTCATGTAGTCACTCCTGGACTTAGGATGTGGAGCTGTTTCATTACCTCAAAACATTTCCTCCCATGGTCCCTTTGTAATTGATCCCTCCTACAGCCTATAACCCCTGGTAACCACTGAGCTTAGCAGCTCTGTTACTGAGTCACTGTCCTTTGTTCAGTTGCTGAGTCATTTCTGACTCTTTGGTGCCCCATGGACTGTAGCCTGCCAGGCTCCTCCGTCCATGGACTTTCCCAGGCAAAAATACAGGGTGGCTGTCCTACCATTTGCTTTTTTCCAGAATGTCATTAAATAAACGGAATCATACAGCATTTTGAAATTGACTTCTTCCACTTAGCATTTATACTTCATTTCATGTTTTTGTATCATTCATGCATTTGCTATATATTAATCCTTTTTATTATTGAGTTATATTCCATGATATACATGGTCCAAAATTTTCTAATCCACATACTCATTGAAGAACATTTATTTCCTTTTTCTGATGATTATGAATAATGCCACTCTGAATGTCACATATGGATTTTTGTGTCTATGTCTAAAAATAAGTTTTCATTTTTCTGGGGTAGATACCTAGATGTAGTTTGTTGGGTCATATGGTAAGGGTATGTTTAATATTTTTTTTAATCCTTGAATATTGTTTCCATTTGATCCAGGGCTTGGGAGAGGACTCCAGGGTTGTTAAAATGCTGCCTACTAGCTCATGGAAAGGCTGACAAAAGCCCTGACCCACTGTGGGGTGAGAGTGGGGGGGATACAGAGAGGTCCCTCAAAGGCTGGTGGGCTCTGGAGGTCCCTAGTCATGCTTGAGGGTAACCCTTTGGAACAGTTACCCCTCCGGTCCCAACCAGCCTGGAGCCGGCCAGCCTATGGAGTTAGTCAGGTGGTCGTCCATCTTTTGATGAGGATTACTTACCCAGCTAGGACAAGGCTCTGCAGGAAGTCGCAGAGATGGAAGTCTGTGTGGGCAGGTCTCAGAGCATGCAGATCCCAAAGGGCTTGGTTCAGGTTCTTCTCCAGGGCCTTGGCAGCTTCTGCGGTATCTGGAGTTTACCCTGTTCATTTTGGGGTGGCTTCTGCGTGTCCTGGCAGAGGGCAAGGCTGTAGTGCCAGTTTTTATCTTCCAAAGAGGCTTGGTGCCCTCACGATCAAGGTGGTCATGCCTTCCAGAGCCCCATGGTTGTGGCTAAACTAGAAGCCCAGAGAGAGGTAGGTGCAGGAATGCTACAGAGGTAGGTAGAAGGCAGCCTCCACTTCAGTGGAATGATGCTTAAGAGTCTGGGAGCTCATGGTTGGTTTGCAATAGAGAGCTGTGTGCATAAAATGTGTTAGCTCATCTTGGAGGCACTGGACAGCTAAGAACATGGTCCTGGAGGTTGTGACTGGAAAGGAGGTTGGAAGGTGGCCTGAGGCTGGAAGAAGTGGGTCCCCAGGGCTGTTCCATCTAAACACTGTTGAAGTAAGAGACAGATCTTCAAGACTGTGGGCCCACTGCCTGTGTATGTTTAATACAGAAACTTCCAAACCATTTGCCAACATGGATGTACAATTATGGACTCTCTACTAGAAATATATATATATTTTTGTCTTTAACTGTAGTTTGTTTAATTGCATATTTTTGTTAGCTACACATGGGGAAATTTTATCATTAGTAAACATCACTTTAGTTTTGCCTGAATTTTCACTTGCAATTATAATTATAGCATATGCATAGAGAGACTTTAAAAATGGTAAATGATGCCTGAATTATTTTTAATGTTACTTTTGATTTACAGCTAAGTTTTTAAAAAAATTAATTATTTGTTTTACTTTACAATATTGTAGTGGTTTTGCCATACATTGACATGAATCTGCCACAGGTGCACATGTGTTCCCAAACCCCCCTCCCACCTCCCTCCCCATCCCATCCCTCTGGGTCATCCCAGTGCATCAGCTCCGAGCACCCTGTATCATGCATCAAACCTGGACTGGCAATTCATTTCACATGTGATATTTCACATGTTTCAATGCCATTCTCCCATATCATCCTGCCCTTGCCCTCACTCACAGAGTCCAAAAGACTTCTATACATCTGTGTCTCTTCTGCTGTCTCGCATACAGGGTTATTGTTACCTTCTTTCTAAATTCCATATGTATGCGTTAGTATGCTGTATTGGTGTTTTTCTTTCTGGCTTACTTCACTCTGTATAATAGGCTCCTGTTTCATCCACCTCAGTAGAACTGATTCAAATGTATTCTTTTTAATGGCTGAGTAATACTCCATTGTGTATATGTACCACAGCTTTCTTATCCATTCATCTGCTGATGGACATCTAGGTTGCTTCCATATCCTGGCTATTATAAACAGTGCTATGATGAACATTGGGGTACACATGTCTCTTTCAATTCTGGTTTCCTTGGTGTGTATGCCCACCAGTGGGATTGCTGGGTCATAAAGTAGTTCTATTTCCAGTTTTTTAAGGAATCTCCACACTGTTCTCCATAGTGGCTGTACTAGTTTGCATTCCCACCAACAGTGTAAGAGGGTTCCCTTTTCTCCACACCCTCTCCAGCATTTATTGCTTGCAGACTTCTGGATAGCAGCCATTCTGACTGGCGTGAAATGGTACCTCATTGTGGTTTTGATTTGCATTTCTCTGATAACGAGCGATGTTGAGCATCTTTTCATGTGTTTGTTAGCCATCTGTATGTCTTCTTTGGAGAAATATCTGTTAAGTTCTTTGGCCCACTTTTTGACTGGGTCATTTATTTTTCTGGAATTGAGCTGCAGGAGTTGCTTGTATATTTTGAGATTAGTTGTTTGTCATTTGCTTCATTTGCTATTATTTTCTCCCATTCTGAAGGCTGTCTTTTCACCTTGCTTATAGTTTCCTTTGTTGTGCAGAAGCTTTTAATTTTAATTAGGTCCCATTTGTTTATTTTTGCTTTTAGTTCCAATATTCTGGGAGGTGGGTCATAGAGGATCCTGCTGTGGTTTATGTTGGAGAATTTTGCCTATAAGACCAGAAACTATTAAACTCCTAGAAATATTTGGAAGTTTCAGTTGCCCGGTACTTGATTTTAATTTTAATTTCCCTAATAACTAATGCCATTGGACTTCTTTTCCTATGCTTATTTGCCATCTGTATTGTCTCTTTGGTTAAGTATCTATTTTGATCTTTTGCCATATATTTAAACTGGGTTATTTCTTTTCATATTGTTGAGTTTTGAGAGTTCTCTCTATACTCCAGTTAAAAGTCATTTTTGAGATATATGATTTATAAATATGTTCTCTCTATTGCTTATCTTTTCAGTGTGTTACTAGGGTCTTCCAGAGGGCTAATGTTTAAATTTTGATGAAATACAATTTATCAATTATTTAGTTTTGAATTGTGATTTTGGTGTCTAAGACCACTTTGTCTAACCCAAGTTCATGAGTGTTTTTCTTTTGTATTTCTTTATATTTAATGTCTTACTGCCTGGTTTATTAGTTTTAAGCGGCATTCTTTGGCATCGTCTTTTCTCTATATTTGTATAATAACCCATAATTATATTCTGCTTTCCTCTTTCTACTTTTCCTGAATGCTTTTTAGATGCACTCTTTCTACTTTGCTATGGCGTATACTGTTTATATACTATTCTTCTTCCTATATCCCGCCCCCCACCCTCACCACTGATCTGGTTGTAGATTTCCAACTCAGTATATTAAATGTTCATTTTCAGTGTTTTTTTCTTGATGTTTGTTCTGTTATTTGGTTGCACTTAGTTCATTCTCTAGATTCCTTGATTCCTTTTAAAAGCCTTTTAGGTGTACTATTTTCTGAGGTCTTGTACATTTGAAACTATTTTACTATAGTTCTGATACTTGAAATGTAGTTTGGGTTTCTTAAAAATGCTTTCCCACTATTGTCTTTCTTTGTATGTTTTTCTTAAAAATCTTGGAAGCCTGTTTCACTGTTGTAACTAATTTGGTTTTTTGCCTTGAGGTGCTGTAGATTTTCTTTTTATTTTAAAAAATCTGACATCTTGCAAGACTGTGTTTCAAATTTGACCATTCTGAATAAAATTTTTCTAGTGCACAGTAGGCCTTTTAAACATATATATTTAGGTTTTCTTGAATTACAGGCTTAAATATTAGCTCTGTTGTTTGATTTTTCTTCTCAGGGACTCCAGTTATACATATATGTTGGCTGTTTGTCTATCATGGATTTCAGTCACTTTCTCTCTGACTCTTTAGTTCTTTCTTTATCTCACTTTCATTCCCTTGACTTCTTTCCTGCACTTATGTAATGGTCTTTAGTAGCGCTTCATTTGAATCTACTTTCCTTTGGATACCTTATAACTTATTCTTCATTTTGGAGATGTTTTGTCTAGGTAGTTTCTTTCCTGAGTTGGATCAACTAATGAGTTTCCTCTTTTGTGTGTATTTATGTATGTAGTTTTTGCATTTTTCCTTATAAATTGTATACGTTCACCTTAATGTTTGTTTGAAGACCTGTAGTTTAGCTTTGAGAGTTATGTGACAGTTTCTTCTGCCTTGTTGTTTGTGTATGAGAATTTTCATCATGTGTAGTATTTCAATTTCCTTTTTTTTTTTTTGTTTACAGTAACTTTTAATTGAGTTGGTCCTGTTTTGTCTCTTTTTTAAAATCCATTTTTTGGATGGATTTTTAAGTTCTCTTCAATGACCAAGGTTGCTGCTGCTGCTGCTGCTAAGTCTTTTCAGTCGTGTCTGACTCTGTGCGACCCCATAGATGGCAGCCCACCAGGCTTCTCCATCCCTGGGATTCTCCAGGCAAGAATACTGGAGTGGGTTGCCATTTCCTTCTCCAATGATCAAGGTTATGTATCTTTAACAGATGATTTCATGGGTGGGGATTTGTGGTGGTGGATGAAGGAGAGGAGGAGTTTGCTTGTTCTGTAGTGGTTTTTATTTCTGCATGCTCCTTAATTTGTCCCTCTTGCTTCCTGCTTTCCCTTCACTGTGACTTCTCCAAGGGGGGTTATCTCCTCTTCTCTATTTACCTACTTTTCCACTAGAAGCAATATGTCTTCAAAGTTAGCAGTTTCCAGCTCATTCAGTTTTAAAACCCCTTCCCTATAGCTTTTTACTACAGATTATCTAGCCCCAGGCCTGTGTTTTGGCCTTCCCTGGTGGCACAGTGATAAAGAATTTGCCTGCAATGCAGGAGGCCTGGGGTCGATCCCTGTGGGAAGGTCTCTTGGAGAAGGGCATGGCAACCCACTCCAGTATTCTTGTGAAGAGAATCCCATGGACAGAGGAGCTTGGTGGGCTGCTGTCCAAAGGGTCGTACAAGTTGAACACGACTGAAGTGACTAAGCAGCAGCAGGCCTGTTTGTAGTATTTTAGCTCTTAGCATTGGACTTTTTCCTTTCTCGGGATGATTATTCCCGTGCTTCATTTAAGTTCTCTTATTTCTTTGTTCTTTTCCATGGAGAGTTTAAAGATTATTTTTCTCCCCTTTCTCTTCTAGCAGTGTTGAAACTGAGGTGTGCAATGTGCTATAATGTTGCATCTTTATATGAAAGGAACTAGGTTCACAGTCTTCTCTGTGTCCTCTTAATGCTGAGTATGTGGATCAAGTGGGAGTTGATTTGCGCTCCTCCCCTTCCCTCTCCTCACCCTACCACTCCTCCTCACCCTCATACTTCTTTTTGGAAGTTGTTTGGTGATTCAGATTTAGACAGCCGCCCTTGTGGCCAGCTGGAACTTCTACTTTCACATGTAAGCTGTAGATCTTACCCTGAGCCACTTTGAATATGAGTTGCTCAGTATGAGGGTACACGTTGGTTACGTTTATTAGAGAAACATGTCTTATCATAATCATTAAGTCTTTTTAATCCTCAGGATGGCCAGATTCCTCAGAGAAAAAATCTGCAATTCCATGTTGTGCAGCCATAATAAACTAGACAACTACGCTCAACAATATGGATGAGTTTCACAAACAATACTGACTGAAAGACACCAGACACAATGGAACTCTTACTATGCAGTTCTTTCTTTCTTTTTTTTTTTAAGTTCAAACTTGTACGAAGTTAGATGTGCTGGTTAAGGCTGTGTATTAGGTGGAAAAGGTCTTGGGGCAGAAAAGCTGAAAGACGCAAGCAAGCACTTTGGGTGCAGCCATGTCAGCATAAATCTGAGGTTACTAACTGGCCAACAGAACTGAGGTTGCAGTCAAACTCAGCTGAGGAATTGTGACATAGGCATCAAAAGTGTCTTCCACAAAAGGCAAGATCACAATCAGTGAGAAGATAGTATAGCAGCTGCCTCTAGAAAGGAGGGAAGAACTGTAAGGGAGGAGATGTCAACTGAGGATGTGGGGAGACTTGGGGTGCTTTAATATCTTATTATTTTATCTTGTTATACTGCTGCTGCCTTGTAACATTCTGAATGGATATATATTTATGACACAGTCTTCTATATTATGATACAGACTATAACAAAAAGAGAGAACTTGATTGATAGTAGTAGCTTTGAATGTCAGGCGTTTAGTCTTATTTCTATAGTCAAATTATGTTTAAGGGGGCTGGGGACCTTGAACAAAATGTATTAATAATGCAAGAGTGCAAACTTGTAGTTATATTCAAGATGGATTGAAAGAAAGATGGATAGTGTGGCAACCACTTAAGACAACATCACTGAGTATAATATCAGGATGAGTGTGGAGAAAGGAATAATGTAAAACCTATTCAAAGCAGATCAGTCTGACTTGGTGGAGAAATCAGCAGATATCTATCTCAGATTTTAAATCTCATCCCTTCAACCACCAGCAGTGATGGCATCATTTTTGATGTGCCACTACTGTCCTTCGTGCCTCACATACTCTCTAATTCAAGCTCTTAAGCTCACTGAATTTTAAACACTAGTGTACAGGTTTGCTTCTCTAGTTCAGGATGAACACAGAGGAGAGAAATGGTGAGTTTGTATATGTTAGTTGTTTGATGTTTAGTGAGTTAATGAATGAATAAGTGAACTGATGCATTAGAAATACCTGGCCTAATAGAAAGTAAACCCATTCTGGGTATTTGCTTCATCAGTGAGAGCTTTTTGCTAATGCTAATACTTAGCTGTTCAGGGAACAGGAGAACAGAAAGACTGATTGGTAGCAGAGGTGAGATTAATATATGTCTATTACATATGGTATATGTATTATATAAATAGTATATATATGTAAATTATATATATTAAAATTATATATATATGTATGTAAATTGCTTCTACATAATAGCAAAAGTGTCCTCTTCCTTGACTCATTCTGTGAGGTAGTTGTATAAGTGAGATCATTATTCTCGATTCTCTTGTGACTTTGGCACAGTGGGACAACAGGTATGGCCTCTGTCAGACTTTAACTCTCCATTGTGAAACTGAGCCTGTCTGTGAATTTGTCTCCCCTCACTCCCTACTTGAACCCAATCCTCCCCATCGGGGGACCTAAGGGATTTGAGTACAGTAGATGTAATAAGTTCACTCTTAGTTGACCATAGAATCGTCACTTTCATGTTGCTAACATCACACACCATCAATAAATGTTTGTTGAACAGATTTATGAATGCCTGGGGCATTTTGTGATCACCTCCTTTAAATGACTGAGTGTATTAAGAAGTAGCTGCCAGATAGAATCGGTGAGAATGGGCATTGGGACCACTTCAGCGACAACCAAAATCAGTCAGGTCAACTGCTACATCTGGGAGCCTGGTCTCACAGAAGTTACCCGAGACCGAGGTTCTGAAACTAAAAAAAGGGAAAAAATACTTCTCAGAAACTATGCCCAAGAAACTTATTTCATAATCCATTTTTTTTGCAGATGTCAGAGTGAATGGGGTAAGCAAACAAGGATAGAAGCAGCGTGTGCTTTGTTCTTGCATTTTCAAAATTAGATCAGAGTCTGGGATAAGATCATTAGCAACAGACGTCGGTTTCTCATATGATAATGATTTTGTGAGCTTGAAAAGGGGACATAAAACTTGTTTTTGTTGCTCATCAACATTGTCTAGACCCTCTTTCTCTTCTCTTCTCAGTTACCCACTTCTCTTAATGACACCCTGACCATTTGAAAACAGCAGGATAGTTAGAAAAACAAGATGGAATAGAAAGTTGGGGGAAGTAGCTTGGAAAATTATATTTGTAACAGCAGTTTTATTTATACTCAACTCATGACAGTATTTTAGTCACTGCAACAGAAGGGAATTTGAGTCAAATCTATTAAAACCACTTTCACTTTACTAAAGTAAATATTCTACCAAGAGCAAGTTACTAAATTTTTCAATAGCTTCATTTTTTCACAACAGAGATAATGCTGAAACACCTTAGTGGCATCATGTCATAAAACTACTTGTGATTTACTTCATTTTATTTTAAACTTTTCTCATAAAATTTTCATTCGTTTTCTTTAAAGTTTTTACTTGGCCAGGAGAATAATCAGTAACGTTGAGACCAGAGGCAAAAAATGGATTGCAACTTGCATTGTATTTGCCTTTGCAAGCAACAAAAAGCCAGTTTTTCCTCCCTTGAATAAGGGAAATGAGTTAGGCCAAGGATGGGAAAGATTTGTAGGTGGGCGGGGAGCAACAGGAAGGGCACGAGGAACAATTTTTATTTTGTTTTTGGCGATGGAGACAGAGCAGCTGCACCAGCATGAACAGGAAAATATACTTTGAGGACTGAGATGATGACTATCTGTGGAGGCCCACACGACGGAGAGCTGCCCGCACAGCGTGCTCCCTGGTCTCCTCCTCTACCCCTGTGCCAGGAAGGCCGAAGTAACTGAAGTTTTTCCTTTCTAGTGGCTGGCTGCCTCCACCACAATTTCATCTCCTCTGCCTCTTCATCCTCCTGCTTCAAGGAAAGGGCCACAGATTGCTTTGAAGGCTAAGTAGAGTTTCACCATATGCACACAGATGGAAAGAAGAATGATGGGTGGACATGCAAGGGTGAAACAGTGTGTTTGCAAGTGGAGGCCACTGATGGCTCAGGCTTGGTAGAATGAGATTTGCAAGCAAATAAAGGATGAGAGCTTCCCTGGTGGCTCAGTGATCAAGAATCTGCCCGCCAATGCAGGAAATAGGGGTTAGAGCCCTGATCCGGGAAGGTCCCACATGCCACAGAGCAACTAAGCCTGTGCACCACAGCTACTGAGCCTGTGCTCTAGAGTGCATGAGCTGCAGCTGCTGAGCCCACGTGCCGTAGCTACCGAAGCCCACATGCCCCAGAGCCCATGCTCCATAGCAAGAGAAGCCACCACGATGAGAAGCCTGTGCCCCGCGACTATAGAGCAGCCTCTGCTCACAGCTAGAGAAAGGCCAGGGTAGCAATGAAGACCTGTCTCAGGCAAAAATTAAGAAATAAAATTATATTTTTTTTTAAAAAGAAAGAAAATAAAGGATGGATTGTGATTATCAACTGAAATAGTAGTAAAGATTTTGTAAGTTGTAATCATTTTTAGGAAATTTTAGTGTCAAAAATCTTTCAGCATTGTTCTAGGGAATCATTCCTACATGCAGTGTATTTTTAGTTGCTTCATCTAGTGTGAAAGCTTTGTACAAAAATTGCTGATTTCTCTTGGTCTGATTTGCACTGTTTTTAAATTAAAAAGCCAGATTTATTTACTTTTTAAATCCTCTTTTTAGATTTCTATTTTGTAATCCATTTTAGAATCTATAAAAATATAGCACCTATGCTTACTGTTCATTAGTTTCTGTTCAAAGTACATGTTAAAAACAGTGGAGTTTTGCCTACTAATCTTTGCTACCCAGCAATTTTTTAAAATCTAAAATTTTCTTCAGCTAGTTCTCTTTCTGTCCGTATTTTTTGAGGCAGTCATCTATTCCATGCATCACTGCATTGCACTTAAACCACTGCTGCTGCTAAGTCACTTCAGTCGTGTCCGACTCTGTGTGACCCCACAGACAGCAGCCCACCAGGCTCCCCCGTCCCTGGGATTCTCCAGGCAAGAATACTGGAGTGGGTTGCCATTTCCTTCTCCAATGCATGAAAGTGAAAAGTAAAAGTGAAGTCGCTCAGTTGTGTCCGACCCTCAGCTACCCCATGGACTGCAGCCCTCCAGGCTCCTCTAAGCCATGGGATTTTCCAGGCAAGAGTACTGGAGTGGGGTGCCACTGCCTTCTCCACTTAAACCACTACAATGGTTCTTTGGCTCTTCTACTTTTAGTATTTTGTTTTCAAATCCATGCATCTCAAAACTGCTCGAAAAGTTCAATACTCTTTTAAAGAAAAAATTTTAAAATTAATTTATTTTAAGTGAATGATAATTGCTTTACAGTATTGTGATGATTTTTGGCATACATTAGCATGAATCAGTCACAGGTATACATGTGTCCCCCATCCCAAATCCCCCTCCCACCTCCCTCTCCCCTCTCTCTGGGTTGTCCCAGAACATGGCTTTGAGTGCTCTGCTTCATGCATCGGACTTGTACTGGTCATCTATTTTACATATGGTAATATACATGTTTCAGTGCTATTCTGTCAAATCATCCCACTCTTGCCTTCTCCCACTGGGTCCAAAAGTCTGTTCTTTACATCTGTGTCCTTTTTGCTGTCCTGCTTGTAGGATCATCGTTACCATCCTTCTGAACTCCATATATATACGTTACTATACGCTGTTTGTCTTTCTCTTTTTGACTTACTTCACTCTGTATAATAGGCTTTAGCTTCATCCACCCCATTAGAACTGACTCAAATGTGTTCCTTTTTATAGCTGAGTAATATTCCATTGTGTATATCTACCACAAGTTCCTTATCTATTCACTTGCTGATGTACATCTAGGTTGCTTCCATGTCCTAGCTGTTGTAAATAGTGCTATAATGAACATTGGGGTACATATGTCTCTTTCAATTCTGGTTTCCTTGGTGTGTATGCCCAGCAGTGGGATTGCTGGGTCATATGGCAATTCTATTCCCAGTTTTTTAAGGAATCTAATCTCCAAACTGTTCTCCATAATGACTGTGCCAGTTTGCCTTTCCAACAGTGTAAGAGGGTTTTCTTTCTTCACACCCTCTCCAGCATTTATCATTTGTAGACTTTTTGATGATGACCGTTCTGACTGGTGTGAGATGATACCTCATTGTGGTTTTGATTTGCATTTCTCTAATAATGAGTGATGTTGAGCATCTTTTCACATATTTATTAGCCATCTATATGTCTTTGGAGAAATGTCTGTTTAGGTCTTTTGCCCACTTTTTGATTGCGTTGTTCCTTTTTCTGGTATTGAGCTGCATGAGCTGCTTGTATATTTTGGAGATTAATTCTTTTTCAGTTGTTTTGTTTGCTATTATTTTCTCCCATTCTGAAGAAGTTAAACTCTTACTGTTTGCAGATGACATGATCCTCTACATAGAAGACCCTAAAGATGCCACCAGAAAATTACTAGAGCTAATTGATGAATATAGTAAAGATGCAGGATATAAAATTAATACACAGAAATCTCTTGCATTCCTATACTCTAACAATGTAAAATCGGAAAGAGAAATTAAGGAAACAGTCCCATTCACCAACCATTGCAACGAAAGAATAAAATACTTAGGAATAAATTTACCTAAAGAAACAAAAGACCTATATATAGAAAAACTGTAAAACACTGATGAAAGAAATCAGAGACAAATAGATGGAGAAATATACCATGTTCTTGGATTGGAAGAATCAATATAGTGAAAGTGAGTATATTACCTGAAACAGGGATTCAATGCAATCCCTATCAAACTACCAATGGTGTTTTTCACAGAACTAGAACAAATAATTTCACAGTACTATTTTCATTCTTCAAACCAAATGTAACCCACTTTGCAGCTGAAGTAATTTCAAAAGGAGGAGGCAACATTATCCTTAAATGTAGATAATATGATTGTATACTACTATAAAATTTAACTGAAGAATTATTAGACTTATTAAGAATTTGTTAAAGTAGTCAAATATAAACAAATATGCCAAAATCCATGATTTACTTGTCCTATAGGCCCAGAGATTGAATTGTGCTCATGTACTGAAGGAAAATGGTTTCATTCCTTCATAAATTTCATCAGTTCTCCATGGAATCATGGCCAAGAGATTGTATACTTTGTTTCCATATGCCTGACAGACAGGGGGAAATGTTTTCTCTACCCTGGAGGGAGGTTGATTCCTGTCTCCTTTGTTACCTTATAAGGAACCCTCTAGGTCCTGGTGGGTTTGGTTTAAGTGTACAGGACCCTTGGGCTGAAAAATCATGAAGGAGCAGAATCAATTCTGAGGCCCAGGAGGCTAATGTAATCTGGTTGCCTGAAACTCATTCAGGATCAATGATTAAAGATGGAAAGAGTATAAAAGAAAGGCAATTACTATAATAGTCGTTTCACGTGCTTTCTTAATGTCCTTTAAGACAAACCGAGTCTTCAAAATTGAGTTTACGTTTTTCAAGAGCACATTTAAAAATGTGAAGTTCTGATCGTGTCACTTAAGTCTGACAATTGAACAAATGCCTTTAGAATAGACTTTTTCTTGCCTCCAAAGACTATTTTTCTTGCCTCCGTATCTTTGGGAAAGATGGGAGCAATCCAGTGTTCTGTCAGACAACCTCCTAGCTGCATCTGGAAGTATTAGGTGAATACTGAGAGAATAATGAACAACTTCAAGATGTAAAAAATTACACTGTGAGGATTCACATGTTATATATCTGATTCACATGTCATATATCTACTATTCTTTGAAAGTAATACTGGTTATGTGATGTCCCTTTTATCAACACTTTCTGTTGGAAAATTATTATGCTTTGACACAGAGATATCTATATCAAGTAAATTCTTTATAACATAGTATACTAAATAAAATTACTAGAGTTAAAAGTTAAAGCAAGAGAATTCTAGGAAAACATCCACTTCTTCATTGACAATGCTAAAGCCTTTGACTGTGTGGATCACAACAAACTGTGGAAAATTCTTAAAGAGATGGGAATACAAGATCACTTTACCTACCTCCTGAGAAATCTATATGTAGGTCAAGAGGCAACAGTTAGAGCTGTACATAGAACAATAGACTGGTTCCAAATTGGGAAAGGAGTACCTCAAGGCTGTATATTGTCACCCTGCTTATTTAACTTATATGTAGAGTGCATCGTGCAAAATGCCAGGCTGGATGAAGCACAAGCTGGAATTAAGATATACAGATGACACCACCCTTATGACAGAAAGCAAAGAGGAACTAAAAAGCCTCTTGATGAAAGTGAAATAGGAGAGTGAAAAAGCTGGCTTAAAACTCAACATTCAAAAAACTAAGATCGTGGCATCTGGTCTCATCATTTCATGGCAAATAAATGGGGAAACAATGGAAACAGTGACAGACTTTATTTTCTTGGGCTCAAAAATCCCTGCAGGTAGTGACTGCAGACAAGAAATTAAAAGATGCTTGCTCCTTGGAAGAAAAGCTATGACCAACCTAGATAGCATATTAAAAAGCAGAGACATTACTGACAAAGGTCCGTCTAGTCAAGGCTATGGTTTTTCCAGTAGTCATCTATGGATGTGAGAGTTGAACCATAAAGAAAGCTGAGCACTGAAGAATTGATGCTTTTGAGCTGTGTGTTGCAAAAGAGTCTTGAGAGTCCCTTGGACTGCAAGGAGATCAAACCAGTCAATTGTAAAGGAAATCAGTCCTGAATATTCATTGGAAGGAGTGATGCTGAAGCTGAGTCTCCAGTACTTTGGCCATCTGATGTGAAGTACTGACTCTTTGGAAAAGACCCTGATGCTGTAAAAGGTTGAAGGCAAGAGGAGAAGGGGACAACAGAGGATGAGATGGTTGGATGGCATCACTGACTTGATGGACATGAGTTTTAGCGAGCTCTAGTGATGTTGTTGATGAACAGGGAAGCCTGGCGTGCTACAGTGCATGGGATTGCAAAGAGTCGGACATGACTGAGCGACTGAACTGAACACTTCTTCAGACAGCTAATTGGCACCCAATTCGGTATCATCACTAAGAGTAGTAGAGCTATGCATTTGACTAGGGTCACAGGTCAAGATGCATTCAGGAAGAATGATTCATTGCCAGATTAATGAATTGATTTTCTTGGGGTCAAAATTCTACATTTTATTTTGCCAGCTCTGCTGAAGACAAGAACTGAATTAACATATTATCAATAGCTCCCATCTTATTGGGCCACTTCTATGTGTGAAGAATAGATTTTTTTCATATGAATAAGTTTCTGGTCTGGGCAAGATCTTCTCAATATGAGTGTGTCCAACATATGATTTTATCATTTTTAAAAGTTCCACTTACCAAAAATTTGACAGGTTAAACAAAGTGCCAAGGCCTCACTGATAACAAACATATAATGAAAGAAAAATTTAAAAATTAATAAATTAAAATTAAACAGTCTAATGTGATGACAATATAATGGCAGCTTCTCTCAAAATGCCAGTAAATAGATAACATTTTTAGTTTCCAATTAAAATAAATAAATTAAAAAAAAGAATAAAGACAATACACCAAAGATGGAGGTGTAGAAAAAGGAAAAAAAGAAGTACTGTATTTAGGATATTGGGACAAATCTAAGGATATAGGGGTGTTTGAGGTAGTTGTTTTGTAGACTGTTTCTAGTTGAAAACAGTGAATTTCTTCTACTATTTAGAGAAAAAGATTTAGCATGAACTTGACCTAGATTTTTGGCAGTTAATATTGAGATTTGTTCATTTTGTAGCTTTGGTGAATTAACTGAAAACAACTTAAAGATGCTAATATTGCCTTGGCTCTTCTGAGAATTATATTCTTTGTTTATGAATCAGTTACTTAAAAAAATGCAATGCATTAAAAACCCAGCACTGATAAGTGGCAGTGGAGTCATGCTGTCTGGCAAAAATAAAGAAGAGCAACGTTTTGGAAACTGACTTTTTGTGGTTTAGGCTGACTTTTAAGTCTCACCGGAAGTTAATTAAAATGAACGTTTTCTTTCTTTTTTTTTTGACTTGTAAAGTTTATTTTATCATGTTTGAGTTTACTCACTTAGTGGCAGATGCCAGAAAATGCCTCAGTCCATGGGACTAATTGAAAAATAACCCTTCATTATGGGTGGAGAGCTCAGACATTTCAAATATCTCCTTTTAGTTGGATTAAAGGGCTTGCCATATAAATATCTTGATTTGAAAGAAATGTGAGGAATTTCAAGGTTTCCAGTCCTAAAACCATGAACAAGAGCTTTGACCATGCCAGGTTTATTTCTCCAAATTCATTTGGAGCTCAAAGAGTGTGGTCTCAACTGAGATGCCCATAGGGGTAATATCCAGGGGTTATATGTACACCATCTGAGTGTACTCTCATTTCAAAAACATGTATATGAGTTCATATCCTGATTCCTTTAGGGAACTTCAGTTTCCTTTGATCAGTAAGTCTCAGGGAGGGTCTATGATATTTTTCCTGGCTAACCCAGCAAGCATTCAGATCTCTGCCCTTCAAAAGGTAACACTCCCGGTGGTGATGACTATCTCCCTGTGGGGGCGGATTACCAGCAGTAATTTCACATTGAGCACCTTGGTGTTTGTTATGATATGCCTGCAAATAATGTTTGCAGTTCTTGTTATTCTCAAGTTTAGCCTAGATTTTTCTCAAAAAGGATAGCCTCTACGTTGTTGCAGTTTTTTCACTGGCTACGAGCACAGCAAGTTTGAGATTATTCCTTACGCTCCTTTGAAGGCATTCCTTTCTCCTTTGCTTTTAGTATCTAGTAGTTCATGTCACCGGCTGCGGCTGAGAGACTTCACTTTCACTTTTCACTTTCATGCACTGGAGAAGGAAATGGCAACCCACTCCAGTGTTCTTGCCTGGAGAATCCCAGGGACGGGGGAGCCTGGTGGGCTGCCGTCTCTGGGCTCGCACAGAGTCGGACACGACTGAAGCGACTCAGCAGCAGCAGCAGCAGCAGCAGTTCATGTCACATCATGGAGTGCCTGATGGGATCATAAAACTCTTGGCACCCTGGGGATGCCTCTGAGTAGTGCTTAATTTAGCACAGCACCAATTTTTTTCCCCCCTTTATGGGCAGCCAGGTGGTTCAGAGTGAACCCTGGTATTTTACTCCACCCTTAGTGGCTTAACCTGGCAGATAGATTAGTGAAGAGGGCAGAGGCGGGAATCCAGGAGAGGGTGCAAAATTGAAGGAGAGTCTACAGAAGTTGGAGAGAAAGGTAGGGAGGTTTGTCAGGGAAGATGAGAGTAAACGACGCTGGCCCAACTTCAACAGCCAAGTGTGATCAAGCCAAAATACATTGCTTAAGAAAGTTAGAAAAATGGTTGTGATGTGGAGACTGATCCCAGGATGAAAATCATTTTGTGAACACTTGATTGGGATTTCTAATTTAATCATTTTCAGCTGCAACAACAAATGTTCAAACCACATAAGAAGCTTTGGGTTCACATATTTAACAGATTTTTTTTTTGGTATGTAGTAGTTTTATTTATTTATCTAGATTTGTTTATTTATTCATTTATTTATTTATATCTCATGGTGCATTGATACCACCTTTCTCTAATCTGCCTTCTGTTCAACTCTTGGTGTAACAGTGAATTACAGTGTGTGAAGGAAAGTTGACCTTAATACCGGAATTTTAAACCCTACTCTTATAATTACTAGCTGTGTGATCCTGGACATGTTACATCAGCTCTGAGTCTTAGTTTCCTCACCTGTAAAATGAGATGTCTGTAAAGCACCCACTACATGTTTTTTCGAAATGTAGGAGACACTAGGAGTGGTAGCTGTTTTTTTTTTTTTTTTACCATGTTTACTATTTTGAAGCAGGGGGAGAGTGCTAAGCTGATATAAGAAAGCACATAGTAAGATTTCCTAATTAGATTAAAGGGTCAATATGGAACAAAGGTGAGACTGCTTAAAATAAAATCATTTCAGTACTCTAATTTGATGAATATCATATTATGCCATATATCTTCACTCTTAAACTCATCTGTGTTCCGTTGAGTTAAACAACAGATTTCTTTGGAATGTGAGTGAAGTTTTTCAGGGGTTATTTATCCAAAATTAAACATTACAAAGATAAATAATGAAACCTATTCATTCATCACTAGCTTCAAGATCATCTGAGCTTTGTATGGCCTCTCAGTTTTCTTTTGGTTTCTGTGGTTTTCTCTTGTGTTGTGTAGGGGAGATGGGTTGTGTGTGTGTACCTGCCTGGTACCTGGTGGTAAAGGGGAGGAAAATGTGTCCTTTTGCATTAGACTAAGATAGCAATTTAGAAGCAAGTGTAGCTTGAAAATATTTCTAAACGTCTATTCTTATGAAAATATATTACCACTTGGAAGTATCTTTTTTTTTCCAGTAAATAATGTATTTACATTTGTGTTAGCCAGTTACTTTGTAGTATCATTTACTTTTCGTACAAAGTCATCAGATCTACTTATTCTAGTCTGTTTTGAAATAAGCATACACTTGCTGACACATGTTTCTGCCTCGTTCTTTGCTTCCACCAGTAGACAAGTTCAGACTTAGGAGGCAACAGTCCAGTGGAAAGTACCAGAACCGAGGGAAGTATATTTGTCTAACCACCCACGCCACAGAATGCTTTCTTGGAATCTGCTGTGTGTATAAGATGGTATCCTGTCCCCTCAATATGTGACCTTTGCCTTTCTGAAAATCAAATCTGATCCACAAGGAAATCACAAAAACAGAAATATTGTTTGCTCAAGTTATACCAGATTTGTTTGTTTGTTTTTTTTTCAATCAGTCTGGTTTTAAAAATTGAAAACTGCCCCACATGGAGCATCTAATCATTTATGGAAGTTTAAGACCTCAGTATTTAGCAAAGGTGGTGGAGGCTTTATTTATAAGGAAAAACAATTTAAGGGTGACTAAGAGCTATAGAAATTAAACTGGTTTTTTTTTGTTTTTTTTTTTTTAATGTGTATGGACCATTCTTTCTTTTCACTCCTTAACAGCTTTCCTGATATATCGTGAGCCGAAACTTGGTTTGCTGAGGTAATCTCTGCCCTCCGGCTTGCCCAACCATGGATTCTTCCTAGGGCGCTGTATTTGACCAACTTATGGGACATTTCACCCATTCAGTGTTTTCTCTGTGGAAATTGCTGGCATTGGCTTCCATGACAACATTCTGTGTCCTTCTTCTAGTCTTTCTGACCACTTGTTTTCAGTCCCCTTTACTCTCTTTTTCACTTATTTCATAATTATTGGTTTCTCACTGAGATTCCATTCTTGAACCTTCTGTTTCTACATACATTCCCTGGCAACTTCACTAAGTCATGAATCAGAGGACCACATGGACACTGATGAATCCCAAATTTGATCTACAGAGCTATCCACCTGCCCTGGAAAAATAAGCCAATATTTTGCAGACATCTTCACTTAAGGTGCCCAAAACACAACACATTTTTCAAATTTTTATTTTATTCTACCCCTGTCATTAGCTTTGCTTCTCTTTCTGTATTTTCTGTCCTACAGTATCACTATCTCTCATGGAACCTACTACAACCTTCCTTAAGTTAGACTGTCCTGACTCCCTTCCCTCTAGGACTTTGACCATGTTCTTTCTCTACTTGGAACATTCTCAAATGTCCCTTCACTTACTTAACTTTTAAGTATCCTACATATTTCAGGCTAACTCTTGACTGAAACTCTCTCAAGTTTGCTTTTTACAAACTGTTCAAAATTGACTTTTCATTCTTAGAACTTACGACAGTCTGAATCAATACACAGACTTAAGTGATTATTAAATGAATGACTGTATTTATTTTTTAATGTCCCCACTGTTTTCCAAGAGCTCAGGGACCAGATTTATTTTAATTTGCCATTTTATTCTTGTCAACCAGCACAGTCCCTGGTCCATGGGATGCTCTCAATAAATCCTCTTGGATATTAAATGCATGACTTCTTTCCATCACCTGATGCCATCCAAAATCAATCAGCCATATCTCTTTCTTCTATCAGATCATATATCTTTCAAGTCTACTAATTCATCATCATTTCCAGTCTAGTCCTTGGAGGAGGTCCTCAGCATCCTGGCTTACCTTGAGTCTCAACTCTATCCACCAAACTATTAGTACTGTTACTTTTTAGACACAAATATGACAGAAGTACCCCACTCCAGTATTCTTGCCTGGAGAATTCCATGGACAGAGGATCCTGGCCAACTATAGTGCATGGGGTTGCAAAGAGTCAGACATGACTGAGTAAGTCGCACTCACATACATACACATGATAGAGGAACATTCCTGCTCTGGCATCTTTAATGAGTCTAACATTTCTCTAGGAACAAATCTAAACTCCTCAGAGTCTACAAAGCTCTTGCCAGCCTGAGTCTCTACCTTCCCTTTCCGATTTCATCTTCGCGGCTTAGTCATCATGTGATTCCATCACTGCTGAAGTCTCCTGGGTCTGGAACACACCATATTCTTTCACTGTCTGTGTTGGTTCCCTCCCCTGTGATATTTTGAACTCCTCTTTCATCTGTGGCTTGAACTCTTCAGATTTATTTTGAATCTGACCATTTGAAACTATGAAATCCTTCTGTGGCAAATTGTTACCCATTTACATACTTCTAGTTTTCTATTTCCTAAAGTGTATAAGCCGCTAGGTACAGTTAGATGCATGATAAGATGTTACAATCATCTTCTCTGACCTTAGATTCTACCGTCTCTGTGGCTAAAGGGACTCTGGTTCCAGTCCCAGCATGTTCTCACATCAGTCTCGTCATTTTTTTTAAATCTCTATCACTTTTTCTGCCAGCTGTGTTTGGGTCATGTTTCTAGTATTACCACTTTGCTGCTAAGTCACTTCAGTTGTGTCCGGCTCTGTGCGACCCCATAGACGGAAGCCCACCAGGCTCCCCCATCCCTGGGACTCTCCAGGCAAGAACACTGGAGTGGGGTGCCATTTCCTTCTCCAATGCATGAAAGTGAAAAGTGAAAGTGAAGTCACTCAGTCGTGTTTGGCTCTTAGCGACCTCATGGACTGCAGCCCACCAGGCTCCTCCGTCCATGGGGTTTTCCAGGCAAGAGTGCTGGAGTGGGCTGCCATTGCCTTCTCCAATCACCACTTTGCCAACTAGCAATTCTCTGCTCTGCTCCGACTGTGGTGGTGCAGAGATTGGTGGCAACTACCTTCTGTCACATACATTGACCTTATTTATCACCTCATTTTTATTTTCAAAAAACCATGGTGACCCCATTTTCTTGCTTTCCCACTGTACTCCTACTAATGGACTGCTTTCTTGATTCATTTTAAATATATCTCCCCTCTCTTAAGGAAACTGCCATGGGTCCTTGAGGGGCTGAGATGTAAGACAGGTTAGGTAGCCACCCTCCAAAGTCCAAATCAAGTCTTTTTATTCCTCCCAGCCAAAGTAGCTGGTCTAGGTTTACTCTGCACATCTCACTTGAGGACCGAGGCGGTCAGGGCCAGCTGCAAAGTTCTGTCTCCTCCAAACTTCATTTTCCTGTAGGTCTTTACTGGACCTTCAGGCAAACTGTTCTCTTGCTAGTCGTAGCTAGCGATCTTAAAATGAGTCATGAACTGAAACAGAGATAGAACATCTAAATAGAGAAGATACTTCAAAAATTAATGCATATTATCTTTCAAAATGCTTAAGTGAAATATCTGCTGGCACTAGAAGTCTCAAAATTATTTTTCCAACATATCCTCTGATAGTGTTTGATGAAAAAAAATTGCTAATGGTTTTCTAATATCCTGCGATAGATGTTTTCTAAGGAGATGCATGTCAGCTTCATTAATTTGACAGTTTTTCTATGTCATTACTAAAAAAGCAGATTCTAGATCTCTTGAAGAGCCAGTGGGAGAAAATGAGGTTTTCACATATTCAGTGAGGATCATTCTAGTTAGAGACTGGGATTGGGAGCGAATCCTCTTTGTAGAGTTTAGCTGGGTGGAATTTGAACTGGCTGTAATATGATAAGGTTGGGTGAAATATTTTGACCATCTGCCATTTACTGAGAGATAATGGTCTATAATCAATTTAGCTTTTCCTTCATTCTTTTTCTAAAAGAAGAGAGGGACATTGATCTGTATTTAGGTTCGTTGTGATTATAAAATGAAAGAAAATCTTTTGTTCAGGAGAAGTAGAGCTTTCTATCATGCTGAACCCTGAGAGAAACATTTCCTTTTTATCTTTATAGAAAAGATATGATGTAATATAGAAGATGTCTACAGTATATGTATAAAGTATATAAGATACAGCTTTTCCCTAATAGGTACAAATGTAGTGATAGTCATATGGCTATCATTATAATGTGGTGGTGGAATTCAATTCAGTGAAAGAAGTTCTGTACAGGATCATAAATCTAGTCTTTGTGTGAGGCTCTGATTTACCAAAATGCTTGAAATTCAAAATTTCTTCACAGAAAAGATAGAAATTACTGAAACTGTTAAGGGAGTGTTTTTATAGGAAAATTATGTAGGAAACAGAGGTGCTGGGAAAAATAAAGATAACTGGAGACAAAATATGTAAAGATATGATAGTATCACAAAATAAAATTTACACTAATTAAACCACAAGAGAATTTAAATTTATCATTATGTTTATTTATTATCTATATTAGTTTTTTAAACTTTCTAATTTTTTTTTCTATCTTTTGCTTGAAGTATAGTTGATTACAACGTCGTGTTAGTTTCCGGTATACAGCATAGTACTCAGTTATATATACATATAGATATCTGCTTTTTTCAGATCCTTTTCCCTTCTTGGTTGCTACAGAATATTGAGTATAGTTCTTACAGCAGATTCTCATGGGTTATCCTTTTAATATATTGCTGCTGTTGTTCAGTCTCTCAGTCGTGTCTGATTCTTTGCAACCCATGGACTGCAGCAAGCCAGGCTTCCCTGTCCTTCACTATCTCCTCGAGGTTGCTCAAACTCATGTCCATTGAGTCAGTGATGCCATCCAACCATCTCATCATCTGTCATCCCCTTCTCTTCACGCCTTCAATCTTTCCCAGCATCAGGGTCTTTTCCTATGAGTTGGCTTTTCATATCAAGTGGCCAAAGTATTGGAGTTTCAGCTTCTGCTTCAGTTCTTCTAATGCATATTCAGGACTGATTTCCTTTAGGATGGACTGGTTTGATCTTCTCGCTATCCTTAGGGGTCTCTTAAGAGTTTTCTCTGGCACTGTGGTTTGAAATAACAGTTCTTCGGCACTCAGCCTTTTTTATGGTCCAACTCTCACATTTGTACATGACTATTGGAAAAACCATAGTTTTGACTGTATGGACCTTTGTCAACAAAGAAATGTCTCTGCTTTTTAATATGCTGTATGGGTTTGCCATAGCTTTTCTTCCAAGGAGAAAGTGTCTTTTAATTTCATGGTTGCAGTTACTCTCCACAGTGATTTTTTTTTTTTTATTTTTATTTTAACTTTAGTTTACTTTACAATACTGTATTGGTTTTGCCAAACATTGACATGAATTCATCACGAGTGTACATGCGTTCCGAAACATGAATCCCCTCCCACCTCCCACCCCATACCATCTCTCTGGGTCCTCTCCATGCACCAGCCCCAAGCATCCTGCATCCTGCATCGGACATAGACTGGCGATTCATTTCTTACATGATAGTATACATGTTTCAATGCCATTCTCCCATCTCATCCCACCCTCTCCCTCTCTCTCTCCCCCAGAGTCCAAAAGTTCACTCTATAGATCTGAGTCTCTTTTGTTGTCTTGCATACACAGTGATTTTTAAGCCCAAGAAAACAGTCTGTCACTATTTCTGTTGTTTCCCCATCTGTTTGCCATGAGGTGATGGAACTGGATGCTATGATCTTCATTTTTTGAATGTTGAGTTGTAACTAGCTTTTTCACTCTAGTCTTTCACTACCATCAAGAGGCTCTTTAGTTCCCCTTCACTTCCTGCCATTTTTATATATAATAGTGTGTTTAAATTAATCCCAGACTCCTAATTTATCCACCCCCCACTTACCCCTTTGGTAACCATAGTTTGTTTGATTTCTATGTTTGTCTATTTCTGTTCTATAAATGAGTTCATCTGTATTTTTCTTTTAGATTCCACATCTATGTTATATCATATGATACTTGTCTTTTTCTTGCTTATTTCACCTAGTGTGAGAATCTCTAGGTCTAGGTCCTCCATGTTCCTGCGTATGGAATTATTTCCTTCTTTTTTATGGCTGAGTAACATTCTGTTGTATATATTAATCAAGTTAAACAAATTGGCCGTTTGTCTTTGCTAAACCTTTTTACATCTTAACTACCCTTCAACATCCAGCTGAGGTCCTACCATCCCCCTGAATCCTCTTTCTCCTCTTTCCAATATATAGTGTCTGTCATAAAATATACCTGACTATACAGTTTCATGCTTGTATTGTTTGTATCACACACATAGACGTAGGGCAGTTGGAAAGTTGTCCTAATACAATACAATTTAATAACACAAAACTTTCTAACAGCTGCCTTACATAGTTAAAAACAGAACATAAGACTCATAGGCTCTCCGTGGAAACCTGGTAATCTTTCATTTTTGCATAGCGTATGATGAATATAGGGCTTCCCTGGTGGCTCAGTGGTAAAGAATCCAGCTGCCAATGCAGAAGATGCAAGTTCAATCCTGGGGTCCTGGAGAAGGAAATGGCAACCCACTCCAGTATTCTTGCCTGAGAAATCCCATGGAAAGAGGAGCCTGGTGGGCTAGAGTCTATAGGGTCACAACACAGCCGGACACAACTTAGCGACTAAACAACAGCAACAACATAATGGTTATCCTGATGACATAGATTTGTTCAGAACTGAGTGAGCCTTAAAGGGACAAGGCAAAGTGGTAGAATTTTTATTGAAAAATTGAATGCTTTAGTTTTAGCACTTCTCAAAAAGGGCTTTGCTTGAGTATATGTATCTCTGTGTGAGCTCATCTCCTTTGATATTTTTTTCTCCAGTGTGGGATACAGGTTCTATTGACATTATTCTATTTTTTTTTTTACTACAGTATATAGATAGAATATCATTTTACTACTAGACTTCTACTAGTCTACACTTTATATAAGTCATTAGTTATTTGGTATGGCATACTATATTTTAGCTGTGAGTCCCCATACATAATTTTCATAGCCATATTCAGTACACAGCTTAGTGGGACATCATTGTCTCAGTCATTTTAGTGATAAGCTCCACCTCTGTCCTGGAATTTAGCTCATTATTGAAATGACAGTTTTGTTTAATGAAGAAGCTAACTGTTCTAGCATGGAAGCATAAAACCTCATTTGTGATAATGGAATTTGACTTGTCTTCTTCCTCTCACTTTTAATAACATCATAATGTTAATGCATCTGAATGTAATTAGCATAAGCTGTTTAAAAAAAAATGCTCTACTGTACCAGAAACATGAATTAGAATTTTAATTATTAGTTTTTTTTTTTTTCCAAACATTGACTTTATAGGTGAGGCCAATGGAATATTGGTTCTTGGACTGTGCTAACCCATATAACTATGAGTACATTTTTACTATTAATTTTATGTCCATATTTTCTTGTCTTAATGACAAAAACGTTTTTTTCTCTCTGGTGTCTGTTGGAATGAACTAACTTAATTTCAGAGAATGCTAGAGAGGAAAATCTCAAAGGTGGCAATTAAAAAAGAAAAATATTTTCCCTTGGTTTTTTCATTCTCCTACGTGTAGATAGTGGGAAATTGAGTTAAAAAAAACTTTCCATATTCCACTCATACATTATTCAAGTGAAGTGAAAAGGGACAAAATATAAAATGGGAGACTGATCTCCAAAGAAATATTAATTTAAAAGAAGTTTGGCTGGAATAACAAATAATCAGTAATTGAAATGTATTCTAGTTATATAGTCAGAGCATACCAAAGGGCAACATTTTTATATGGAAGTATACTGATAAATCAGTAAAGCAATGCTCAAAATTCTCCAAGCCAGGCTTCAGCAATACGTGAACCATGAACTTCCAGATGTTCAAGCTGGTTTTCAAAAAGGCAGAGGAACCAGAGATCAAATTGCCAACATCTGCTGGATCATGGAAAAAGCAAGAGAGTTCCAAAAAAACATCTATTTCTGCTTTATTGACTATGCCAAAGCCTTTGACTGTGTGGATCACAATAAATTGTGGAAAATTCTGAAAGAGATGGGAATACCAGACTACCTGACCTGCCTCTTGAGAAACCTATATGCAGGTCAAGAAGCAACAGTTAGAACTGGACATGTAACAACAGACTGGTTCCAAATAGGAAAAGGAGTACGTCAAGGCTGTATATTGTCACCTTGCTTATTTAACTTCTATGCAGAGTCCATCATGAGAAACGCTGGGCTGGAAGAAACACAAGCTGAAATCAAGATTGCCGGGAGAAATATCAATCACCTCAGATATGCAGATGACACCACCTTTATGGCAGAAAGTGAAGAGGAACTAAAAAGCCTCTTGATGAAAATGAAAGAGGAGAGCGAAAAAGTTGGCTTAAAGTTCAACATTCATAAGACGAAGATCATGGCATCCGGTCCCATCACTTCATGGGAAATAGATGGGGAAACAGTGGAAACAGTGTCAGACTTTATTTTGGGGGGCTCCAAAATTACTGCAGATGGTGATTGCAGCCATGAAATTAAAAGACGCTTACTCCTTGGAAGGAAAGTTATGACCAATCTAGATAGCATATTCAAAAGCAGAGACATTACTTTGCCAACACAGGTCCATCTAGTCAAGGCTATGGTTTTTCCAGTGGTCATGTATGGATGTGAGAGTGGAACTGTGAAGAAAGCTGAGCGCTGAAGAATTGATGCTTTTGAACTGTGGTATTGGAGAGGACTCTTGAGAGTCCCCTGGACTGCAAGGAGATCCAACCAGTCCATTCTGAAGGAGATCAACCCTGGGTGTTGAATCATGCTAAAGCTGAAACTTCGGTACTTTGGCCCTCATGTGAAGAGTTGACTCATTGGAAAAGACTCTGATGCTGGGAGGGATTGGGGGCAGGAGGAAAAGAAGATGACAGAGAATGAGATGGCTGGATGGCATCACCGACTCGATGGATGTGAGTCTGAGTGAACTCTGGGAGATGGTGATGGACAGGGAGGCCTGGCATGCTGCGATTCACGGGGTCGCAAAGAGTCACTGAACTGAACTGATGACTAATAAATACTTATGGCAGAGCTTCATTTGGGGAACTTGGACTTTAAGTATTCATTTCCTCAAGAAACTGCTGAGATAAATAATGTCAGCCTGTGACTTAACTCTGGTTTACTGCTCCATGAACCTGCTTACAGTAGGCAGCCACGCTTCCTCCACTGGCATAAGAGAAGGAAAGATCTCTCTCTACTTGCTACCTTGGCTAAGAGAGTAAATCTTACGTCTGTGGGTTGGTGTTGCTGCTGCTGCTGCTGCTAAGTTGCTTCAGTCGTGTCCGACTCTGTGCGACCCTATAGATGGCAGCCCACCAGGCTCCCCCGTCCCTGGGATTCTCCAGGCAAGAACACTGGAGTGGGTTGCCATTTCCTTCTCCAATGCATGAAAGTGAAAAGTGAAAGTGAAGTTGCTCTGTTGTGTCTGACTCTTCACGACCCCATGGACTGCAGCCTACCAGGCTTCTCCATCCATGGGAGTTTCCAGGCAAAAGTACTAGAGTGGGGTGCCATTGCCTTCTCCCCGGGTTGGTGTTAGTCTGGTCTAAAATTAAATCTTGAGGTTTACTATGCTACCTATAGAGTAGAGATCTTTAACTTGAAATTTATGGGACGTTTCAGTAATTGCTAAATTTGTGGAGATTTTAGAAAGTGTTCAACTGGGCTGACAATTTTCCCGAATCTTATCTCAAATACAGCATAAAGCATTTTCTAGAAATTATTGCCATATCCTTTCTTTGTGCAAGTGGGTAATCTCATTTGTTAAAATAAATACTTCTTTATACACTTGTTATGGTATAGGTTCTTTTTAGGCCTTGGTGACTCTAAAAGCAGTGTATGTATGAGTCCTTGTGTTCATTTTGTCTTTGTGAGTATTCTTATGTTATCTCAGGATTGTAAGATGACTGCCCCAGCAGGAGGTATAACTTTTGTCTTTAAGGTAGGAATGAGGGGAGGGTTTGATGTGGACTGTATAGGCCAGAGCTGCATCTCAGGGATGACACAGCCCCAAACTGGGTACCACCTTCTGAAGGAAGCAGGCAGTTGAAGGAATCTGAAGATGCACAACAGTTTTATTGTCCTATGTGGTAGGGTTTTTGTTTCCACCTGAAGAGGGCTGTTTTCCTAGCACAGAAAACCATGTAGGGAGGGTGTTCACAGGACATTGGGCAGCCCCTAGGGATAGATGTTCATCACCTCCAGCCTTTCCTGATCACCCAGTTTAATTACCTCTCCCGTGTCTTCCTCTCCAACCCCCTGGTGTTGTGTTTGTTTGGCCAGAACTTTGCACAGTTTAAGCTCTTACAGTACTGCCTCTGTTTCCATCACCACTGTATATCTAGGATCTAGTGTAATGAGCAGCACAGTGGGAGCTTTGAATACATATGTGTGACTAGATAAGTGAATGAATGACTGAATAGTAACTTGCAAATGATAAGGTAAACAGTAGCATGCAGTGGCTATTATAGGAAGTAGGATAAATTTTAAAATCCTAGACTGGGAAAATTTTCACAAAAGAGGTAAGTTCTGGGTTAAGTGTTAGCATATGGTTTTAACAAGAAAAGCTGAGAGAGTAGGAAAACCATGCGTGAAGATACGTATGTGGCAATGTTCTTAGTTCACAAGATGGTGGGGAAAACAATGCTTTATCAAATTTCTTGTAAACACATTTGCACATATATATGGGTTTTTGATGATCTCTAATTATTTTCCTGACTAACAGGTCCACAAAATGTACTGGAGAGGATCAAGCCTTAATTCTATCACATTCAAATCTCTCCTGAGAGACATTTTCTTTCAGTGCCCTGGGAAGCTGAACTTTCTTAATTGGATTAGTGGCATTTTGCTGTTTCAAACTGAAACAGGATCCACTGGCCTATACTAGCTGGTGCTTTATAATCTACACCATCTATTTTGCGGTCATCACCAAAGTATTAGAGCTAACACAGGGAGACAGGAAGTGGCATTAGAATTCTTTCTGTTCAGCCCTGCTTAGAGATGTAGTCTGAGATAATAAATAGAGTGCTATTTTTCTGTATCAGAATACATCTCTGTAGCACCGAAGTCTGCAAAGAAAAGCCAAAAAGGAACTTTTCAGTATGGCAGGAAAGCTATTTCCTGGGCACTCAATATTTCAAAAGAGCCTTCCATTCAACCCATTTGCCCTCAGCTCTTTTCTTGTTCATGAGAGAGTGAATCCTACAAACCTTAATGCCATTTACCAAAATACCAAAGCAATCTGTACCTTCTGTGAAATAATTATGTCTGAGGTAAGCAAAAGGAATTTAGTCATTTGTAGAGGGCTGTTTTCCCCTTAACAAAGTCTCTAAATAGAATTATCAAGTATCAAATGTTAATTTGTCAAGAAAAAGCTGAATAGCTAATAAGGAAAATCAGATTTATATTGTAAATAGAGTATTACCCTAAAGACTTCCATGTCTCCAAAAGGAAGTATGACTGAAATATGACCGAGGCAAAGTCTTAATCAACCAAACTGTAGTCCTTTTCTCTTCCAAGTACTTCAAAATCTTGCTCTGGGGTGGTGTTGGGGAAAACATCACCACTGCATTTTAGGATTTTTGTAGAATATTCCATTGCCCCTCACCACTGTCCCCTGTGCCCCTTCCTCACCCTTCAGTTAATGAATTTCTACATCCACAGGTAAGGAGGGGCAACTGTATCCATTTATTTTTTTTCAAGGAGTTAATGCTTTATTTTATTTATTTTTTTAATTTTTATTTTAACTTTAGTTTACTTTACAATACTGTATTGGTTTTGCCAAATATTGACATGAATTCACCACGAGTGTACATGCATTCCCAAACATGAATCCCCTTCCACCTCCCACCCCATAACATCTCTCTGGGTCCATTTTATATCAGGGACTTGAGCGTCCCTGGATTGCTGTCCCCAGGGATTCCTGGAGTCACCCTCATGAGGGATGGCTGTGTGGAAAGTTATGGGAACAAATCCTGACGTTAGCATTCTTGTCCTCAGCTGTGACTTGCCTCCTGCAAAAAATATCCATATAACAGACTGGGTGGCTGCCTGGCCTTCCTGGCTAAGGGGAGGGATGAGAACTCAGCTCCTGTCCCTGCCCACCAGCTGACAGGATTCTGACGTTTCCAGTGGCTGAGGCTTCCTGCAACTTTCCCCTTTGAGAATGGACCCTGACCACCTATCAGTAGACGTTCTGATGACAGCGTGCTCTCTGAACCTCTTGAAATCCAAGAGTATTTGCTCCACACTCCGTGTTCTGTCTGACTCTCATTTCTTGTATTCCTCTACCTCCAAAGTTTCTTCTGCAACATCAGCCAAGTGAATTATAATTTTGAGAAGCTGGCCTGAGATACAGCTTAAAATCTATCTTGTGAAAACGAGTATCTGTTATTTACGTTGCTGTAAGTTATTTAAATTGTAGGGCAAATGTTTCCCTGCATCTGAAAGGAGATGGGAAGAGAGAGGTGTTTGCAAGGGAGAAAGAGATTAGAGACAGACCTGCTGACACTAAGTCTTTTTCTACAGAAAAATCAGAAGACGTCCTGCATTCCCTTCTCTAGCCCCAGCTGACGTGACTATGGCTGGGAAGAGTGGCTCTGTCAGCCACTTTCCTTTCCCCTCTATTTCAATGGAAATGACCAGAAAGGAGCTTGCAGTGTGGCAACTGCCCAGACTCAGTCGGGTCGACTTGAAGATCTGCAAGTTAATTCACTGTAAGCATGGTTATTGGAAAACCATGTGACGATTTTCTGTTTAGGATGTGTTGGCTTAACGGCACTCATTTTCTCTCCATTCTTTTCCACCACCATTGATGACTGTGCTTGCCTCCTTTCTCTTCCATGTTCTATTTTTTAGCTATTCTTTTATTTTTAAAAACTGAGGTATAGTTGATGTACAGTATTGTGTAAGTTTCAGGTATAGAACATAGTGATTCACAATTTTGAGGAATCTCCATACAGCTTTCCACAGTGGCTGCACCAGTTTACATTCCCACGAACAATGTACAAGGGTTCCGTTTTCTCCACATCCTCTCTAACATTTGTTATTTGTAGGTTTTTTGATGATTGTAGCCATTCTAACAAGCATTATGTTATTGATCTGCATTTTTCCAGTAACTAGCAATGTTGAACATCTTTTCATGTGAGTGTTAGCCATCTGTATGTCTTCTTTGGAAAAATGTCTGCCCAGGTCTTCTGCCCAATTTTTGATTGGTTGCTTGTTTATTTGTTTTGATTTTTGAGTTGTTTGTATATTTTGGATATTAACCCCTCGCTGGCTGCATCATTTGCAAATATTTTTTCCCATTCTGTAGGGGTTGTCTTTTAGTTTTGTTGATAGCTTCCTTTGCTGTACAGAAGGTTTTAAATTTGATTACGTCTCATTTTTAAATTTTTGGTTTTATTTCTTTTGCCTTAGAACACTGATCCTTAAAAACAATTTATGTCAAAAGTATTATGGCTATGTTCTCTTCTGCGAGTTTTAAGATGTCCTTAAATGTAGGAGATGTAAGTCCCTAAGCCATTTAAAATTTATTTTTACATGTTTTTTGCATGTGGTGGAGAGAATGTTATAATCTCATTGTTTTACATGTAGCTGTCCAGTTTTGCCAGCACCACTTGTTGAAGAGACTGCCTTTTCTGCATTGTATTCTTGCCTCTTTGGATTAATTGACCACAAATGTGTTAGTTTCTATTTCTGGACTGCCTGTTATGTTCCAGTGATCTATGAGTTTGTTTTATGCCAATATCATGCTTTTTGAAATATCAATAACCTCAGATATGCCAAAAGGGAAGAGGAACTAAAGAGCCTCTAGATGAAGGTGACAGAGGAGAGTGTTAAGAAGCTGGCTGAAAACTCAACATTGGAAAAATGAACATTATGGCATCTGGTCCAATGACTTCATGGCAAATAGATGGGGAAACAATGGAAACAGTGACAGACTTTATTTTCTTAGGCTCCAAAATCACTGCAGATGGTGACTCTAGCCATTTAATTAAAAGATGCTTGCTCCTTGGAAGAAAAGCTATGACCAACCTAGACAGAATATTAAAAAGCAGAGAGATTACTTTGCTAACAAAGGTCCGTATAATTAAAGCTGTGGTTTTTCTAGTAGTCATATACGGATGTGAGAGTTGGACCATAAAGAAAGTTGAACACCACAGAATTGATGCTTTTGAACTGTGTTGTTGGAGGACACTTGAGAGCCCCTTAGACAGCAGGGAGATCAAATCACTCAATCCTAAAGGAAATAGACCCTGAATATTTGTTGGAAGGACTGATGCTGAAACTGAAGCTCTAATACTTTGGCCACCTGATGCGAAAAGCTGACTCATTGGAAAAGACCCTGATTCTGGAAAAGACTAAAAGCAGGAGAAGAAGGTGATGACAGAAGATGAGATGGTTGGATGGCATCACTGACCCAATGAACATGAGTCTGAACAAGCTCCAGGAGATGGTGAAAAGCAGAGAAGCCTGGAGTGCTGCAGTCCATGGGATCACAAAGAGCTGGACATGACTGAGAGACTGAACAATGACAATATAAAGTGAGGGGTTACAAAAAGTAAACTCAAAATTCTTTTTCATTTGATCAAATTAACCCCTTAGCAGAAATTAAGCCCATTTCATAAATTAAGCCCAAAGCAATTAATCTAAAATTTATTTAAAATATCCTATTCAAAGGTACATTAGAATGGTGGTAATATAAGAGGAATGATTTCATAATGTACTGAATGATCAAAGTTTTGGAGAAAAGAGAATGGTAAACACACAAAGAAGCAAAATTGCTTACTTTTTTAAAATGTAGTAACACAAATGTATTAAAAAAGTGCTTTCAAGAAGGAGTTACTTCTGTATGTAGATGTGGTAATTAAATAGACCTACTTTGACTAATATCAGCCTCATCCCAGTCCTGCTACATAGTGGTAAACAAATGTGTCACTGCTCTTAACATTATTTTCTATTTTTAGTAATAGGACATAGTTAAACCATTTCTGGAAGATTATTGATTTTCATAGGAATTTCAGATATTTATCCTTCAGGTTCAGGATTTTAAATTAGCTGAAGTGTGGAATAATTACTTTGAAACTAACCATGTGACTATATTGTATTGCACATCATTAAGTTATGAAGAATCTTATCTGTGTTACATGTTCTTTTGATGTTTTTGTCTTATTTTTTCAGGCAAGAATACTAGAGTAAGTTGCTATTTTCCTCTTCCAGGGATCTTCCTGACCCAGGGATTGAACCCATGTCTCCTGCATCTCCTGAATTGCAAGTGGATTTTTTTTACCTGCTGAGCCCTCAGGGAAGCCCCTGGTAAGTCATACTCTTTATAAATAAGCTACTTGGCTGTAGTAAACCATAGAACTGAATAATGGAAATTAAAGCTTAAAATTTGAACTTGGCTGTAGTAAACCATAGAACTGAATAATAGAAATTAAAGCTTAAAATTTGAACTACGTTCACATACTATCATTCTGTACTGAATTTGTCTTTTTTTTGGGTCTATGACCTCAAGATCGGCTACTCCTTTTCTATAAGTTACTTGTATACACAGTATGCTGCTGATTGGTTATTGTATTTACATGGATGCTGTCAGAGTTATCTGTTAGTAAAAGTCAGGGCTGGGACTAATTTGCTATAGTTTTTTCCTTCATTATTTTCTATTATTAGTGATTTCTGTTATTAATAGANGGTAAGTCATACTCTTTATAAATAAGCTACTTGGCTGTAGTAAACCATAGAACTGAATAACAGAAATTAAAGCTTAAAATTTGAACTACGTTCACATACTATCATTCTGTACTGAATTTGTCTTTTTTTTGGGTCTATGACCTCAAGATCGGCTACTCCTTTTCTATAAGTTACTTGTATACACAGTATGCTGCTGATTGGTTATTGTATTTACATGGATGCTGTCAGAGTTATCTGTTAGTAAAAGTCAGGGCTGGGACTAATTTGCTATAGTTTTTTCCTTCATTATTTTCTATTATTAGTGATTTCTGTTATTAATAGAATTCTTTCTATTTTTGATGACTTCTGTCATTATTTGGCCACACATTAATCATTAATTACCCATCTTTTCTGAGGGACTCAGAATAAATTCAGGATGGAAACATCAGCACAACTGAGATATTGAAACCACTGAGGGATGAGATAATTGATATTTATTGAGATAGTAATATCTCTAGACTATAGTATGCATAGTTCCTAGGCAAGAGTGTAATACAGTGGGTGAAAACAGAATTTCATAGCCAACATATTTGAATTTTAGTTTAGGCCTGCACTGTAGCTAGTTTGGGGCAATGGGTAGGCCACAGTTTTTTAATTATGAAAGAGGAATAAGAATACCTACCATACAGAACTGATTGAGTCGGTGTAATGTATTCTTTGTTATCAAAATACTCATAGCTTTGGGACTTTGAACTGGTAATTATTGATGAATTGTGAAAGTGTGATTCATAACTGTATGATCTTCAGTTCAGTTCAGTCACTCAGTTGTGTCCGACGCTTAGCGACCCCATGAATCACAGTAGGCCAGGCTTCCCTGTCCATCACCAACTCCCGGAGTTCACTCAGACTCACGTCCATCAAGTCAGTGATGCCATCCAGCCATCTCATCCTCTGTCTTCCCCTTCTCCTCCTGGCCCCAATCCCTCCCAGCATCAGGGTCTTTTCCAATGAGTCAGTTCTTCGCACAAAGTGGCCGAAGTATTGGAGTTTCAGCTTTAGCATCAGTGAACATCCAGGACTGATCTCCTTTAGCACGGACTGGTTGGATCTCCTTGCAGTCCAGGGACTCTCAAGAGTCTTCTCCAACACCACAGTTCAAAATAATCGGTTCTTCGGTGCTCAGCTTTCTTCACAGTCCAACTCTCATATCCATACATGACCACAGGAAAAACCATAGCCGTGACTAGATGGACCTTTGTGGGCAAAGTAATGTCTCTGCTTTTCAATATGCTATCTAGGTTGGTCATGACTTTCTTTCCAAGGAAAGTTAATTTTAATTTCATGGCTGCAGTCACCATCTGCAGTGATTTTGGAGCCCAGAAAAATAAAGTCTCTCACTGTTTCCCCATCTATTTGCCATGAAGTGATGGGACCAGATGCCATGATCTTTGTTTTCTGAATTTAAGCTTTAAGCCAACTTTTTCACTCTCCTCTTTCACTTTCATCAAGAGGCTTTTTAGTTCCTCTTCACTTTCTGCCATAAGGGTGGTGTCATCTGCATATCTGAGGTTATTGATATTTCTCCTGGCAATCTTGATTCCAGCTTGTGTTTCTTCCAGCCCAGCGCTTCTCATGATGTACTCTGCATATAAGTTAAATGGATGGTTAGTTGTATAAATACCTGAGTGAGACCTAGAAGGACACATCAAATGGTATACTACTTATTATTATTGATGACTTTGTTTTTTGCTTGTTTTTTTTTTTTGGTTTCCTATTATGCACATGTTAATTTTTTAGGAAATGTTATTTTGAAAACCTTTCAAACCTTTGAAAAAGAACTGTTGTGGAGGGTTTTAGATAATGCAGGTAACTTCCTAAGCAGAGTGACTGGTATATGGTAGGCTCTCAATACATTTAAACTACTTTTTCTTGAAGTCCAACAGACCTTGTTAAAATTCTTGTTTTGTCTTGCTAGTTTTGTGACTTCAGTCAAATTACTTAGTCCCTCCAAGCGTGGTGACTTTGCCTGTAACGTGGGGGGAAATTGTTGCTCTCCCTTGAATCCCCTTCTCCTACAACTATATTGCAAAATTCCTCCATCAATTCTGTATATATTTTTTTCTGCTAAAAACTGAAGATATTAATATCTTCTATCTAATTCTTCCAGACTAAGTAGTAAAGAGGTGAGTTAATAGAGTTGTTCATTCTCAAATGTAGTCATTCAGTCAAGCCCTCTTTAAAAGAAAACCCAAAGAGAAGAGGAAGGCATGCCTGATAGTATTTACATTTCCAAGCATATAATATTTTGTGTCTCTCTTTATATATGGCAGATCTGGTAGAGGAAGCATGAAAAGAAAGCAGTGTGATTGCTGGTACTTAAAGAAAACTAAATTTATCTTTTTCCTAGATTCCCCCAGTTGCAATTCCAGGTGGGTCATTTTATTTCAGAGCAATTTATTTACAGTTTTCTTTATTCTCCCTTCTAGTAATGACAGGGTTGATTAATATATCCTTTAAGCCTTCATCCAGATTTATGATTTTTGTCAGTCACCTGTCTTATTACTATTTAAAGGGACCTTTAAGATTCATTTATTTAGAAACAAGCAAAGATATGCTGATTAATGGCATTTAGAAAAGGAAATGTACATTGCCCTCCGAATAGAATGTGGCATGAAGATAAATTTTCAGTGATGTATCACAGTGTGAAAAAGCGCTAAATCCCATTCCTATTGAGCTGAACATTTGTCTTCTAATCCTTGAGGTCATATTTTTCACAAATGAAACTTTGGAGGAAGGGAGGTAATGTTTGCTGAGAGCTGTAATATGATGCCATGGGGCACGATTTGTCTTGGCCGTCCAGTTTAGAGCCGCCACACACCTTGTGAGATAGTGACAGTTCTGCACTTGTTAGATGAGGCAGGCTAGTTAGAACTTAACAACATGCCTTGGGTCAGTTGCTGGGAAGTCACAAACTTGGGCTTCAAGTCCTACCGTCTCATCTTTCACTGTATGTTGCTCTTTTATGTGCTAATCTCAGATATTATATTTTGATAACTTTGAAGTCCTGGTTTTAGGTGACACCAAAGAAATAAAATCATTTCTTCAGTGTCTCTTCTTTAATGCTAGCCTCTCCTACAAATCAGTGAGTATGAAGTTGTTATAGTAAAACCTCAGGTAGCTAACTCCAAGGGCATTATTAGACAGATTGTAGATTACTGACTCATAGAAAATGCTCCAGAATTTAAAAACTTCTGTATGTGGAGGTAAAATGTTGGAAAATTGCCTTCTCCAGTGAAAGCCAAAGTAGGAAAACATTCTTCTCATTGATGATCTTGGGTATATCAGAAAGATGGAGTTGGGAATTGCAATGCTCTGTGAATAAAGAATTGTCATTTTTAAGGCACAGAAAACAGCAAGTATTTTGAGAAAAAATGTACTCAAAGAAAAGCAGTCTCTTTAGGGATAGTGTTGAAAAGAGTTTGTGTGTTTTCAGTAAAAATAAATGGAAACAGCTGTCTCTGAAGTTGTTATTAAGAGTTTTGCATCAAAGGACTCGTCATTCTGACGTCTTACCATTGAAGAACACAAGCACCTTGAAATGTGTGAGGACAGAGTTAAGGGAAAAAAAGATAGCAGGAAGGACCAGAGAGATAGTGAAACCAGTTTCACTGATTCCTTTAATGAAAGAATTTAGAAGTTAATAGCATGACTGCACCCTGCACTCATTTAGATTTTTGGATATGTATTTATGTACAAGTTAGCAATACAGGACACATTACACAGCTTTCATTCTGCATTGTGTCTCCTTCCATTTTGTTGTATTTAAATATAACGCAAAGTTAAAGAACTCTCTTCAGATATATTCACACATTTTGGTCAGGAGGACTTCTGTTCATTATTATGGGCAAACTGTGGTTGTCCCCAGGGACCATGTAAAAACAGGAACTGTTTATTATGCAGTCCTACTGAAGGAAGACTCGGTTTGCTTTGTGAGACATTTCTGGACATCACACTGTGGCTAATCACACTAGAAAATGCCTGAATTATTAACATTTAAGACCCTCTGGCTTAGATGGTAAAGAATCCACCTGCAGTGCCGGAGACCCAGGTTTGATCCCTGGGTTGGGCAGATCCCCTGGAGAAGGGAATGGCTAACCACTCCAGTATTCTTGGCTGGAGAATTCCATGGACAGAGGAGCTTGGCAGGCTACAGTCCCTGGTCTCACAGAGTCTGACATGACTGAGTGACTAATGCTAACACTGCCTGGGGTCCTGATAATGACAGGCACGTTGTTGTATAGCAGATTTCTAGAACTTATAAGGGGCTTCTGAGATGGCTCAGCAGTAAAGAATCTGCCGGCAATGCTGGAGACGTCAATCAGAGGAGTTGGCTCTCTATAGTCCATTGGGTTGCAAAGAATTGAACATCACTGAGTGCCTAACCCTTATGGCAGAAAGTGAAGAGGAACTAAAAAGCCTCTTGATGAAAGTGAAAGAGGAGAGTGGAAAAGTTGGCTTAAAGGTCTACATTCAGAAAACGAAGATCATGGCATCCAGTCCCATCACATCATGGGAAATAGATGGGGAAACAGTGAAAACAGTGGCTGACTTTATTTTTTTGGGCTCCAAACTCACTGCAGATGGTGACTGCAGCCATGAAATTAAAAGACGCTTGCTCCTTGAAAGGAAAGTTATGACCAACCTAGATAGCATATTCAAAAGCAGAGACATTCCTTTGCCGACTAAGGTCCGTCTAGTCACGGCTATGGTTTTTCCAGTGGTCACGTATGGATGTGAGAGTTGGACTGTGAAAAAGGCTGAGTGCCGAAGAATTGATGGTTTTGAACTGTGGTGTTGGAGAAGACTCTTGAGAGTCCCCTGGACTGCAAGGAGATCGAACCAGTCCATTCTGAAGATCAGCCCTGGGATTTCTTTGGAAGGAATGATGCTAAAGCTGAAACTGCAGTACTTTGGCCACCTCATGTGAAGAATTGACTCTTTGGAAAAGACTTTGATGCTGGGAGGGATTGGGGGCAGGAGGAGAAGCGGACGACAGAGGATGAGATGGCTGGATGGCATAACCGACTCGATGGATGTGAATCTGAGTGAACTCCAGGAGTTGGTGATGGACAGGGAGGCCTGGCGTGCTGCGATTCATGGGGTTGCAGAGTCGGACACGACTGAGCGACTGAACTGACTGAATTGAACTGAGTGACTAACACTAAGGCCCTCTGAGTCACTCAGCTATTCAGGATAAATGAAGTGTCCCCCGATTCTCTGCCTGAGAGCATTCTCTGACCATGGAGTATGGTAGGTCCAAGAGATACAGGCCAGGGATGTGAGGGAATTAACACCTCAGGAATCACCCTCAACTAATAGGGCTAGGAGCTGGTGGATAAACACCCCAGTTTTCTTTCTATTGCTGGTTTGGTTCTCAGGAATGTTCTGCACAAATTCTTAAAATATCTCAGTGGGATGAGCCCAGGTTCCCACCAGGTTCATCTGCTGATTCATATCCCCAGCAGGGTCTTCCTTCCTTTTTCATTTTACTTTCCCATTCCTTTACTCTTCCTCCAGAGATCGCATCCCAAATAAACCACTTGCACTCAGATCCTTGTCTCTGTCTGCTAAACCCAAACTAAGACAACCTCCTGCTGGTTTTTCTTTCTAGCTTACAGAAAAACACTTCCCAAGTTAGTGTAGATTTTTAAGATGTTGTTTTTAAAACATCTTGTTATGCTTTGCCACCAGTGAGATTAGCAATTTGGGAACTATAATGGGAAAAGATATGGGAAGATGGCAGTGATGGGATCCAACAGCCAGTGACCAGAAGAATCAAATTTCTGATAACATTCTTAGGTGGGCATCTCCTTGGCACATGCTGCATACTGGCACTGTACTTAAAACCATGTTCTTCTCTCTGTATGTATAGTAGTGTGAGTGTGTGTCTGCGTGTGTTATGAAGATGTACCACCTTTATACAAAGCTGTGCTTGTATAAAGCTGTTTCTAGTTCAAAAAGTGAAACAAAATGGGGAAAACAGCCCAGTGATGCTAGAGAAATTCCATCAATCAGTTGGTATGAAAATATCTGCCCCCCCACCATGTTCGTATTATACACGGTAAGCATTGTGATCATGCTTTAAAACTCACATTGAAATTAAGGCCAGGATATTCCTCTTCTGCAATGTATATTTATTCTTAAGTTTATTTTATGTGTTATGAAAAGAAACCCCATAATTTAAATAAGTACTGAATTAATCTAAAATTAGACTATACAGTGATTCATGGATTTTTAGAAATAATTGGAAAATTTTTTGGGTAAATTTGTTTTAGAAATGCTTGCTCCAACAACAGCCTCCTTCCTCAGGAGACAGAAAAGACAATTCAGAAAACAGAACCTTTTTCTTAAAGAGAAAAAGAAGGCTTCAGATGATTTAGGTGGCCTGAAGAGCTTCTGAAAATAGTTACTCTTCCAGGTCAATATCATATTTCCAAGCAAACTATTGTGAAGTTTTGGCAGTTAGTAGATGAATAAACCCCTGGTTTATTCCATGTCTTCTGTTTTCATTCTGCTCCAGAAAGCAAAATGGTATTTTTAAGCCATCAATATAAACTGCCACAAAGAGCCCTATTTTTTAAATTTTAAACTAGTCTTCTTATTTCTTCTTTCTTTCTGCATAAAAATAAATTTCACGTGTTCCTTCTGACCTCACTGTTGAACTGTAAAGTTTGTACAATTTTATCACAATGGGTTACAAACTAAATTTAACAGCAATAATGTAAAAGACATTTTTTTTCTTAGCTACGTAAACAACCAGATTTATATTCTTACATGCTGTTGATTGCAAGAGATAAGACTTAAAAAACTAAAACCAACTGAAACAAAGGACTTGATGAGAGATGACAGTTGTTTGGAAGTTTATTTTTACAGGACAAAGGCAAGTTTTTCGTTGTTTATTTTAAAGTTGGAAAGTTTACATTATGGAGGTATTCATATCTCTGTTTCTTTCGTTTTGCTGTGACACACTTCCTGGCTATTTCAAATCCCTCTGTTTTGCAACACTACTTTGCATTCTGAAGAGGTTTCCTGCCTAATTTAGTTTCATCAACTGATTGCCATGGAAACTCTTGATATCCTTCCCTCTTCCTGGAATGAGACATTGGCTTTGTTTCAAATAGAATTTTTTTTTTTTTTTGGACACAGAAAGTAGAGTAAGCTTTATAAAGTAAAATGTCTTATCAACAAAAAATTACCTTCTAGGGTGACTGACTGGATGGACAGGAGTCACCAACACATGCCTACTGAACTAAATAGGTAATTTATCAGTAGCAATTAGAAACAGGTAGCAACATCATACAAATCAAAGCTAAGTGATGCCTGGCTGATTTTCTAATTTTATTGAGCAGAAAGTTGAAATCAGGCCTTTGTTGCATGTTAGTCCAGCAAAGGCAAAACAAAACAATTAATGATATAGTAACCCTTCAATTTTATGAGACTGAGTCAATTGAATTTCTCAAGGGCTTCTCAAAGCAGATTCATTTGGTAAAAGTGGACAATTGGCCTGGAAAAATAACTTGTACAATGAGATTTAACAGAAGGCCTACCCATTTTTACCATGAATTTTACTTTAAAAGTGTATCTTTCTAGGAAGACTGTATAGATTAGCTACATTGTGCCACTCTATAAGACCTATGCTTTGAGACTAGAATCATATTCTGGGTTTATGCATTCATATTTGACAATTTTAAAATGGAATTCAGGAGGAAGGGCTAGTTATAACCATGAAGAAGAAAGGAAGGATTATGTCTGGTGTTTTTGCTTTTTTTGTGTGTGTATATACATATGTGAGGGAATATTTTAATTGTACAACTGAATATATGTATACAGCTATTATACATCGCTGTCTGTGTGTCTGTCTATTGCATATAGACATGTGGTTGTCAGAAGGACAGACTGATAGAAAAAAATGTAGGTCAATATCGGGAGAGAAAACCCTTTCTAATAATTATCTCTAAATTCAAAGATATGATGGTTTCCAGAGTAATTGTATTATACTTTGATTATTTCTTATAATATGCAGATTTTGTATTTCTTTTGTAAAAAAAACGAGTGGATCGCAACTGGATATCTCTTCTGCAACTGATAGTGACCTCTGTTTTCCGAAGACATTAAAAAAAGTAAGAGAAATCAAATTTTTCGTTCCTTGTAAACCGTGGATTTACTGGCAGATATTAATGGTGGTTTTGGATGGTGTGAAGTTTGTCTACCATTGGTCATGAATTTTTTTTCCCTACCCTGGGGTGATGTGTGTGAAGTCGCTCAGTCATGTCTGACTCTTTGTGACCCTGTGGACTGTAGCCCACCAGGCTCCTCCATCCATGGGATTCTCCAGGCAAGAATACTGGAGTAGGTTGCCGTTTCCTTCTCCAGGGGATCTTCCCGACCCAGGGATCAAACCCAGGTCTCCTGCATTGCAGGCAGATGCTTTAACCTCTGAGCCACCCTGGTGTGATAGGCATATTTTATTTTATTTTCCCACAATGTACTTACATGTCCAGAAAATGTGTTATTTTAAACAGTTTATTTAAAATGAACATTGCATGTGTGTGGGGAACACTTCCAAAAAGGAATGCCTATTTAGCAAGTCTAGGAAGAATAATAATAATTTTATAAATCCTAAATATTCCAGGTAAGAGACTTTATAGCCTACTTTATTATTTGGGGGCATCCATTTTGATGATATAAATTAGGAAAGTATATGATTACTTTGACATTAAATTTGGCCTTCGCTGCTCTGTTGAAACTTACCAGCAACTCTGTTTTATTTTTTTTATTATTATTTTTTTTTACTTTTAAAATTTTTATTTTAACTTTAGTTTACTTTACATTACTGTATTGGTTTTGCCAAACATTGACATGAATTCACCACGAGTGTACAAGCGTTCCCAGACATGAATCCCCTCCCACCTCCCACCCCATGCCATCCCCCTGGGTCCTCTCCTTGGCACCAGTCCCAAGCATCCTGCATTCTGCATCTGACATCAACTGGCGANTGTTAAAAAAACGAGTGAATCGCAACTGGATATCTCTTCTGCAACTGATAGTGACCTCTGTTTTCCAAAGACATTAAAAAAAGTAAGAGAAATCAAATTTTTCGTTCCTTGTAAACCTTGGATTTACTGGCAGATATTAATGGTGTTTTTGGATGGTGTGAAGTTTGTCTATCATTGGTCATGAATTATTTTTTCCTACCCTGGGGTGATGTGTGTGAAGTCACTCAGTCATGTCTGACTCTTTGCGACCCTGTGGACTGTAGCCCACCAGGCTCCTCCGTCCATGGGATTCTCCAGGCAAGAATACTGGAGTAGGTTGCCGTTTCCTTCTCCAGGGGATCTTCCCGACCCAGGGATCAAACCCAGGTCTCCTGCATTGCAGGCAGATGCTTTAACCTCTGAGCCACCCTGGGGTGATAGGCATATTTTATTTTATTTTCCCACAATGTACTTACATGTCCAGAAAATGTGTTATTTTAAACAGTTTATTTAAAATGAACATTGCATGTGTGTGGGGAACACTTCCAAAAAGGAATGCCTATTTAGCAAGTCTAGGAAGAATAATAGTAATTTTATAAATCCTAAATATTCCAGGTAAGAGACTTTATAGCCTACTTTATTATTTGGGGGCATCCATTTTGATGATCTAAATTAGGAAAGTATATGATTACTTTGCCATTAAATTTGGCCTTAGCTGCTCTGTTGAAACTTACCAGCAACTCTGTTTTAATATCTCATCCTGGCAAAGCAGTAAATAGCTCTGGCTATCCCTGTGTGTTGTTCACTTTCAGTGTAATTTACTGTTAGCTGTAGTGCACATAAATAAAGCATAGTTTCACAATGTCCATTTTTTTCTTTTTTTTAGAACAAACACCTGAGTGTAAATTATATTCATATCTATTCATGTAATAATTTCTGCAACCCCACTTCCCTTTATCCTGCACTGAAACAATTTGTTTCAAATTGCTTGATGCCTGATGGAAATATCTGACCTGATTTTGCAGTCATAAGAGGTTTGGAGAGCAGTGATTTAAGATCCTAGCATTGGCTTGTTGTTTCAGTGAAGAATTTCAACATTATGAGCCCCTTCACCAAAATTATTTTTATGTACTTTCTTTTGTGTATCTTTGCATACACTCACGTATTTTGTGTGTGTGTGTGTTTGTTTTTCTCAAAACCTGACTCTTCAACTACTATTTGAGTTCTAAAGAAGGGGGGAGCTTTGTTATGATTCATTTTCATGCTTTGAACATAGTGTACCCACTTTCGGTATATAGTACTCTCTATGTGTAAGGTACGCAAGCCTTGTTGCCATTGAAAAATCAGATACATAATACTTTAAAAAAATGATGTGACCCTTTGTCTAGATAGAAAGTACTTGCCTAAAATGCATCCCATGGAAATTGTTTCTGGTTCTGGACAGGGCCAGGTAGAACAAGTGTATGTGGAAATTATATTCATGTGGATTTTAGCTCCATCTGAAGGAGGCTTTGGCAATAAGTAGCCACTGAATTCCTGCTTCATGATGGTGAAATAATGTCTGGTCCCATGGCTGGATTTTTGGGGAGTCGTAGAAGAGATTACGGTATTTTTAGAGGCAGTTTCTCCTTTCCTCCCTTCTGTTTTCTCTGCCTCTCTTTCCCTTTTCTTTTCTTTTCCTTTTCTCCCTCCCCTTTCCACTCATCACACATGTAGTAAACTTCTGTGATGCAGCATGTACTTTGTTTCTTAATCTAAAGGTCTGTAATTGAGAGATGACAGCCAATTGTGTGAGTAAAGAAATGGTCAAGCTTCTGCTGAGAACTTGCCTCTGGTTCTTCCACACTTATCATGAGAATTTAAGATGCACATTAACTGAAAAAACTAGCAGTGCTGCTCCAAAAATTAAAAACAAAACCTTTTCCACCATTAATTATACATCTTAATTTGTTGCTGAAAGTAATGAGGCACATAGAAAAGCAACCAAAGATGGACAACAGAGCTGGAGAAAAGCATTTGCTTTGTACCATAGAAACCCATGCCCTCCACTCCTACCATCCCCTTTCAGTTCAGTCTCTCAGTCATGTCTGACTCTTTGCATCCTCATGGACTGCAGCACACCAGGCTTCCCTGTCTATCACCATCTCCTTGGAGCTTACTCAAACTCATGTCCATCAAGTTGGTGATGCCACCCAACCATCTCATCCTCTCTTGTCCCCTTCTCCTCCTGCCTTCAATCTTTCCCAGCATCAGGGTCTTTTCCAATGAGTCAGTTCTTTGCATCAGGTGGCCAAAGTATGGGGGTTTCAGCTTCAGCATCAGTCCTTCCAATGAATATTCAGGGTTGATTTCCTTTAGGATTGACTGGTTGGATCTTCTTGCAGTCCAAGAGACTCTCAAGAGTCTTCTCCAACACCACAGTTAAAGCATCAATTCTTCGACCTTCAGCTTTCTTTATAGTCCAACTCTCACATCCGTACATGACTACTGGAAAAACCATAGTTTTGACTAGATGGGCCTTTGTTGGCAAAGTAATGTCTCTGCTTTTTAATATGCTGTCTAGGTTGATCATTGGAGAAGGCAATGGCAACCCACTCCAGTACTCTTGCCTGGAAAATCCAATGGACGGAGGACCCGGGTAGGCTGCGGTCCATGGGGTCGCTAAGAGTCGGACACAACTGAGTGGCTTCATTTTCACTTTCATGCATTGGAGCAGGAAATGGCAACCCACTCCAGTGTTCTTGCCTGGAGAATCCCAGGGACGGGGGAGCCTGGTGGACTGCCGTGTATGGGGTCGCACAGAGTCGCACACGACTGAAGTGACTTAGCAGCAGCAGCAGCAGCAGGTTGGTCATAGCTTTTCTTCTAAGGAGCTACTGTCTTTCAATTCCAATGCTGCAGTCACCATTGGCAGTGATTTTGGAATCTAAGAAAATAAAGTCTCTCACTATTTCCATTGTTTCCCTATCTATTTTCCATGAAGTGATGGGACCGGATGCCATGATCTTTGTTTTCTGAATGTTGAGCTTTAAACCAACTTTTTCACTCTCCTCTTTCACTTTCATCAAGAGGCTCTTTAGTTCTTCACTTTCTACTATAAGGATGGTGTCATCTGCATATCTGAGGTTATTGATATTTCTCCCAGCAATCTTTTATTTTTCCCTAGCAGTCTTGAGTCCAGCTTGTGCTTCATCCAATCTGAAATCCCCTTTCATATCTTCCAAAAGAATGAAAAGAGATAGAAAGGTGGAGAGAAGTTTCTCTGTTTGTAATGAGGACAATCAGTAGGATGAGAATGGGCATATGCGAAGTTACTCCTTTGCCTCCTTAGGTAGGAAGGTCTCAAGCACGAATGACTATTTCCCCCCAACAACTCATCTTCCCTTTCTCCATAGTGACAAATTTTAACACAGTGTATGGCTACTTAGAATACAGACTACGTATCCCAGAGTCCTTTGTAACAAAATATTGTCATATGTCTAAATTATTGCCAATATAATATAGGCTAACTATCTTATGGCGGAGAAGGCAATGGCACCCCACTGCAGTACTCTTGCCTGGAAAATCCCATGGACGGAGGAGCCTGGTGGGCTGCAGTCCATGGGGTCACTAAGAGTCGGACACGACTGAGCGACTTCAGTTTCACTTTCCACTTTCATGCACTGGAGAAGGAAATGGCAACCCACTCCAGTGTTCTTGCCTGGAGAATCCCAGGGACAGGGGAGCCTGGTGGGCTGCAGTCTATGGGTCACACAGAATCGGACACGACTGAAGTGACTTAGCAGCAACTATCTTATGGCAGTTAGGGAAACCTCTGTTAAGAAACAGCTAATGAATCCCATCCCCATCCCTTCCTCTTCTCCATCATGCTGCCTGGAAGGCAGACACCCATCCTGAACTATGGACAAGAGTCATAGCCCAGCTATGGCAGAATGGTGACTGCAAGGAGCGCAGGTCCCCAAAGAGATGATGAATCAGAGCTGCCATTAATCATCCTAGAGTGTCTACCTTTAGACCTTTATATGAGGGAAATAAAGTTCTGCCCTCATCTAACATTATTTTTTAAGAGTTAGTAGTAGTACTTATAACCTTAACTAATAGTGCAACTTTATAGGAAGGCTAGAGAAAAACGTTTATTTGCAGCTCTTACATTTTTCATCTGTCCTGCATTCGTAGCAGGGAAGGAACCAACAGCTTTTCAGAATCTTTAAAAATTACACGTGTTGTAGATATTTTACATAGGTTTTCTCCTATTTAACCATCATCAGTGGTACACGGCTCAAAGTATGGATGAGAATACTCAAACTCAGAGAGAAAATATAGAATCGAAATGTCAAGTCTAGAATTTAAGCATAGATATCTCTGAATCCACACTTAAATGTGTCCTATATTTTACATCGCCTCCCTGACATTCTGATTTAAGATCCTTCCTCAGTTCCATGTTTCTCTGATACATAGATTGGAATCTGCTCTGCCAGTATGGAGGTGAAAACTGATTTCCAATCTAAAGAGAAAAGGTTGTGTGACTTCTTTATTTATTGGGGTAGAGTGGCTTTACAATGTGTGCTAGTTTCTGCTGTACAACAAAGTGAACCAGCTATATGTGTACATATATCCCCTCCTTCTTGGATCTGCCTCCCACCCGCCCCTCACCCCTCCCATCTAGGTCCAGAGGGCAATGAGCTGAGCTCTCTGTGCTACCCTGCAGGCTCCCACTAGCTATATATTTAACACGTGCTAGTGTATTTGTGTCAATCCTAATCTCCCAGTTCATCCTGCCCTGCTTCCCTCCCTGTGTCCACGCATCTGATCTCTCTGTCTCTATTCCTGCCCTGCAAATAGGTTCATCTGTACCTTTTTTCTAGATTCAGCATATATGTGTTAATATATGATACTTGTAGTTTTCTTCTTGACTTATTTCATTCTGTATGACAGACTCTAGGTCCATCCTCTCAAACTATATTACAAATTTCTCTCCTTTTTTAATGACTGAGTAATATTTCATTATATATATGTACCACATCTTCTTCATCCATTCATCTGTATAGTCACTATGGAGGTTCCTTAAAAAAATAAAAATAAAACTACCATGTGACCCAGAAATCCCACTACTGGGCATGGGCCTTGAGAAAACCATAATCAGAAATATTCATTGCATCTCAGTGTTCCTTGCAACACTATTTACAACAGTCAGGACATAGAAATGACCTAAATGTCCACCAGCAGATGAAAAAATCATGTGACTTCTGTTTGAGGAAGATTTAAGAAGAAATGTCTTATCTGATTTTATGTGTGTCTGTGGATGAGTGGTGTTACTTTGGCAGCCCCAGGCTGAGTTCAGACTCCATAGAAACTTGGCTTGGCTCACAATATTTAAAAAACACTAATTAGTTGCTAACCTTTAAAAGTCAAAATATCTTACATGAAAACCTGGATTCCTGACTTCTGTGGACAAGTTGGAAGATCTAGTAACACGAGGGTGGCGTTTCCACGTGACAGCGCTTGGCTGGAGCTGTGGGCTGCCTCTGCCCCGCCATCTCCACTCTGCCTCCTCAGCCTCTTCTGTTTGTCTTCTATTTGTTTCCTTTTCTGACCTTTTCCTGCCAGGGATTTGAGAAGTTTATTACCTTTGTGTGGATACTTTTCTTTGACAGTGATTTAAGATGATTACACAGAACAGATTGTCATCTGGCTGTATTGTTTGATGTGCGTTCCTTACTTCTAAGTATGGTTTGGTGAGCTCTAGAGATACTTTATTTACCACAGTGTCTCTTAAGAATACCTGTCAACTTCTTTAGAGCAACTCAGAGATGAGCCAGGTTCTGTCCACCGTCTGGTACATAGAGTTGGATCGTTTCAGAGTCTGAGAGGTGATGTAGTTAAGTCTGCCCAATGGGCTTTGAGCCCAGTTGCAATGTGGTCCAGCAAAGTAACTCTTGCAGTGGTGGTATTTTGCCAAAGCAGTCCTTCTCTCTTGCCTGTGTGCATGCTCAGTCGCTTCAGTCATGTCCAACTCTTTGAGACCCCATGGACTGTAGCCCATCAGACTCCTCTGTCCATGGGATTCTCCAGGCAAGAATACTGGAGTGGGTAGCCAGACCCTCTTCCAGGGGATCTTCCCGACCCGGGGATCCAACTGGTGTCTCTTATGTCTCCTCTATCAGTAGGTGGGTTCTTTACCACTAGCTCCACATATTTTTTCACTGATTATAGTTTTCCTTATATCTTTTCTAAAAGGAATATAACAGTGGTACTAATGGAGAGATTCTAGATATATAAGATGTGAGGGAAAAAAATAAGTCTTTTCCTCTCTGTGTTCTGAGAGAGTACATTACTATACTCTGTAAAGTCCAGAGGGAAAGCTTCAATAAATATTGATAATGATGACCACGAGCTAAGCATTCTCTGGAATAGCCAATTAACTCTAATATAGTTAGAACAAAATTCAAAGGCTTATTAAAGGCATCCAGCCAGCCCTTTAAAATGACTCTTGTGGGAAGAGGTTACAGGGTAGGTGAGGTTCAAGGACTTGTTAGATCTTTGTGCTCCAAGAGTATGACAAATAATTCATCTGCCTTCACCTAATGAACAGGTCAAGTTGTGAATTCCATGTGTATTACTGATAATAATCACAATCTACAGTGTTATACATTTTGGTTTTCTTTTATAGCTGCTGAAATTGTGGTAATACAACAGCTAAAGATGGTCTGTTGTATACATTTTAGGCTCAACTGTCTTTTAGTCATTAAATTCAGTGGCATTTTTCATACCGTTTTCACAGCTTAGATACTATCATTCTGTTAAGACAACCACTGTCAAACCGTGCTGTTCACAACTCTCTATGGTCTGGTTTTATGCCACCAAACAGTCTTATTTTTAATAGAAACCTACTCCCTCTATGACTGACAAAATGCACCATGATGCCTTCATGTCTATCTCAGAAATTTTGCTTTCTGATGCGCGGAATTCTTCCTTGACTCTCTATGATATAAATCTAAGAACTTCTTGACCTTCTTCACAGATTGACACTACATGGATGACCCCAACTATGTAATGAAGAAGGGTGGATACTATGTAGTGGTCAAGGGCCCACGCTCTGAAGCAGACTTCCTAGATTCACGTCTCATTTCTATCAGTTGCCGGCTATGTTTGGCAGGTTAACTAATCAATCTTCAGATTTTCTTTGACAAAGTAAAAATAAGAAGACATGCTTCATAGATTTCTTGAAAAGATTCAATCTGATAGGGAATGTAAAAGAGAAAAACATTATCTTAAGTCTCCAATTTATTGTTACCAATATCAATGTAGTTAACCAATATTACCATTACAGAGCCTGTAATTGCATCCCATTATACCAGTCAAATTATTGATTACAAGCAACAGAAACAGATTCTAGTTAATTGATGCAGAACTATATTGGGTAGTTCACATAATCAACAGAATGTATTGACAGCAAGGCTTAAAAATGGAGAATGAAATAAAGTCTGGATAGCAGGAAGCTCAAGCAAAGGTCTGCAGAACAGTCAGGTGAGAAAATCATGGCTGAGCATTGTTGAACCTGAACATTGTAAACTACTGCCATTGGTCAATTCAATCTCTCTTGGACTCTCTTTTTCATCAGACATTCAATGTCAGAGTTCTAGGTAGAAGTATTTAGTGAATCTCTGCCACGCTCCCCAGCCATAGCTGTTTATCACGGGCTCAGGAGAGAAAATATCTCATCCCTTTGCCTCCCACCAAAAAGGACCATATCCACAAACAGAACAGAGTTCAGATGTTGGAAGTTAAACAGTGCTCTGACACACAGCGAAGCCTTTATTATTCTATGATTATTTTTCACGTGGGCTTCCCTTGTGGCTCAGCTGGTAAAGAATCTGCCTGCAATGCAGGAGACCTGGGTTTGATCCCTGGGTTGGAAAGATCCCCTGGAGAAGGGAAAGGCTACCCACTCCAGTATTCTGGTGTGGAGAATTCCATGGACTGTATAGTCCATAGGGTCACAAAGAGTTGGACACGACTGAGCGACTTGCACTTTCACATTTTCACACTGGTCTATAAATTCTTCAAAGGAAGAGCCCAAGTATATTTCCCAGATCTCATCATATAATAGATTCTCAATAAATACATTTTAATGCATAAAGTTTGACAGCCTTGTTTTCAGAATTTATTGCTTTTTATGCTCTGTTTAATGAACCAGTGAATTGTGAGAATTTTATTGAGTTATCAGACTTATGTAAAGTTGCCATAAGGTGATAACATAATGGTGAGAGAAAACTAGAATATCCTTTTAAGCTAAATAGATCATCTCATTTGATATGAACCCCTGTAAGGTAGAGAGTCAAAATGAGAGGGTTGTAGCTTTGGGGAGCTTTAAATCCTGCACTGTGTGAAGGATTTGCAAGAAAAATCATGATAGAAACTCTGCAGGCAAGTAAGACTTATTAATATTGTTTAAAAAATTAATATTGTTTAATATGCAGGAGCTTTTAAATCCTGCATTGTGTGAAGGATTTGCAAGAAAAATCATGATAGAAACTCTGCAGGCAAGTAAGATTTATTAATATTGTTTAAAAAATTTATGCCATAAAAGTAACATGACTAGTATAGTAAACTTTTCAGGTACAGAAAACAGAAAAGAAAAAATTTTCCTACTGTTATTCAGCACAATTACATATTCTTTTACATTTGTTTATATATGTGTGTGTATATATATATTTGTATGTTGTTTTGTATAAGACAGCATGTGGTTAGAACCGTGACTTTACAACAAATACACCCATTTGTTGTTAAAAGACTGTTACAGAAATGTGCTTTTATATACAGTAGTGTTTATTAAAGTGCTGTATAATTGTTTTCTTAAAAATGAAGATTCTTGTTATCAGAGAAATACTTATTAAAGTAAGAAATATAATAAAAGGAGTGTAAGACATGCAAAATCTCAGCAACCCAGAAATAAGCGTTATTGATATCTTGCTGAATGCTCTTTAAAAATCTTTTCTTTCTATATATATATGCAAAAATATACATTTTTGAAAAGTAGATTATGCATATTTAAAGATTATATATTTCATATGATCTGTAATCTACTTTTAAAGCACAACAATTGATTTTCAGAAATATATAACCTTGGACACTTAATTTTTTATTGCCTTTTGTTTTTATAAGCAATACTTCCATGAACAATTTATAGTTTAATCTTCAAGCATATCCTTAATTATTTCCTTAGGACATATTCCCAGAGATATAGTTAACTGATACAAAAGTTATATATATTTTTATGGTTTTGGATAATGAGTTGCTTTCCAGGATTGTATACCAATTTGAAATTATAAAGCAAGAGATGAGTGTGCATTCTCCTGAAACTGAATGTTGCTCTAATTTTAAATGAGAGAAAAAATAATGTTGTAAAATATTCTCATGTGGTTAAACATTCTAATTACATAGGTTAATTAAAAGACTTGAATGTATTTCATCTTGTGAAACAACATAGTAACATATTACTTAATGTCTGCCTATGTTTATGAATATTATCTTAGGAAAATTTCCAAGTAGTCGTGTGTCTGGAAAGAGCATCTGTAACCATCCGGCCTCGCTCTCATTGTTATACGGCCCCCTCCCCACCTCCCCGCACACATGAAGCTGGTTTGTCCCTGACACTTTCCACTTTGCTTATCTGTTTATGACTGGCTCCTCATTCAGGTCTCTGTTTAAATACTCTTACTTCAGAGAAGGCTTCTGTGATATGGCTGCTCAAAGTGGACTGTGATAATCATGACTGCCCTTCACCAGGGCTTCTGGTTCTCATCCTGCCAGGCATGCAGTAAGACTGCCCTTCCCTGCCTCCTCAAATTTAGTTGCGGCCGTGTGAACTGCTTTGGTCAATGAAATGTGACAGCAGATGACCTGACTCTCCTGGTGGAACCCTTTAGAAGCACTTGCTGCATATCCTTCCCCATGTCACTGCAGTGAGTGACATTTTACACTGGAGCCTCCCTCTCGCTGGTCCCTGAGAGAGGACGGGCAGCTGAGCCCCGCCCTGAACCATGATGATGTGTATTGTGAGGGGAAAAGAAATCCTTTTTTCTTAACGCAGCTCAGACTTTGGGGTTATTTGTGAGTGCAGCAAACTTTGTCTGTCTTGAATAATACACACATTCCTCCTGGCTTTAGGCAATCAGTATTTTATTGTTTTATAATTTTATAAGGTCATCTCCTTTTTTCCCTTATGAGTTCTCCTTCTTCACAAAAAATCTAAGATCCCCGAGAAGGATCTTTCTCTAATCTTGTTCATTGTAGTGTCTAATGCATAGTAGGTATTTAATAAATATTTGTTGAATAAAATTAAAGAAATGGATGAAAGATTTCAGCATGTGCCCATGGAATCCTGACTAAGACAGTGTCTTCCCTTTACAAAACAATTGTTCCCAGATTCCAAGCTAGCCTTTGGCATACTGAAAGAACATGCTAACTTAGAGTTCTGATGTCCAGAGAGAGGTTAAATATTTTCTCACCAAGATGTAAGAACCCTTAACCACTTTAATCGTTTGGTCTTTTTTCCCCTTTAGCACTATGAATAGTTTCCTTCTGTGTGTATGGAAAACAAGCATGATTCTAATTATTTTTGAATGTTCTATCATTAGAGATTTTTTAAATGAAAAACACTTCCAGCAAAGCCTGAAGTGTATTAAGTGAATAGACAAGTGTATTTTCCCTGGACATCCAAAGGATAAAATATGGTATTTTATTTATAATGTCTAGACTCTTAAGGTGTACTCTTCCATTTTGAAACTTGATCATTCTTTTTTTTAACTGTTATGTTCCAGCTACTTTGTGGTCTGCAGATATGTATCAGTTACAAGGATGCTTTGAGTTAATGATTTCTAAAAAGCCTTCGAACAAATGGAATAGATATTTCTGTATTGGATAGTTGGTCAACAGTGTCTCCCAGCAAGAAGTAATAGACTTCTAAGTTATTCCCTCAGCTGTGAGGGGCTCAACACTTGAGCCAGATGACAACATCTATTCTTTGGTCTTAACATACACTAATTTAGGGTAACTGTTTTCAGCTGTATCTGTTGGTATCTTCTCAATCAGCATGTACATTCTCTTGACCAGAAATAGAAAAACACAGATGACATTGCTATGCGTTTGTATCTCCTGTTGACTCTAAAGCTACTTGCTGTCTTTTCACATGTCAGGCAAACTCAAAGGATGGAGAAAGCTCTACATATGCTGAACTATAAAGGGGCCATTTGTTTGCTTGGTAACTGGAAACATATCAGCATGAACCTGCTCTTAGATGGTCCAAATACTTGGACTTGCTATCTCGTGATTCAGGTTCATGAGAGCTCATTTCTTACAGAAAAAAGGCAGTACCTGGTCCTTCTGTGATTTTTTTTTTTTTTTTTTTGTGGTATTCTGGGATTCCTTCCCCTTAACTGAACTCTTTCTTGTCTTTTCAGATATGTTTCATGTTTCTTTTACCCTGTTGCATTTCTAATTTACTTTGGCACTTTGTTTACATGTGTTGTACCATATATCAGGAATTTTCCATATTTGCTTGACAGCTATATGAAAACAGGGTGGCAATTGTGTTAACATGAAATCATTTTCTCATCATTAAGCTACTTTGGAATCCAACACAGTTTAAGTACTTTCAACAGAATTATATGTCAGACCAGTCTGTATCAATTCATGGTGCTATTTTTCCAGTTCTGATGTGAGATATAATATGGAGAACTGTATAAGATGTTGAAGTGAGACAGCCCTAGATCTGACCACTGGCACATTTACTGATTATGGGTTTAAGTATGTTATTTAATCTTTGGGGACTCAAGTTCCTCGTCTGTTAAACTGGGAAAAAATATTTTCTATCTCAAAGAGTTGGGATGGAGATGAAAACAGATAAAGAATTTTAAATCTAGGGCCAGGCTCATAGTGAGCACTAAGAAAATGTAATTATTATCTTACTGAGATAACCATTATATCTACTACTGTGGGCAGGAATCCCTTAGAAGAAATGGAGTAGCCACCATGGTCAACAAAAGAGTCTGAAATGCAGTACTTGGATGCAATCTCAAAAATGATAGAATGATCTCTGTTCATTTCCAAGGCAAATCATTCAATATCACGGTAATCCAAGTCTATGCCCCAACCAGTAATGTTGAAGAAGCTGAAGCTGAATGCTTCAATGAAGACCTACAAGACCTTTTAGAACTAACACCCCCAAAAGATGTCCTTTTCATTATAGGGGATGGAATGCAAAAGTAGGAAGTCAAGAAACACCTGGAGTAACAGGCAAATTGGGCCTTGGAATGCAGAATGAAGCAGGGCAAATACTAATAGAGTTTTGTCAAGAGAATGCACTGGTCATAGCAAACACCCTCTTCCAACAACACAAGAGAAGACTCTACACATGGACATCACCAGACGGTCAACACTGAAAACAGATTGATTATATTCTTTGCAGCCAAAAATGGAGCAGCTCTATACAGTCAACAAAAACAAGACTGGAAGGTAACTGTGGCTCAGATCATGAACTCCTTATTGCCAAATTCAGACTGAAATTGAAGAAAGTAGGGAAAACCACTAGACCATTCAGGTATGACCTAAATAAAATCCCTTATGATTATACAGTGGAAGTGAGAAATAGATTTAAGGGACTAGATCTGTTAGATAGAGCACCTGATAAGTTATGGACTGAGGTTCGTGACATTGTAGAGGAGACAGGGATCAAGACCATCCCCATGGAAAAGAAATGCAAAAAAGCAAAATGGCTGTCTCGGGAGGCCTTACAAATAGCTGTGAAAAGAAGAGAAGCGAAATGCAAAGGAGAAAAGGAAAGATATAAGCATCTGAATGCAGACTTCCAAAGAATAGCAAGAAGAGATAAGAAAGCCTTCCTCAGCAATCAATGCAAAGAAATAGAGGAAAACAACAGAATAGGAAAGACTAGAGATCTCTTCAAGAAAATTAGAGATACCAAGGGAAGATTTCATGCAAAGATGGGCTCGATAAAGGACAGAATGGTATGGACCTAACAGAAGCAGAAGATATTAAGAAGAGGTGGCAAGAATATACAGAAGAACCGTACAAAAAAGATCTTCATGACCCGGATAATCACGATGGTGTGATCACTTACCTAGAGCCAGGCATCCTGGAAAGTGAAGTCAAGTGGGTCTTAGAAAGCATCACTATGAATAAAGCTAGTGGAGGTGATGGAATTCCAGTTGAGCTATTTCAAATCCTGAAAGATGATGCTGTGAAAGTGCTGCACTCAATATGTCAGCAAATTTGGAACACTCATAAGTGGCCACAGGACTGAAAAAGGTCAGTTTTCATTCCAATCCCAAAGAAAGGCAATGCCAAAGAATGCTCAAACTACCACACAATTGCACTCATCTCACATGCTAGTAAAGTAATGCTCAAAATTCTCCAAGCCAGGCTTCAGCAATACGTGAACTATGAACTTCCAGATGTTCAAGCTGGTTTTCAAAAAGGCAGAGGAACCAGAGATCAAATTGCCAACATCTGCTGGATCATGGAAAAAGCAAGAGAGTTCCAGAAAAACATCTGTTTCTGCTTTATTGACTATGCCAAAGCCTTTGACTGTGTGGATCACAATAAACTGTGGAAAATTCTGAGAGAGATGGGAATACCAGACCACCTGACCTGCCTCTTGAGAAACGTATGTGCAGGTCAAGAAGCAACAGTTAGAACTGGACATGGAACAACAGACTGGTTCCAAATAGGAAAAGGAGTACATCAACTCTATGTATTGTCACCTTGCTTATTTAACTTCTATGCAGAGTCCATCATGAGAAACGCTGGGCTGGAAGAAGCACAAGCTGGAATCAAGATTGCCAGGAGAAATATCAATAATCTCAGATATGCAGATGACACCACCCTTATGGCAGAAAGTGAAGAGGAGCTAAAAAGCCTCTTGATGAAAGTGAAAGAGGAGAGTGAAAAAGTTGGCTTAAAGTTCAACATTCAGAAAACGAAGATCATGGCATCTGGTCCCATAACTTCATGGAAAATAAATGGGGAAACAGTGGAAACAGTGGCTGACTTTGTTTTTCTGGGCTCCAAAATCACTGCAGATGGTGATCGCAGCCATGAAATTAAAAGATGCTTACTCCTTGGAAGGAAAGTTATGACCAACCTAGATAGCTTATTGAAAAGCAGAGACATTACTTTGCCAACACAGGTCCGTCTAGTCAAGGCTATGGTTTTTCCAGTGGTCATGTATGGATGTGAGTGTTGGACTGTGAAGAAAGCTGAGTGCTGAAGAATTGATTATTTTGAACTGTGGTGTTGGAGAAGACTCTTGAGAGTCCCTAGGACTGCAAGGAGATCCAACCAGTCCATTTTAAAGGAGATCAACCCTGGGATTTCTTTGGAAGGAATGATGCTAAAGCTGAATCTCAAGTACTTTGACCACTTCATGCAAAGAGTTGACTCGTTGGAAAAGACTCTGATGCCTGGAAGGATTTGAGGCAGGAGGAGAAGGGGACAACAGAGGATGAGATGGCTGGGTGGCATCACCGACTCAATGGTCATGAGTTTGAATGAACTCTGGGAGTTGGTGATGGACAGGGAGGCCTGATGTGCTGCAATTCATGGGGTCACAAAGAGTCAGACACAAGTGAGCGACTGAACTAAACCGAATTGAGAGTCATGGCACACACCTGAAAGATTAGTGTCTCACAGATTTTTTTTTAACCAGTGCACCTTACCAGTGCTTTCACTAAAGCTGTTTAGTAAACGTGTTATTTTAGGTAGATTCCAATGGATAGCTAAGTAAAATTCATTCTAAAGAAATAAGGCATAATACCAATAGATATATGTTATTAAACTAATAATATTAAAGAACCTTGTATAGTACCATGTACTTGCATGTTATTATAGGATCCTTGTAAATCATAAGTTTATTTGAAAGAAGAGCATGTCAGGCAGGGGTGCAGTCAGTTGCAAGGTCTTAAGGGAAACCATGGCTGGGATGTTCAGTGAATATCCAGAAGGCCCATGTGGCCAGAGAAGAGTGACTGAGAGAAGAGAAGAAGGAGGCAATGGTGAGAGGGGAACCCAGAGGCCAGAGGATGTAGGTCATGGTTAAGTCCTTATCTCTGCGTTGGGTGAAATGGGGGAGACATTGCAGGAATGGCGTGGTGACATTGCTGTTGTGTAGAGAGGCCACGATCACTCTGGCTGCTGGCTTTCAGTCTGTAAGGGAGGCCTGGGTAAAAGTTAGGAGATCGGTTAAGTGAAGTGGCAGAAAAGTAGCTCAGATCTGGTCAAACTGTGGGTCTACTTTAAAGCTAGAGGCCACAGGATTTTCTGCCAGACTGAATGTGAAGCTCTGATAGAAAGCAAGCGCCAGGACAACTCAGGATTTTGGCCTGAGTCACTGGGGGATGGAGTTGTCATTTTAAAGGAAAGTTGAAGCAGTTTACAGGGGAAACATCAGAAATTTAAAATATCAGTTAAGTGAAATTTAAAAATTCTGTCAGACATCTGAGAGTGTGGCTATGTCAATATTCAAGATGAATTATTGGAAGCTTATTTGTCTTAGAAGACAAATAAATACAACCCTAAGTAGTAAATCATTACCAGAGGGAAAGAAACCAGTTCAGCAGCTCACTCATTGTGAGTGATTGTCATTCTGTAAAATCAAGTACTGAGTGATTGTTATTCTGTAAAAATTAACAAAGAGAATTCTTCACTTACTTTTCTGATTTACTGTCAATTGTAGGACCAGCCGTGCTCTCAGGCACAGAGGGAGATCTTTCCATCACTCGACAGCAGAGCGAATGTACAGACCTGACACTGTGCACATCAGTTCCAAAGGGTTCATACATACACCTACAAGAAACATAAAAACTGCTTTTTAGAATAAGCGCAGATGGAAGAAATGGTCTGTAGTCAGACAGTACATAGATTTCCCAGATCACAGAAGACCTAACTACAGATTTCTGATACACATGTTTAGGGCTAAATTAATAATTTTGATTGACATTAAAATAATTGACTCTCTGCCATTTTGCTAGGGGAAGGGAAAGCAATGCCAATTCACATGTACAGTACAGGTCTTCAGTTTGAATGGGTCATTATTACCTAAAAGATGTATATTCCCATAGATGAATTGGGACTTATCTGATAGTAAATTCTCATATGCTATTTACAACTTACTGCTAATAGTTTATAACCATCAAGGTAAAATCAAAATACACAAATGACTAGTGCTGTACCTAAACTTGTGTTTTATCATTATGAGAACAATGAAGAATCTGGGCTTACTCATTCAAATACTCCCCGGCACATTCAACCTGAGAGGAAGGCAGTTTGACCAGTTTGGAAGATGGTTAGAAGGCAGTTGTGTCAACATGGACAAGGTGGGATGGCTATGTCTTGGAAGGTTAGATGTCCTATTTCTTAAAGGATTTGGATTTAGTTCAGTGGGCAATGGAAGTCATAGATACTTTTCAGTTGGGGATTGGAGGGTTCATTATTGAATCTTAAGATGATATATTTACACATGAGGAATATTTTGGAAAATGAGCTTCTTAATATGTATGTAATTATAGTGATTTTTATAAGTTATCTAATTATCTTTGTTGAAAAGATAATTTAAATAATATTTAAATATTTAACTACTGTTAAATATATCTTTTATTTACAAGTGAAACTCAGTGTCTGTCTCCAGAAACCTAGATCCATATTTTTAGATGTTTATACTTAGATGTTTTATTTCCCTCAAATATATGAAACTAAGTTTATAATTTTTCCTACAAACATGTACTCCTTTTCAGCCTGTTTCTCTTTATATGGTGTCTCCTTCCTATACTAAGAAGACTGATGATAAAATAAATATAAGCTTTTTATCATCACTATTTCCTACCCTATTCATTCAGATAGTAATCTTTAAAAAAATTATTTTCCCTAAATAGTCAAATATTTGAGTATCGTCTGTCCTCATTCTAGCACTTTACTATAGATTTTACCACATTACATGCAGAGGACTTCCACAGCCTTTCCTGAAGTAGTCTTTAACTGCTCTGCCCAGTGAATCTTTATGCCCATGGTTATAACAGAATAGTGTCATGGAAGGAACACAGATCTGGAAAGCCAGGTAAAATCGTAATCTATTTACTGGGTATGTGAGCTTGGCACATTTCTTAGTGTGTCTGATTCTTAGCTTCTTTGTGTGTTAAGACATAATGGTTCATTCACAGGATTATTATGAGAATTAAAGAAGAAACTGTGTAAGAGCATCCCTTGCGTCTGACGGACCCTCATGGAATGGTAGCTGCACGTAACCTCATCCTTTTCCCTCCAGGTTCCAGATGACTCCCTTTGTCTATAATGTTAAATATAAATTCTCCTCCAGTTTTCACCGGTAATTCTTCTTGTGTACATCAGCGGATTACACTTTTTGTCCCCTTGTGGTTAGCAAGGCTGTCTCACTTTTGAGACATGGCATTTTGGATAAGACTCCCCCAATAGCCCCTTCGCCTGGCATGTGAGTGGCTAAAGAGTCCTCTTATTGCAATGGTGGAGCCACAAGATCAAAGCAGACCCGGTGGCTGAGTCAGAGGAGAGTCGCCCTGGAGGGTCTCCTGCACCTACAGTGCATTTGATGTGAGCAGGATATAAACTTGTCATGTTAAGCCACTGGTTAACATGTTCAGTGTTAACACTGGTTAACATGGCTCGGGAGTCATTGTTACCACAGTACAGCTTTATCTAGCTTAGTAAAACCCTGGAATCTTTCTGTTTTCTGGCCTCACTGTAGCTATCTAATCTTATTTATTAATTCCTCTTGGACTTTGTGCAATTTGTCTCGATTTGCAAGTTATCTCATTGGTTTATACCTTTGTATGTTTGCACGTTTTTCTCTTTTCTCCCTCATATCCACATAGAATACATGTCACCCATGTCTCAGAATCCTGCTTACTAGACATCACACTTACGGACCAGTGTATGCCCTTCAGTGTAAATGCTAAACACATAAGGGTTCTAGTTGCTCTGTGTCCTAAGCCTTGAGAGTTTCACCTGAGCAGCCTATGTCTTCCGCCTGTTTTGCCAGCCCTAGGAGCTGGTTTCCCTGTCCCGAATGTCTCTTCCTTCTAGTTTAGACTCAAATACCATAGGGCTTATCTCTTGAAAGCATTCCTCTGATCATGGGTCTCCCCAGTTCAGAGCTTACTCCTGACAGTCCTTCAGGGAAAGGCTTAAGGAATACATTTAGATTTTAACTTGACAGTTGAGAACTTGAAGGCCGACCCCAGATCCTCCTTGTACTCTTCTATGTAAGCATAACGTGAACTCTCCTAAGTTTCATGATTTTGTCTATGCCGTTGACTAGGCTGGAGTGCACTAATTTCGGCCTGTGTTTCCAAAATATACTAACCAGGATGAAAAAGATCGATAAATGAGATTATAGTAAAATTAAAACTGTCTCTTCACCAAAAGACCCCATTAAGAGAATGAAGAGCCAACTCTTAGACCCTGAAAACCCATCTATAACATAAAAGGATGTATTTTTACTCTCTGTAAAGAACCCCTACAAATAAATAAGAAAAATTACAACTCAAAAAAATTTAGGCAAAATACCTGAACAGCCATCTCAGAAAGGAAAGACTCCAAATGATCTATAAATATATCAAGAAAAATGCTCAACTTTACTAGTGATCAGGGAAACACAGATGAAAACCACAATGAGAAACCACTACATGCTCACCATTTTAAAATCTGACGCCACTAAATATCAATAAGGAGGTGTAACCATGGAAGAACTTGCCCAGCAGGTAAAAAAGAACATTATTACAGCCTCTTGGTATAAAATTAGTATTATCTTGTAAGGTTAAATATGCACATAATTGATGACTCAGCAATTGAATACTTAAAGGTGATTATGTGGGCCAGGATTCAAACACAAAAATGTTCAAAGTAGTATTGTTCCTAATAGCCAAAAATCTGGAAACAACTCAAAAACACATCAAAGAAAGAGTGAATTCAAAAATGGTATATTTATTTAATGGAATACAGCGCTGAAAGTAAATGAAGTTCCATGGATTTCGTGGGTAAATAGTAAAACCACAGCATTGAGCAGAAGAGGTCACAAAGAGAAGAATGCATACTGCCAGTTTCCAATTTAAAAAAATCCCAAACCAGGCAAAAATGAAAATATATTTTTCAGAGCAATATATATATATATATATATATATATATGTATGCTTAGTTGCTCAGTTGTGACCAACTCTGCAACCCTTTGGACTGTAGCACACCAGACTCCACTGTCCATGGGATTTTTGAGGCAAAAATACTTGAGTGGGTTGTCTCTCTTGTGTCTCCTGCATTCCCAGCAGATTCTTCACCTGCTGAGCCATTGGGGAAGCCCTATATATAAAAATCAAAGCAATAATGCGACTGCCATCATATTCAATAGAGAAGTTATCTCTAAGGTAGGGAGGCTAAAGAAATTAACATAAAAGTTAATTATGAGGCTGGTAGGAAGGTAGTTACATGATATTTGCTTTAATTTTTTTTTGTACTTCTATGTTTGTGTTATTATTCGGCAGTAAAATTTTAAATTTTGTGCATTCTTCAGTACCTTCTTCTCCATAAATCCATTCTGATCACCCTATTCTGAGTTTTCTTTCTCTTCTGAGCATTGCTGCTGGTAAGTCACTTCAGTTGTGTCCGACTCTGCGACCCCATAGACGGCAGCCCACCAGGCTCCCCCGTCCCTGGGATTCTCCAGGCAAGAACACTGGAGTGGGTTGCCATTTCCTTCTCCAATGCATTAAAGTGAAAAGTGAAAGTGAAGTCGCTGACTCGTTTCGTGTCCCACCCTTAGCGACCCCATGGACTGAAGCCTACCAGGCTTCTCCCTCCATGGGATTTGCCAGGCAAGAATACTGGAGTGGGGGTGCCATTGCCTTCTCCTTTCTGAGCATTAAGAGTCATTATCTGTTTGAATCAATTAGGCATTGACTTATGACCTCATGTCAATGGTTATCTTGAAGAAATAGGTACCTATTTTTCGGTGGTTCACACAGTGTTTTATTATAGATCATCTCTCCATGCAGCCCACAAACCGCATTGCGATGTTTTACACAGACACAGTATTGAGTTTTTTTGTTCACAGTGGTGAGAGATCTTTGTGTGTTGTGCTCAGTTGCTTTAGCTGTGACTGACTCTTTGCAACACTCTGGACTGTACCCTGCCAGGCTCCTCTGCCTATGAGGATTCTCCAGGCAAGAATACTGGAATGGGTTGCCATGCCCTCCTCCAAGGGATCTTCCTGACCTAGGGATTGAACCTGTGTCTTTTATGTCTCCTGCATTAGCAGATTGGTTCTTCACCTCTAGCACCACGTGGGAAGCCCAAGAGATCTATCTATGGTATTTCATACATAATTATAGATTAAAAATCTAGAGAATATATTATTCAAATATTATTTCTGAAAAGTTCAAATGGTATTTTATTATAGATGGCAATATTGTGTACTGGAAAGAATATTATAATGGTGATGAAGAAGTTTGAGTTCTAGTTCTTCCTTTGCTAGATTTTGTCTTAACTAAGCCATTTAAGTTTTCTAAGTATTGAGCTCTTCATGTGGTATTTGGGGTAAATTCTATTTTCTGGTTCTCATAGTCTGAGTCTTTAACTACTACTGTATGAAAGGAGCCCGGGACCAGTGTGCAGAGTCTCTTAAGCAAATAATATCAGACAGTCCAGAGGTAGTAAGGGAGAATTTTGGGGGAAAAATAGACCTCTTATTCCTTGAACAGTTTAAAGATTTTTTTTTAAACTGAAGGAAAGCTCAGTAAGCTTAAAATAAAAAGACAAATAAAACTATAAAAATAGAGGAAACAATTGTGATATCCAACAGCAACCCCCCCCTTCTTTTTTTTAAAGAATGAGGAGATGAGTCACCAACTGACTGTATGACCAAAAATCATAGAGGAAATTCAGAAACAGAAGCTGAATTGAGAGAACTGAAACAACCATCAAAGAAATAAAGAAATACATGTATGTTTTGCATAGACAAGGATGTTTTTATTCAGTTGTCTCAGTTTTTGCCGTTTTATTTTGAAAATCTGAACAAAAAAATGTATTCGAATTTAGGCGGTAATTATTATAGATGATTGCTAAGTAATTTGAGCAGTTATGAAATCATAATCTCTCAACAGATAGAAACTTTGAAGTTTGTCCGTTCCTATGTTTGTTGACTTGCTCAGTCATGTCCAACTCTTCTGCAGCCCCATGGACTGTAGCCCGCCAGGCTCCTCTCTCCCTAGGATTCCCCAGGCAAGAAGACTGTAATGGGTTTGCCATTTTCTTTTCCTTATTATTCCTGATACCCAACCATTAAATATGCCTGAATCAGTTTATAAAATATCTGCTGAGTAGTCATCTAAGCATATTCTTGACTCTCTCTAGAAGCTCCTAATATGTATTAAGATTGATATGTTAGAACCATCTGCTGTTGCAATATTGGTTTCAAAGACTGTCATTGTATTTCCACACATGGGGCTACTTTATATTGCAAGATTGTCTTACAATACCTCATGAATGATGGAATTTTTGTTTCTTTTACATCATAATATACACATCTGATTCTCCTCCATTTGGTTTACTGTTATGACACTTCTAAGAAATCATACTTTCTGAGGGTGAGATTACAAGCTTATATTTCAAATAGTAGCTTATATTTCAAGTAGCAGATTTTATGTGGCAAAGCTCTGTCTATATAAGGGCTGAAAGAAACAGGCCCTCTCCATCTGATTGTCATTGGACAATCCTATTTCACCTTAAATGATTGAGTACAGTTCGACCAGGTCACGTAAACTTATTTGACAGTTGCCTTCTCACACATGAGGACCCTTTTACATTCAAGGCTGAAATGAAGTTCCCTAGAGACAAAAAAAAGTAAAGCATTATAGATCAAAAGTAAACTGCTGTCTAATACCACACGGAACACAGAGCTGCTTTAAATTACTTCCTCTTTCTGTTTTTTCTTCGTTAGAGAGTGCCTCTATAAAGTTGGAATTTGCTATCCCAGAAAACATGTTACAACCTCAGGTGTTTTGCCACAGGAAAAAGAGCAATATTTGCTCACATAAAATCAACTGCCATTCCATTTATAGATAAGTACTTTAAATGTATACACGTTCCATGGTTTCTTATCTAGAATGACTAAAAGCAAGACAGAACTAGACAGCTTTACTAGATTTGTAGAAATGTGTAGCAGAAAAGTAAGTGTGAATGCTTTATGTGCTTTCAAATTCTACTGCATCTGACACCCTAGTTCTGGCTCTACCAGTGGGGTCTGTGTCTTAAGGCATGAAGGTCATCCCTGCATTCACTGCACTAAGTGTGTTTCCCTTAGTTGGGCAAGGAAAGGGCAACCCACTCCAGTATTATTGCCTGAAAAATCCCCATGGACAGAGGAGCCTGGAATGCTACAGTCCATGTGGGTGCAAAGATTCGGACACGACTGAGCAACGAAGCATGCATGCATACAATGGTGCTGCATCTTCAGCTTTTCTTGGAGCTCACAGCCGAAAGACAAGTGGCTTCTTTGTTAAGCTTCTTACAGTTTGTGCATTCCTTGCTTCAGTGCCTTTCCTTGGTGAGAAATATGATTTTACATGTTTGTATTTTTAAATTTTTATTTGGCTGTATCAGGTCTTAGTTGTGGCCTGCGGGATCTTATTTGTGGCATTGTGGTGTGTGAGCTTCTTTCTAGTTGTGGCACTCGGGCTTAGGTATGGTGCATGGATTTAGGTGCCCTGTGGCATGTGGAATCTTGGCTCTCTGACCAGGGGTGGAACCCACGTCCCCTGCATTAGAAGGCAGATTCTTAGCCACTGGACCACCTGTGCTGTGCTTAGTTGCTCAGCTGTGTCAGACTCTGCAACCCCATGGACTGTAGCCCACTAGGTTCCTCTGTCCATGGGATTCTCCAGGCAAGAATACTGGAGTGGGTTGCCATGCCCTCCTCCAGGGGATCTTCCCAACCCAGGGATCAAACCCAGGTCTCCTGCATTGCAGGAGGATTCTTTACTGTCTGAGCCACCAGGGAAGCCCCAAAATACTGGAGTGGGTAGACTACCCCTTCTCCAGTGGATCTTCTCAATCCAGGAATCCAACCTGGGTCTCCTGAATTGCAGGTGGATTCTTTACCAGCTGAGCTACCTAGGAAGCCCCCCTAGACCCCCAGTGGTTAAGAATATTTGTATTTTTGACTTTGTATTTTTTGTCTTTTGGCTGTGACTTCACTTTTGTTTAATAGAGCTGTGTATTCTATAGCATACTCTTTTATTTTTCATTTATTAATGTTATATTGAACATACATGTAAGTGGAATTAATGCTTGTTATTATGTCCACAAAGGAGGACTGCTCTTTTGAAGAGGCTGTTTGACAGCTTCCCAGTGAGATAGCTTTTTTTTTTTAAAGGTAAAATGAAAACTTTTATTTTAAATTGTAACAAGGTATTAGATTGTGTATGTTTATACATAAAGGTATATCATACATATATTTACATATTATATATCTATATACTATATGTCTGTGTGCATACTTATATATAATGTATACATAAATTACATGCATTTATTTATTTTAAATTTAATTAATTTTAATTGGAGGATGGTTACTTTACAATATTGTAATGGTTTTGCCAAACATCAGTGTGAATCGGCCATAGGTATAACAAGTATCCCTACCATCATGAACACCCCTCCCACTTCCTTCCCCACCCTAACCCTCTGGGCTGTCCCAGAGCACTGACTTTGAATGCCCTGCTTCATGCATTGAACTCGCACTGGTCATCTGTTTTACATATGGTAATATACATGTTTCAATGAGATCGCTTTTTATTTGACTGTGAGCTGTAGACCTCTATTCTAGCAGGATCGTGTCCAAAAGCACATCTATGAAACCATGACTATCACATTCTCATTGCTCCAATAGCTTTTTAAATCTTGACCTTCTGCATACCTTGATCTTTTTGCCTCTGTCCTCTTTATTTCCTCATTGTATAGATCATTGAATAGACACAGTATGTTTCATGCAGGAAATCCTCGGACACACAGTGTGCAGATTTGTCTGCAGGGCTTAACACCTAGATCACAATACAGATAACTTAAAACATAAATGCTACTGATGTTGTGTTACAAAATTTGGCCAATTTAGTGTGTTGGAAACATTTTTTTAAATCTCTGGTGATTAACTATTTTGTTTGCTAAATTTGTGTTGTCTTTATGGCTTTCTAGCAAAGATAAATCAACTGTTTAATTTCAGCTTTGACTTCTAGTGAATGAATAGAATAAATTGCAAAATTATATAAGCATAAGGTGATAGGTACCATGGAAAAAGTCAAATAGACAAGGGAAGTGTCATTAAGGGACAATGTGGAAGAGAGTTAAAGTAGCTGGAAACAGCATCATCAGGGAAGGCCTGATTGCAGTTTGGCTAGTAAATGCATCAGAAGTAATTATTTATAATGTTAAGGTATTCCAAATAAACTATTAGGGTACGTGTTCCTATGCAGTATCTATTTCTCATAGACTCTGGTCAAGTACATATACATGCCACACTTTTCTGGGAGAGTGCTAAGTATTTACTTAAGAGATAATTTTGACGTAACTCTCAATTCTCTATGGAAGTTTAAGTGTCCAACTCACAGTCATTCATCAGTTTTATTCTAGCTCATATGGACATTGAATCAGAAATATTAAATTTGATCTAAGTGGCCTATCATTTTTCTGGCAACCACTTTTCTTCTTTGGTAGATGTCAAGGTTAAATACATAAACGTCCAATAACAAATGAATGTTAAAAAAGTATATAATCATTACTAGATACTGAAAATTTCAGTTAGGCTGTATTAATTTAATGGAATCATTTCTTTCATATAAAGGTTAGTCTTTTAAAAACCCAAGTTGAATTTCTTTCTTGTATATTTGGATAGATATTCAGTTGTGCTGTGTTATTTCCTAGAAGGCATTTTTATACACTCATTCTTTTCACATCTGTTATTGAACTAAAAAAAAAGACAGATGATTACCAAACCAAATCTAAACCAATAAAATATTTCAACACATCACTTCTCACATCCATAAATATACTCTTAGTTTTTATCTTGGCCACTTGAAGAACCAGCAGAAATGGGAGCATATATATTAAACAAAAAGGCAACTAAACTTTGTAACATGAACATCTCAAACACATACTGAAATCCAAGTGACTGTATTAATTCACACATAGGTTTCTTTAGGCCACAGTCTTTCTGAAAGCAAATTAAGCATCTGGACTGCAGAATGCAAAGAAAAACTGACCTTGGTTGCTTTTAGTTGTTGAATGATGTTTCCTAAATCTGACACGTGTGAAATAGTCCATTTCACGTGAACTGAACGTGAATCTACTTTTCTTTTCTTTTTGTTTATTTTAAGGACAGTGTTATTCATAATTGTTTTAAAAGCTCTTAGTCTTAGCCTAGCCAACCTCAGTAAAGCATAGAAACAGTGATCTAATAATGTGATTGACAGTAATTTGCTCTGTCTACCCATCTAATCTTCTTTTTTTGCCAATGGACTGTGACATTGTGGCATCAAGCATTAATTTACCCCTAGAGGAACATGATCCTTTCCCCCATTTTAGGGGGAAATTCTGATTTCTCCAACATTTAAGAAATTTCCTTTTCTTTAAACACTTAATTAGTTTAAGTGATCAAATTTCTGTTTCAATGAGATATGGAGGAAGATCTGTTAAGGGACTTCAGTGAATACTTTCTTGCTTTTGTGGGGGCATTTATTACCTCCTTCAATCTAGTCATTAGCCCTTGGAGAGTCTGTATTAATATTATTGCCAAGTCATTTCAGTTGTGTCTGAATCTACCATTTTTTATGTTAGAAAACCAAGGACAGCATGTTTTTTAACCTTAGGATAAAGCCAACACTGGGGATGGCAGAGTGGAAAGACAGGAGTCTGAGTCTTGATATTCTTTAGCTACTGACTTGATCAAAGCTCTATCTGTCCCACTTCTGGACTTGTTTGTTTATTCCTCAAATATTCATGATATGCACTAAGAATTGTTCTAAGTGTTAGGGATACAGTTTTGAAAAAAATTATGAAAAATCCTTATGCAACTAAGCTAGCTTTCAAGCAGGAGAGGCCAAACATTAAAAAGAGTGAATTAATAAATTGTATTGTGTGCATGAAGGTTGTCTCTGTCAGCTTAGGCTTCTGTAACAAAAATGCCATGGACTGAGATGCTTATAAGCAACAGAAATGTATTGCTCAGGGTTCTGGAAGTTCAAGTACAGCATGCCAGCTTGGTTGGATCTGGTGAGAACCTCTTTTAAAAGTTGGCAGACTGCTGACTTCTCATCGTATCTTTACATGTCTGAGAGCAGAGAGAAGCAAGTTCTCTTTGATTCTTTAAAGGATGCTAATTTCATTCATGAGGGCATATCCTCAGGACCCCATCTAATCCTAATTACCTCTCAAAGGTCCCTGTCCTAATACCATAATATCAGGGGGTAGGATTTCAAGATGCACATTTGGGAAGATATAAACATTCAGCCTATTGCAAAGGTGATACACCCAATTAAAACATTAAAACCACAAGGTGATAATGTATGCTAGGAGGTGGGAGGGGTATGGTACGTTTGGGAAGACCTAAGTGAGAAGGTGACATTTCATCAAAGAGAGCAAAGTATCCAGAGAACAAAATTCCCTAGTGAGTGATTTTTTCCCCCTTGTTATTTGCAGAAGCATGTTTAGAGATAGTGAGCTCATGATAAGTTATTCGTGTCTCTATAGGAACTAGCAGCTCCCAGTGTCTCAATACATTTGCATTTTTTGAAATCTAGTATCATGGCCAATTCAAATGATTTCTGTGAATGTGTTATCTCAGACTAATTATATGCTGAGACAAACCCTCTGCTCTCTCTGAGTCTGTTCGCTACTTCTGGCTATTCAGTTTCTAGTAAGGTGGAGAGAGAAAGAATTTACAAGTGGACATTGAAGTTTGTGATTTTAAAGCATCTATATCACTTCTTCCATAATAGCAATAACAATGGCTAATATTAATTAAGCACTTGTTATCTTATGGGTAAATTTCAGGTTCTTTGCATTAATTATCTACTTGAATCTGGTCAATAGCCTTCTTGGTGTCTGTATTACCAATTTTCACAATAGAAAATGAAGGACAAAAAGGTTAACTTTGCAAAAGTCACAGGGTTAATGGTAGATTATTGACTTACAACATGGGATTGGACTCGAGCCCAAGCAATTAAATGCAAGATAAAAACTTATTTTTTCAGGTAAATACTGATGGTTATTATAGAGTCCTTGAAAGAACGAAGGATCCTGTTCTCTGACAGATCCACCAGCCAATGAAAATCATGAGAACCAGTTGTCCTTTACTACAATGAATATGCAAGCCTTTTAAAAAGATGACTTGTGTCAGAACAGTACAAAAACATATAGTCACAAGTTTGGGAAAAGCATATAATGATAAAATTGCTTGTTCATTTCTATGCTTCCAAATTTAGATCAAATGAAAGTTAAGGAGAATGAACAATGTTGATTTAGTTGGCAGCTAAATGACATTAAAATGCTGTATGCATTTTGTTGTAACCTATTATTAAGAGGAATCATTGCCACCACAACCGTGAAATAGAGTCCATTGCATTATCATGGTACTTTTAATTACCAAGCCATTTCTAAACCCATTGTTCTAAAGTAAGTCACCTATAGCAGAAGTTTCCAAAAGAAAGTTAGTGGTTAGGTATTATCTGATACTGACTCCAGAGAAGAGAAGGAAAGAATGGTTTCTGGAGAAGAAGCTTCAAATAGAGGAGAAAACAAGAATTGAGTGTTTATTCTGATGGAGTTGGGTCTGGGAATGGTAGCCAGAAAATGTGTTAATGAACTCTAGGATATGTGGAAGAATTTTTCACAGTGCTGCAAAATATTATTCCCCAGGATGCTGATAGGTTTTTGGTTAATAACAAAATAAAGATTTAGGTAATAAAATAATTTTTGAAGACCCGAAGTAACAGAATTTTAATTTGCATGGTAATATTCACATATGAGGAAACATTTTATGCTGTGTTTATTAAAATGATCTGTCCAAGGTTAAATTGTCCCTCCCCTGCCTTCTTCAGCAGGGAATCTTGCAGGACTAAGATTCCATGGTAGACATTTTAAAAGATACTGAAGATGGGTTGATATGTCTGAACACTTTAATGAGTGCCCCAGAGAGTTCTCTGGGAACCATGGTTGCTATGGAAAGCGAAGGGATTGAGCTAAGCTGTTCCCATGCATAGCATGGGACTGCTATGCATGGGAACTAGCACTGAGACTGGAATATTTTCACAAGTGTCAGCCCCATCAGAGAGCCCTCCAGTGGACCAGGAGGTCTTGTCAAGAAGCCAGCATCTCAGGAATCATGCTACGTTTCCAGATGTTGGTCAAATACCTGGGAACCTAGTGACTAAAACTCATATGAGGAAATGAAGTTGACAATATTCCGGATATAAAAATGCCCAGTGTGCTCAAATTAAATGTCATATCATTGTCATGACCTTGAGTCTGTCTGCCCTGAAGCAGCAGTTTGCCAGTTAACACGTGGGATGTGAACCTTGAACCTCCCTGGCACATCAGTAGAGTTCTGAACACATCTTCAGTGTTGTGTTAATGCTAGTCTCTTGCCAGGTAATGCACAACTGAGTGTGTGTGGCAGTAGATTCGTGTCAATATTTTCCTTTCTCCAGATTTCTTGCTTTTCATATATTGCAGTTCTCTTTTACGATTAAAAACTATTTGGCCACATTCTTTTAAAAAATGTATGCTACATAAATGATATAGTATTATTACTTAGAATTTTTTAAAAGTGAAACAATAACACTGTATGTGAGACAGCAAAAGAGACACAGATGGATAGAACAGTCTTTTGGACTCTGTGGGAGAGGGAGAGAGTGGGATGATTTGGGAGAATGGCATTGAAACATGTATAATATCATATAAGAAATGAATTGCCAGTCCAGGTTCGATGCAGGATACAGGATGCTAGGGGCTGGTGCACTGGGATGACCCAGAGGGATGGTATGGGGAAGGAGGTGGGAGGGGAATTCAGGATTGGGAACACGTGTACACCCGTGGAGGGTTCATGTTGATGTATGGCAAAACCAATACAATATTGTAAAGTAATTGCCTCCAATTAAAATAAATAAATTTAAATTTAAAAATTTTTAAAGAAAGTATTTGGTTTCAGTTCCTGAGCTCTGTGCTAGTATGGAAATAAGTTTTATTATTGTGGTAAATCAGTGGACCAATGATTTTTCAGATAAAATGGTAAGCCATTAGGAAGTAAACTTGATTTTTAAAAATAATGTATTTCCATTATTTGGAAGGAAAGTGTGAGATTCTGAACTACGGAAAATTGATAAAGAAACTCATAATTGATGCTATAACATATGCTATAAGGAAGGTAGTTACCAGTTCATGTTACTATATGTGTGCATATATGGACTTTATGCAAATATTTTTGCCACGCCTGCTGATTATATTCATAGGTGTCACCGTAGGAACACAAAATTAGTCAGCTCCCTTATCCATGCATTGGAGACTATTTGTCACAATGGTGGCCCTTTCTTTTTTGTTTTTTTTTAGAATACTGATTTTACTTAATTAGAATTCTCCCCAATTTTTTTTTTTTAATTTTTATTTTGACTTTAGTTTACATTACTGTATTGGTTTTGCCAAACATTGACATGAATTCATCACGAGTGTACATGCGTTCCGAAACATGAATCCCCTCCCACCTACCACCCCATACCATCTCTCTGGGTTCTCTCCTTGCACCAGTCCCAAGCATCCTGCATCCTGCATCGGACATCGACTGGCGATTCATTTCTCACATGATAGTATACATGTTTCAATGCCATTCTCCCATCTCATCCCACCCTCTCCCTCTCTCTCTCCCCCAGAGTCCAAAAGTTCACTCTATAGATCTGAGTCTCTTTTGTTGTCTCGCATACAGGGTCATCATCCCCATCTTTCTAAATTCCATATATATGCGTTAGTATACTGTATTGGTGTTTTTCTTTCTGGCTTACTTCACTCTGTATAATCGGCTCCAGTTCCATCCATCTCCTTAGAACTGATTCAAATGTATTTTTTTTAATGGCTGAGTAATACTCCATTGTGTATATGTACCACAGCTTTCTTATCCATTCATCTGCTGATGGACATCTAGGTTGTTTCCATGTTCTGGCTATTATAAACAGTGCTGCGATGAACATTGGGGTACATGTGTCTCTTTCTATTCTGGTTTCCTCGGTGTGTATGCCCAGCAGTGGGATTGCTGGGTCATAAGGCAATTCTATTTGCAATTTTTTAAGGAATCTCCACACTGTTCTCCATAGTGGCTGTACTAGTTTGCATTCCCACCAACAATGTAAAAGGGTTCCCTTTTCTCCACACCCTCTCCAGCATTTATTGCTTGCAGACTTCTGGATCGCAGCCATTCTAACTGGTGTGAAGTGGTACCTCATTGTGGTTTTGATTTGCATTTCTCTGATAATGAGTGATGTTGAGCATCTTTTCATGTGTTTGTTAGCCATCCGTATGTCTTCTTTGGAGAAATGTCTATTTAGGTCTTTGGCCCATTTTTTGATTGGGTCATTTATTTTTCTGGAATTGAGCTGCATAAGTTGCTTGTATATTTTTGAGATTAGTTGTTTGTCAGTTGCTTCATTTGCTATTATTTTCTCCCATTCAGAAGGCTGTCTTTTCACTTTGCTTATATTTTCCTTTGTTGTGCAGAAGCTTTTAATTTTGATTAGATCCCATTTATTTATTTTTGCTTTAATTTCCAGAATTCTGGGGGGTGGATCATAGAGGATCCTGCTGTGATTTATGTCAGAGAGTGTTTTGCCTATGTTCTCCTCGAGGAGTTTTATAGTTTCTGGTCTTACATTTAGATCTTTAATCCATTTTGAGTTTACTTTTGTGTGTGGTGTTAGAAAGTGATCTAGTTTCATTCTTTTACAAGTTGTTGACCAATTTTCCCAGCACCACTTGTTAAAGAGATTGTCTTTACTCCATTGTATATTTTTGCCTCCTTTATCAAAGATAAGGTGTCCATAGGTGTGTGGGTTTATCTCTGGGCTTTCTATTTTGTTCCATTGATCTATATTTCTGTCTTTGTGCCAGTACCATACTGTCTTGATGACTGTGGCTTTGTAGTAGAGCTTGAAGTCAGGCAAGTTGATTCCTCCAGCTCCATTCTTCTTTCTCAAGATTGCTTTGGCTATTCGAGGTTTTTTGTATTTCCATATAAATCTTGAAATTATTTGTTCTAGTTCTGTGAAAAATACCGCTGGTAGTTTGATAGGAATTGCATTGAACTTGTAGATTGCTTTGGGTAGTATATTCATTTTCACAATATTAATTCTTCCGATCCATGAACATGGAATATTTCTCCATCTATTAGTGTCCTCTTTGATTTCTTTCATCAGTGTTTTATAGTTTTCTATATATAGGTCTTTAGTTTCTTTAGGTAGATATATTCCTAGGTATTTTATTCTTTTCGTTGCAATGGTGAATGGAATTGTTTCCTTAATTTCTTTTTCTTCTTTCTCATTATTAGTGTAAAGGAATGCAAGGGATTTCTGTGTGTTGATTTTATATCCTGCAACTTGACTATATTCGTTGATTAGCTCTAGTAATTTTCTGGTGGAGTCTTTAGGGTTCTCTATGTAGAGGATCATGTCATCTGCAAACAGTGAGAGTTTTACTTCTTCTTTTCCAATGTGGATTCCTTTTATTTCTTTTTCTGCTCTGATTGCTGTGGCCAGAACTTCCAGAACTATGTTGAATAGTAGCGGTGAGAGTGGGCACCCTTGTCTTGTTCCTGACTTTAGGGGAAATGCTTTCAATTTTTCACCATTGAGGATAATGTTTGCTGTGGGTTTGTCATATATAGCTTTTATTATGTTGAGGTATGTTCCTTCTATTCCTGCTTTCTGGAGAGTTTTTATCATAAATGGATGTTGAATTTTGTCAAAGGCCTTCTCTGCATCTATTGAGATAATCATATGGCTTTTATTTTTCAATTTGTTAATGTGGTGAATCACATTGATTGATTTGCGGATATTGAAGAATCCTTGCATCCCTGGGATAAAGCCCACTTGGTCATGGTGTATGATCTTTTTAATGTGCTGTTGGATTCTGATTGCTAGAATTTTGTTGAGGATTTTTGCATCTATGTTCATCAGTGATATTGGCCTGTAGTTTTCTTTTTTTGTAGCATCTTTGTCAGGTTTTGGTATTAGGGTGATGGTGGCCTCATAGAACGAGTTTGGAAGTTTACCTTCTTCTGCAATTTTCTGGAAGAGTTTGAGTAGGATAGGTGTTAGCTCTTCTCTAAATTTTTGGTAGAATTCAGCTGTGAATCCGTCTGGACCTGGGCTTTTGTTTGCTGGAAGATTTCTGATTACACTTTCAATTTCCGTGCTTGTGATGGGTCTGTTAAGGTTTTCTATTTCTTCCTGGTTCAGTTTTGGAAAGTTTTACTTTTCTAAAAATTTGTCCATTTCTTCCAAGTTGTCCATTTTATTGGCATATAATTGCTGATAGTAGTCTCTTATGATCCTTTGTATTTCTGTGTTGTCTGTTGTGATTTCTCCATTTTCATTTCTAACTTTATTGATTTGATTTTTCTCTCTTTGTTTCTTGATAAGTCTGGCTAATGGTTTGTCAATTAAGATCCCTCTGGGCAACCCAAGAGAAGTGAAGAATCAGTGCTTTGGTACTCCAGCCCATAAGGCTGGGCAAGCTGTGGTGTCCTCAGTATGTGCTTAGCATGCCTGCTGTACCTCGGTAGATGGCTTGAGAAAAGCTTGGAGGATTCATTCTTAATGTTACTTCAACCATCATGTGATCTTTTTATTTAAAGTGATGCGACAGTTTATCATGAGTGTGTGTGTGCTTGGTCACATCTGACTCTTCACAATCCCATGGACTGCAGCCCGCCAGGCTCCTCTGTCCATGGAATTCTCCAGGCAAAAATACTGCAGTGGATTGCCATTTTCTTCTCCAGGAGATCTTCCCAACCTAGGAACTGAACCCATGTCTTCTGTATCTTCTGCATCGGCAGGCAGATTCTGTACCACTCAGCCACCTGGGAAGCCCAAGATTTATCACAGAAGGGCTTAGCCACATCTGCCCTTTGTCCATTATTCCTGGTTATTTCTGCACCTGCGTGTGGTGGTGGTGGTGGTGTGTGTGTGTGCGTGTGTGTGTGTGCATGCATAGGCAGTAGTGATGCTCTCAGTAGACCTTTTGGTGGTGTATGACAAACTAGAGTTAGAAGATAAGTCCTTTTAGGACTTCCTCTCAGTTTTAGGGAGGAACGCTCCTGTTCATATAAGCTTAAGCATTTACAAACTGGAGTTTGTTTTTTCTTAACAAATCAGTTGACAGTTTGAGTTCGTAGTTCTAAGATTGTTTTGGGGGACAGGGTATGTCAAAAAGTTTCAGAGAATTTTTAAGACTATCATCAGTCCTACACTATCACTGGCTCTCCAATTAAGTGTGGCTTTGCTTCCAGTCCTGAAAAGTACCAAAAATATTTAGGTTCTGGCATTTTCGGATACACATGCACACACATACAACCACAAATAAGATCTTCGGGTGCATCTGTTCTTAAGCATTCTAACTATGGGACAGATTTATTATGGGAATAGAGAGGATGATTCATGCTTGAACCATAATAGATGGCTAAAATGAGGAACTATGAAATCTCCTCTGTTTGGTCTGCTTCAAGGAGAAAATGATTAGCCTTCAAAATTGTAGGAGAAAATGATTAGCCTTCAAAATTGTAGGCATTTTGTCATGTGAAAGGGATCAAGGCCGTGGAAGCTGCTAATTCAGTTTTCTAATGATAAATACTCTCAAACAGGGAGTTGTGTCCTCAGGTAATTGTCTCCCCACGGTTGCCTGGGGAGAGGAGTTAGATGCAAACCTCCGAGTGTCTGTAGTGCACTGGGCTTGCACATTCTCCTGGCTGCTCATCTGGCTTTTTTCATTCAGTGCACCATGGACACTTCCAGTGACTCTCGCAATAAACTTTTTGATGGCTCATCACAAAGGGTGAACTAGCAAACAGAGTAGGGCACTCTGGAGCTGAGAGGAGTGGATTTCCTTTGGTTTGGCTTAGTCAAAACATCACATGCCCTTCAAATTTCCACCCTCATCGTATCAGACTTCTCCCAGCAAAGCACGTGGAAGGTTTCTTTTTAAAAAAACTTTATTGGAGTAGAGTTACAGTGTGGTGTTAGTTTCAGGTGTACAACAAAGTGATTCAGTTATGCATATACATATATTCATTCTTTTTTCAGATTCTTTCCCATTACAGAATACTGAATAGAGTTCCCTGTGTGTAGGTCCTTGTTGTTTATCTATTTTATATGTAGTGGTGTGTGTATGTCACACATGTTTATCTATTTTATGTGCAGTGATGTGTCTAATTTCTCTCTCCCCGTGATGTTTCCCCTTTGGTAACCATAAGGTTATTTTCAAAATCTGTGAGTCAGTTTCTGTTTGTAAAATAAGTTCATTTGTATTATTTTTAAAATTAGATTACACATATGAGTGATATCATAATATTTGTCTTTCTCTGACTTACTTCACTCAGTATGATAATCTGTAGGTCTATCCATATTGCTGCAAATGGCATGATTTTGTTCTTTGTATGGCTGAGTAGTATTCCTTGGTATATATGTACCACATCTTTTTTTTAATCCATTCCTCTCGATAGACATTTAGGTTGCTATTGGAATGTCTTGGTTATTGTGAATAGTGCTGCAGTGAATATCTGGGTGCATGTATCTCTACAAATTATGGTTTTCTCCAGATACATGCCCAGAAGGATTTCTTAGGACCATTTTAATATATGGTTTAATTTGCTTGAAGTTAAGTACTCAGGGAATATACTTAAAAGTATATGGGAATAGTAATATAACTCAGGCCATATAGAGACTCACAGATTTTCATAGGACAGTTAGGAGTCAAATCATGCAAACACATTGAACTTATGTTTTGCTTTCAAAGCAGTTTAATTATACCAACAAACCTAGACAGCGTATTAAAAAGCAGAGGCATTACTTTGCTGACAAGGTCCATATAGTCAAACCTGTGGTTTTTCCAGTAGTCGTGTATGGACGTGAGAGTTGGACCATAAAGAAGGCTGAACACCAAGGAATTGATGCTTTTGAGCTATGGTGGTGGAGAAAACTCTTGAGGGTCCCTTGGACTGCAAGGAGATCAAACCAGTCTATCCTAAAGGATATTAACCCTGAATATTCATAGGAAGGACTGATGCTGAAGCTGAAGCTTTGGCTACCTGATCCGAAGAGCTGACTTATTAGAAAAGACCCTGATGCTGGGAAAGATTGAGGGCAAGAGGAGAAGAGGACAACAGAGGATGAGATGGTTGGGTGGCATCACTGTCTCAGTGGACATGAGTTTGAGTGAACTCAGGGAGATGGTGAAGGACAGGGAAGCTGTGGTGTCTCAGACAGTTGGACATCACTCAGTGACTGAACAACAATTACACTGAAACTGCATTGCCAAATCCATAACCCGCTGTTGCATATAGTGAACTCTATCTACTAGAAGTCGCCAAAGAGAGTCATCAGGAGTGACCACACTCTAGTAGCACCTAATCGCACTCTGGAAATTGTATCATTACTGTGAATGGGATAGAAAGTATTGAGAATTTGTCTGTAAGAAAGAACTCACTATAATAAAAACAATCATTTGCAATGCACTGTGGACAGTGACTTATTCATTCCATGAATCATTTACTGAGTGCCTACTGCCTACTACAGAAGGGGCAAACAGCCCCTCAGCAAATACAGAAGCGCTCAAGCATCTAACACAAACTTGCCCCCTGGACAAGATGGAGCAGGTGTGTTCATGGAGAGATGAGATAAGGGGTCTTGGGAAATACAGTTTGAGTCAGGGGAACTCAGGGGAAATTCCTGAATTCCACTTAGGATGCAATCTCTAAATCCCTGGCCGGCATTCACCCACACAGGTCCCACAGTTTGTAAAAGAGTTTGTGTTGGGCCAAGGGAAACAAGCATGTTACTGTCATTTTTCATTTATTACAAATATTTATTCTGCACCCACTACATTCTAGGTCCTGCTTTGTGTCCTGGAGATATAAAAGCAACCATAAATTTCTCCTGGAGCTTCCATTCTAGAGCCCATGCTTCTGAGGACTTCACATGACTTAATCCACTTAATTCCCACAAAAATCTATGTGGAAGGTGCTATCATATCCATTTTACAGATAAGGAAACTGAGGCCCTGAGAATTTACATAATTTGAAGAAGTAGAATAGATGCCCATTCAATGACTTCTTGTCCATTTTGCTGTCCTGCCTGTGGATTCTTGAAATGGGAATGTATGTTGGAAGAAAGGTAGACAGGAAATTGGGAAGGGTGGAAAATAATTAGCATTGCCTGCTGAGTGTGCCAAGCATTGGGAGTACTATACTGTATTCAGTTTATCTAATATTGTCTAACATTTATCTAGTATCTAATCTAATGTTTATCTAATATTGTCCTGTAACATTTTATTTTATGAGGTTAAACTGTTTGCTAAGGGTCCCCACCAGTTAAGTGGAAGGCTAAGGAACTGTCAGATTCCAAGGGCTCATGAATTTTCCTCTATACCAACACCACCTTAAAAGAGAAAAACAAACATGAGAAAACTCAATTTTCAAGTGTCCTTCAAAATTCTTGGATGATTTTTTTAGGGGTTGTTCCTTCTATTATTTTGAATTGAAATCATAGTCACTGAGCAACTTAAACCTAGAATCAGATTTAGTGAATGGAATAAATAGGTACTTCTGCTCATAAAAAGAAGTTCTCATGATGTGTCCAGCATGTGTTTTGGGAGGGATTCTCACATCCTTTTTTATTTTTCAAGAAAAAAGAAACACTGTGTGGCAATATCATTTGAAAAATTTCACATCCTATTTCACAGAAAGTTATTGTCTTTGAGAATAGAAAACATAAGTTCAAAAAAAATTTAAATTGACTGATCATGTGACAGACAATTTGCTTTTGTGTTTTGACTTGCTCCCCATGCATGACCAGCGCCCAGACACAGAAGCCATCACAAGAGTGGTGTGGCCTACTTATCCTTGCCCCTACTTGGCAAAATGATACCTCAGCCATCTGGACAGGGTCCCTCTGGTTTTTCTGGGAACTCCCCCGCCCCCGGGTTGCCAGACACATGCTGAAGAGCAAGTCTGCTCCCCACCCCGACCCAGCACCTTGCATGTGTGTCTGTCCACCAGAACCTGCCAACCCCCATGACAACTAAGATGCTGGAGCCCTGGAAATTTGGTAGCTGCTCAGGCTTCTGCTTTAAGCTGGAAGAGCTTCTCTGATGGCCGTTACGGTAGTGCTGCTCCCTTCCAGGGTCTTCACTAAGATGTGAGTCAGGATGCTATTGATTGTTTTCTTTCCACATACCCACGGTGAGAGCGCAGTGGACCTAGAGCAACAGACCAACCCAGGGAAGAGGCATCTTGTGTGGTCACAGTCACCTCTCATCACTGGTGGCCGAAGCTTCTTGTTAAACTCATCATTCTGGGCTACCTTTTCCGTCAGGATGACTACTCTCCTGGGAGTTGCCTAGCCCCGCTGCAAAAAGGCTTCTGGAGGGACCACCTTCCCAGTTTCCTGAATATGCCCAAACCAGTCTAATGAACTCTTAGACTCAAGTCAGAATGCCCATCGCTCTATGTAATGCTTAGTAGAAGTGAGACATCACAATCATTGTCATGTTCCATCTTTACAACAACTCCATGGGGAAAGAATATTATTTCCATGAGTCCAGTTAAGGCTTAATGTGATGAAGTAACTTGTCCAAGGACATGGAGATTGACCAAGATGGAACATGCATCTTTTAAAAAAAGGAAGAATTTGAAGATGTTTCCCTTTTCTTTTTAGGGACCAATTAAAAATAGATTTGTACAATAGGGTTACTGAATTACAGAAGCATTTATATCTCAATGAATTAATGATTCATAGCACATTACTTTTAAAAGACAAAGCAAGGAAAAGAGAATGCCTGCCTCCAGTGACACATTGTTTATGATACTGAGGATATTGCTATGCTCACATAGGCATGCACCTGACATGGGGCAAGTCAGACAGCTGTTCTTTGTGGGTGGCTGAAGACTGCAGAACATGAACCACTTATTCAAATAAACCTGTCGGCTGATTCTCTGAATCTGTGCCAGGTGATAAACTGAAAGGTGTCTTGAGAAGTTTTCTTTTCCTAGTGCTTATCCGCCCCCCTCCATAATAAGCTATTTGAGTACCTGAAATGGTTCGAGTATGGTAGAGACTGTAGTAAAAACTCCTGCTGAAATGAGGTCAGGATCATAAACTTGATCTCACAAATGAGAAATAACATGTTATGGGTTAAAGATATGCAATAATCTATGTAAATGGAGTTCAACACATGTACAATAAATGTGTGATCTGGATTTAGTAGCAAAACTGCAAGTCCACCTTGTTTTGCCCTTACTGCCCCTACCATCTGGGCTACTTTGCCACATGGTCAGGATTACTGGGGCTTTTCTGTGGAACATTTTCATCTTCCCTGCTCGCCTCAGTTTCCAGAAATTTTACACATGACAATTCCACTTCATAGAGCATGTCTGTACTAAAATCATCCTACTAGAAGTCTTCTGTTGGAAGCAAAGAGATTTTTGTATGAAGTTCATCAAAATATCATTTACTCACATTCCTAGTGTTAGCATTTGTGTACACCACCTTAGAGATGGTGGTGTATATTATATTCTGGTGTATATTACACATCCTCAAATGTTGTATGAACTCTGGGATCTTCTTCCATAACAGATATAATGATGAAAATTAAAACAATATTTATAAGCAACTTTAAAGTTTTAAAATGTTCACATGCATTTTCATATTAATTAATACATATTAATCCATGATGCTTAGTATATCATGTTAGTCATTATGAACTTCTTGCTGTATGTTTTATCATCCACATAAATGGTATGGACCTAACAGAAGCAGAAGACATTAAGAAGAGGTGGCAAGAATACACAGAAGAACTGTACGAAAAAGAGCTCCACAACCAAGATAAGCACGATGGTATGATCACTCACCTAGAGCCAGACATCCTGTAATGTAAAGTCAAGTGGGCCTTAGAAAGTGTCACTATGAACAAAGCTAGTGGAGGAGATGAAATTCCAGTTGAGCTATTTCAAATCCTGAAAGATGATGCTGTGAAAGTGCTGCACTCAGTATGCCAGCAAATTTGGAAAACTCAGCAGTGGCCACAGGACTGGAAAAGGTCAGTTTTTGTTCCAATCCCAAAGAAAGACAATGCCAAAGAATGTTCAGACTACCACACAATTGCACTCATCTCACATGCTAGTAAAGTAATGCTCAAAATTCTCCAAGCCAGACTTCAGCAATACATGAACCGTGAACTTCCAGATGTTCAAGCTGGTTTTAGAAAAGGCAGAGGAACCAGAGATCAAATTGCCAACATCCGTGGGATCATCAAAAAAGCAAGAGAGTTCCAAAAAAAACATCTATTTCTGCTTTATTGACTATGCCAAAGCCTTTGACTGTGTGGATCACAATAAACTGTGGAAAATTCTGAGAGAGATGGGAATACCAGACCACCTGACCTGCCTCTTGAGAAACCTATGTGCAGGTCAAGAAGCAACGGTTAGAACTGGACATGGAACAACAGACTGGTTCCAAATAGGAAAAGCAGTACGTCAAGGCTGTATATTGTCACCCTGCTTATTTAACTTTTATGCAGAGTCCATCAT